>ML677052.1:4902761-5162186 GCA_007922155.1 Mesoclemmys tuberculata | reverse complement strand
GTGAGTGAGTGAGTGAGTGAGTGAGTGAGTGAGTGAGTGAGTGAGTGGTAGATCCACTAACACAACTCAGATTCTCTTGATTCCTGCACCAGTGCAAAAGAACAAACCAGAATCCCAAGACTTGAATAGACAGAAACTAAAGTATATTTTCAGTAAGCACGTGGGCAAATTATTGTTACACATACAACTTTAACCCTCCTTCCTGGTGGGAATTTACCCAGGATTCCAGAAGAGTGCAAAAAATCAACATTTACAGAGAGAGAGGAACATAAGGAGACTAAACAAGAACAGAGATGCAAGAAACTGACTCCATAGGAGCTGTAAGATGGTTCTGTTAAAGAGCCTCTGAACTCTGTCAGGAGAGTTAAAGAGGGTTGGTTCCGTAGGAAGTTTACCAAGTAAAGAGCTAACCTTATTGCATTACCTGGCAATTCCTGATTGTCTGGGAAATAGTACTCTGTGAACTCGATATGGATTGCAGAGACCCGGTCTGAAAGGTTGATGGATTTCCTGCTGCAGGAAAGCAAGGTGGAAGGCTTCTTACTCTGCTGACCAGCTGTGGAAACCTGAACAACAAAGCCAAGGAGTGGCACTGCAGTCAGTTAGAAAAGTGACTGTTCATATAGCATCACTGTTTCCCACATTCATCTTCCCCCAAAGATTCATTCTTACATCAAATGTGCTCAGTTTACAAAATCAGAAAAATCGTCTTTCAAATACCAGCACCTCCAACTCAAACCAGGATCTGAAAATCCAGCTGGGAGCTTGGTATCTTCATGCCAACTCTATCAGCACCAGTACAAGATGTGGCAATCAGAAGTTAATGGACAATTCTATTGATAGAGACCAGGTGGGTAAAGTAGTATCTGTTATTGGACCAACTTCTGTTGGTGGAAGGGACAGAAGTTGTTCCAATACAAGATATTGCCTCACCCAGATCTTGGGACCAGTATGGCTAGAGCACTGCAAACAAATTCTATTGATGACATGAGAGAACAGAATCCATCTCACTCTCTCAAAACTCTGCAAGGTTAACAGGAGGCATGTGTGTGTGTGAGAGAGAGACAGCGTGTAAAGTTTTCTGGAGCATCTAATATTGGTCACTGTCAGGACTAGGATTCTGAACTAGATGGATCCAGCCGGATGATTCCTATGTAGCTGTCAGTCAAGACACTTACCAAGAAACCCTCTCCCATCCTCACTAATTTCTCAAATCCACAAAACCTCATTTTCTCAGAAAGGGGCTGGAATTGAGTCAAGGTGTGGAGGGAAAGCAGCCCCAGTTTTGTAGTATGGTCTTCAATGGAAACTCAACAGTTTTGCCTGCAGTTTGCTTTCAGTTTTGGGATTCTTTTGAGCCTGTATCAGCTTCAGAAGATATGAACAATACATAACAGAAGTCTGCCAGGCCCCCCGAATGCTGCAGCTACAGTCTTGTTTGGCGCTGGTTACACACTAGGTTTTCTTGTTTAACACAGTATCCGATAAAATACTTTGTTCCAAAACTAAGATATAATTTGAACAATGGATGAGGGCTCAGGCCCACCTGATGAATGTCCAGGTCATCCACTCGGACAACCACACAGCTGGATCGGAGCCGGTTCCATGAAGGGTGCCCAAGCTGTGGTAAGTTTGCAGGAGGTGCACGTGTTTGGGTGCGGCTTTTCTCTGGGGGACTTTTGTGAGGACTGGACAAAATGTCTGGGGAGAAAAAAGTTAAAAATCAGATCAGCCTGGATTTAATTCATCTCCTTAGCAACCAGTTAAATCTTTTAAACATCAAACCCACAAAAGGTCTTTAAGAGGCATGTGTGTTTATTGGCTAGAAATAATGGACCTAGAATTGGATACAAATTGGCAAGACTAAGTAATGAAAGCTTAGGGACTTTTGAAGAAGAATACAGTCAAAGATCCATGTACTCTGTGGCAAAATGAACCTAAATCCTGCAGCAAAGACTCAAAGATTCTGTGACTCTCAGACAACTTCATATACATTCAAACACAGAGGGGTTTTCTGGACTAGCTATGAAAATGATTACCACAATCTGTCCAGCATTCCATGCATCACTCATTTGGATAGTAAGTTCATTTTATTTTACTCTGTTCCTACATCTGCAATTTTTCATGTGCCACAGATGCTTGTTCTGACAACTCATTAATGCATTGTACAAGTTGCCAGGGGCAGAAGCTAAAGATCTTGACCGCTGGGACATGACTAGCTTCTCACTGGCTTTTAAAGAGAGTACCCCATGTGGTAGGGGTGACTATCTTTTGCCCAAAACACCAGTAAATCAATTAATGACTTTCATAAAGTGGATGCAACTGAAAGAAAATCACCAAAATAACACAGCAGTGTTACCTGGTTGCTTTTTGAAGGGGGATCCTTGAGTCCTGGTGGATCCAGAGTCCATTTCTTCATATTGCTTTTCCATCTTGCTTTGAAATTCATTCACCAGCTTCTTTGCCCACTGCCCCCGAGTCTCCATGGTCTCACAGTACTTCACCCAATGCTTGCAGGTGTCTCCTGCAGAACAAACAAACACCATGGCTTTTCTGAGTAAGTTCTTGTGGCTTTGATCAGCATCCGACACCTTAGCACCCTTACTCATTCGCACATGCATCTTTTATATGCTCTCCTCCAACTAGAATCACTACTTATGCATGCAGGGCTACACAGTCTGATGACCTCCTGTTAAGCAATGCAAGCTTCCTCATAGCACAGCTGCCCATGCCTGCTATGGTTCCAGAAGCAAGAGTTTCCTTGCAAGTGCCAGGAAGTGCTTCTCCCCTGTAAGACCACCACCTTTTCCACTGTGAGAGCTCCCAAGTTACACCCGACTGTGTTTGGGTTCCTCCTGGGCCTCATCCCATACACTGAAGCCCTAACAAGCTGATCAGCACATATAGGAACCAGATCAAGAGCTTAGGTAACAGGGAAGGCGAGGGATTCAAGGCTTTAACCTTATGACTTTATGACAGACAGCAAAGTGTTCCCCTCCTCACCTGGCTCCTTTTCTCCTGAGGGGTAGGTTGCCCTTCAAAGAAGGAAATTGGATTAGGCCTGCAAAAAGGATTCAAGACACAAGACCTCTCTGCATAACCTACCTTGCATTCCTGCCTGCCTGCTTCAGCCCACAGTCTTGTAGCAGCATGTTTCCTCATACTCTCTTTTCCTACCCTTCATGAGTGAGGAAAGAACAAATTCTCTTTACCTGTCCAGTGGAAGGGATAATAGTCAAAAGCCATCCTCCTGAAGGTGAGCTGCATTGCGCCTCCTGTCACTCTGTGCTTTGAGGTACCTGTGGGAAGACAGAATCAAGAACATCTGCATATCACCTGTCCAATCCAATCCTAACCAAGAGGAATGCAGAGCCACTTTGCATACTTAACACACTTCCCTGAATGGTATTGCACCAGCATCTCCCCTTCGTGTTAGGGCGCACTATATTGCAAGCAGTAGCATCCGCTACCTTCTTTTACAAGAGACATAAAATCTTGTCCATTGAAGATCCCACAGCCCTTTTTATACCAGAAGATGCCAACCCTGGGGCCCTGATTAAATTCTAATTACAGTAATTACTTTCTCTCTAAATAAAATTCCCTCTGAGGGTTCAGTTAGCTTTATAAAGTGATGCTCTTCATGTGCTGTCCTGAATGGCTGGTATAGAATTGATAAGCACTGCTGAATAGTTGCCATGTTCCACCCCAGAGGTGACTACATTTCTGGGATGTGTGAGTAGTCCCTGTATATAAGCATTTTGGGATCCCATGGCATGAAAGGGACTGTATAGAAGGATACCATTTTAAGGTAAGATGCTGCGATCATTATACCTCCTGTTAGCACCACCTCCCATGATCATCTAGGCCAGGAAACAGAAAATAGAATGAAACTGATGAACCATTCCTACTATCAAGAAAACAACTGGTGCACCATACACCAACCTACATAGCACTCCTGTGTCACCGGCAGTTCCCATTCTCACCACAACAAAATAAAGAGGACAAAGCAGCTTTGGGCTGCACATGCTGAGGCTTCAAAAAACACAGGGTTCATTACCAGCCTGTTCCAGATAACTCAGCACCAAGGAAAGGAGACAAAATGGAGCAAGTTCAGAGAAAAGCAGCAACAATGACGAGAGAGCACTGAATTGTGAGGAAAGGTTTACAGAAATCAATATCTAGAGCTTGGCTAAGGGACAACGAGGACTGTGGGGAGAGCAGGGGACTGGAAGAGGGGCACGTGCTACTTCAACAGGGAGGGAGAGGAGTCGTGCAGTACGACCCACTGGATATAACGAAGAGGAATGGGATTAAAATCAAGAAAGGCCGATTTTAAACAGAATTATTGGGAAAGCCCTCCTGGCAGAGAGATCTGCTAGCCTGGGGAGTGGTCTCACAAGGAAAGTGGGGAATCCTCATTGCCTAGCCCATTTAAAACTAGGCTAGCTAAATTGCCAGAAAATACATGGTAAAGAACAATCCCATAGCGACCAAGTGGGGTGACCTATTAGACCATCTAACCTACCCCTTCGGTTGGTGACAGATTGTTCCCTCTTGTGTATTCTCCAGTGCTGTCAGTAACTAAGCCAGTTATAGGACTTCCACTTGTTCCCCTAGGATGCTTCCCCACACATGTAAGAAAGGTCTCCTGGTACACAGCACAGTGTCACCCACTAAGGCTGTTCCACTGACACCTGCCTTACTGTGAAACGCTAACACAGAACAAAGTAGTGCACAATTATATGCATGTATACATGGGAGAAAGAAGACCCCCCTCACAATCTGGGTAATTTCATTCTCCTCCAGGCTCTCTGTAGTGCTGTTCTTGGTTAAGTACCTGACTCCCGGGTGTGGCTGTCATCACAGATGTGGAGGTCCAGACGGGAGATGAACAGGTGGTAGGAAGACTCTTTCATGTCATGCTTCTCGAAGTATTGGCTGATGCTGCTTGCATTCAGGGGGCTTCCGAATGGTTGGGACCAGGACTGATGGACAGTAGGAGCAGGTGGTGTGATCTAGAATACACAGAAATATATTCTGCAGGTACTGATACATCACCAAGGGAAAACAGGGAAGCAGATTCTAATGCAATGGAAACATCCTATGTTTACACCTCATAGCTTAATAGCGCTCCTCAAATGAAAGGCTTTTGACCAGTGGTTCTTCACAACACATATAATGAACCAGCCAAACATAACTGAACAACTAGAACTTCTGATTATCAATTTGATCTTAAGCTTCCATTTCTGCAAAGACAGACTTTGCAAAACTTAAAGCTGTTGCAGTTCATCAACTGATTTATAACAAGCGGAGGCAGGAAGGTCCAGTTGACAGAGTACCAAACTGGGAGTCAAGAAACCTGAGTTCTATTCTAAATTCTGCTTGGTGAGCTTGGGCAAGTCTCCATGCCTCAGTTTCCTAATCTCTAAAATAGGACTCGTGCTCGCTCATCTTTGGAAAGTGCTTTGAAATCTATGGATGAAAAGAGCTGCACGAGCATTATTATTTAAACTCCTCTTGGCCTTATCTCATCACACTGCTTGCAAAAACCTTCTCCTCTCCAGTTCCTACTATCTGGAGAAACATCCCTCTTCTCACCTTATGCTCTCCAGCTCTTTGCAAATCTCTGCTGAAAACGTATCACCTTGTACCGCTTAATTTCATTTTTCCTCTGCCACTGTTATTTAAACATCTCTCTGTTATTTAACTCTGCAGTGCATTTTGCTTACTTTAAAAAAAAACATTTGCAAGGGTAACCCAGGGGAAGGGAAGTTCAAGGGCTAACGATGGAAGGGGGGCACAAGAAACAGCTGGTGAGAGGTTCTGAAATACCAATGAACTTTATGTGCTTCAAATGAACAATACAAATATCTCTGAGCATTGTGAGTCTCCTCCTAGGATACTGGGAGAAAAAAATAAGGATCTTGAAATGGGCTGATTGTGTTCTCCCCTGAGCACACTGGATCCTGATAATTTTTATAAGTTTGGAATGCCCCTCCATGTAGATTTTTATTTTGAGAAAGCAATTAGGAGACAGGAACTACTTAGCAGAGACCAAAGAGATAATTTCCAGCGTATGTTCATTATCTATTATTACCCAACCAAAATCTTTGGGCCCTGACACCTTGTGGTAGTCCTGCCTAGAGGGTCACAGAATATTCCATCATTTTTTTCCCCCCAGACGGATTCTAGCCCATGACCATTTACAAACGTTAACTTCTGATTTTTGGTGTTGGGCGCAATGCCTTTAGGTCAGTGGTCAACAAAATTTTGGGGTCCCACCCCCTTCCTTACTCAATCTGTGCCCCCCCGGGAGTCGTAGTTGGGAGCCGAGGCTGCAAGCGGGGCAGTGGCTGGGAATAGGGCTGCGGTTGGGACTTGGATCCGGGGCCAGATCTGCAGCTGGGAGCAGGAGCTGAGGCCGGACGTGCAGTTGGGGCCAGGAGCTGGGTCCAGAGCTGCAGCTGGGACCGCAGCCAGGGTTGAGAGTCGGGGCCGGGAGCCGGGGCCACGGCTGGAGGCCAAATCCAGGGCTGTGGGCAGAGTGGGGCTGGGTGGCGCTCGCTCTCCAACCTCCATAAGGGCTGGTGCAGGCCTCACCGCACCCCCTCAAACGTTCCTCTGAGCCCCACGGTTTGGGGACCACTGCTTTAGGTCATGTTTTTATCTCAGTGGTGACTGTGCCCATGCGTAGCATCAGCTGAGCCTTTAAAACACCTCCCAATGCTCACACCCGTAAGGAGTGTTGGGAAGCTGCACAGATTACAGCTTTCCTGTCTCTTCCCATCATCAGAGACCACTGTGCAGTTCGTATGTGTTCACAGAGAATCCCGCATGCCTTTTGCCACGTCTCTTCCTTCTTCTCAGGATACCCACAGTTAGGTGGGGGCTGCTTACCAGCACAGGTTCTGGTGCTGTACTCTTCCTCTGCTGGGCAGATTTCTCCATGGCTTCGCTCAAGGACTCGGCATACTTCATCATGGCTTTCAGCTGAGAGTCTGTCAGCACCCAGAGCAAGTCATCAAGGAGGAACATCAGCTTAGATGCCACCACATTGCAATCTTTGGTCTGAGCCAAGCAAAGAGAAAAGAGGGAGTTTAACAGAACAATTTTACCCTATACGTTTATTCCTCAGGGGACTTGTGGACTGTAGCAGCTGCAAAATGAACCACTTTAGAAGTCATATGAGAAAAAATAGGGTGGAGAGAAGCCATTCATCTGACTGACAGGTGTCCATAGTACCCCAATATTATTCACTGGGATCTGTTGTCTCAACTGAGCATCAAGCTAGTCAAATCTGACTCCACCAAAGGAGGCACGTGCCCAACTGCACTGAAGGAAGGAGGGGAGATGCAGGAGATTTATTCTTTCTAATCAACACTTCCATCACATTTCCCCTGTACTGCTTCTCCAGCATAATTCAATTAAAGCTGCTCGTGATTGAAGTGCTCAGTAAAAGAGGACATAGCACACTTTTACATGAATGTGACAGAGGGTTCACCCACTTCACCCACTTGCCCTGCTGCTTGCATTCCTGAACTGAGAAGTGAGCTGTTCTGAGTACACAAGGTAAGAGCACAGCGTGTATCTCCCCGAAACCACAGAGCAATACAGCATCTAGGGCTCTGCTTTAGGGGAGAAAAAGCACAAGTGCTGAGACACATGGGAGGGAATGTGCATCATCTCCACACAGAGGAATAGCTATCCCTCTCTGTGCTGCTTCTCAGGACTGAGATTTAACTGAGTAAGGATGTGGCTCCTGACCGGGGAGATGCAAGCAGGGCTTTACCATGCGACTCGCTTCTGCTCTCGGTGGAGATACTCACCCTTCTCTTGAGAGAAATTTGGATCCTGCCCTGATTGGTAATGAGCCTCAGAGGAGTGGTAATGGGATCCTGATCACCATTGTCAGTGGCATCTGCCTCTATCCGAAGTGTCTGCCAAGTGAGCTCTTTAAATGTCAAAACCTACCCAGAGGGAGAGAGACAGGGAGACAACAGGAAAATGCTGAGGATTTCACCAACTTCAAGACTCTAAAGATAGATATGTTACATGGTAGCAGCACACATGCTAGAAAATAAACAGATATAGGAGCGGGGAAGGAAGAGACACACACACACCATCTTTCTTCGAGGATCCCAGTAGGAAATGGAGGAGCTGCCCTGGGAAAAATAGAGTGCTCCCTCTACCATACAATCACAGCAGATTGCAGTGGAGCTCACCGCTTCTCCAGTTTTTCATTCTCCCAGTAAGGAGATGCTATAAGAAAGCAAGATAGAAGAACTGACCATGGAAGAGTTCAGAGCAACTCTAGTTCCAGCAGTGGATGTTGTAGACAGTGCTGCAGAGGTCACTGGGGTTCTTTAGAGCCACCCACACCGAGACCACGACATGAGCATTCAGAGACAATGTGCCACAGCCCCAAATCTGCCAGTCCTTTCAGGAACCACGGACAAGCTCTAAATGTGACGCCCTCGTATGTTGCATTTTGCCAATGCAGAGAGGGTCTTACCTCTCCTCTGTGAGAATCAGTGATGCGGGTGAGGCGCAGGTCGCTCTGCTGCCAGTTGGGGTTCACGCTGTATCCTTGGAGCTGCCACAGTTCAAAAGAGGCGTGGAAGGCCTTGGAGTGAATCTTGATGGTGATGGAATTGACAACAATGAACATTCCCTCCACAACCTTTTCAGCAAAGCCATACTCACTGTAAAGAGAAGAACCCTCAAAATCATCATTCTACAATAAAAGGCCCTGGTTCAGGCTGACCCAGTGGTAGCAAACAACTGTCGCAAAGGAGATCCAAGGTTCAGAAGCAGCCTGGCTCCATAAAGATGGGCTACGTCCAGGAAAAGCGCCATCACTCATGCTCTAAGGCACCCCTATTCAACAGATCAGCTTCAACTGTGATGACAACTGAGTGTTCAAAATCATCACCGTGGTAGCCACGAACAGAGGAAGAAGAGCAGATGGAGCAACGTCTGGACAAGAGGGTACAGTGCACATGGAGCGGGAAGTTCAGCTCCTAGAGTCAGCCTCTCACGCCCAAGGCCAGAGACAAAAGTATCTATTCTGAAATGCTCCGGTCCCACACAACACTCCAGCAAGCACTGCTCGCTGATTCAGAAGACACAAGAATGTTACCATCGCAGCAAAGGAATATACAGCACAGTACAATGGGCAGAATGTGTTGAATCTGTGAAAGCTTCTGGGGCAGAGCCTCAGCGGGTTTATAATGTCATAGCTCTGTCAATGGACTTCCAAAAAGATGGAAGTTCAATAGCCCAGTCAGTCACAATACAGTACAGAGAGTGAACATAGGGCAAGAGAGTCTTAATGTGGCTTAAAGGAGCTGGGGATTCTTAAGGATCTGGCCTAGATCAACCCTGACCAGCTGTACAGACTTCTGCCAAGCCCTGTCCCCATCTCAAAGTTGAAAAGGTTGGGAGAAAACAGCTGCTCTTTTTTATTGCAAGGCTCCTTCACTGTTCAGGAGGGACAATACAGATAATACAGTGTCAAAAACTAACTATAGAGTTAGGGGATGCCAACCTTTGACCTGCAGCGAGAGCAATGGGAGACTGTCCATTGGGTGGCCGAGGCTCTTCACATGTTCGCATCTCCACCTCCACCTTATCCAGGAACTGCAAACACAGCAAGGAAGAAGTAAGCAGGATATTAAGAGTCAGGAGGAGCATTATGGCCCTAGGTTTGAAACGCATAGGGGGTCCCTGGAACTGCAGGGTCAAATGCCAAGAAGGTGGACTCTATCCTCCACCGTTCTCAGGGAATTCACTGTGTGTAGGTGAGTGTTTCAAATGAGACCTTAAAAACCAAGATCCCATCTGCTCTGCACGGATATTGAAACTCTCGCACAGTGCTTTTCATAAAAGTAAGGGGTTTGCCTGAGCATCCTTGATTAAAGTATCTATTCTTTCTCCCCATTTCAACTGTGCCCCTGGCTGATGTCCTCCACTCCCATGCAGCACTGCTGCTGATCCCAGTTGTACCCCTTTGCTTGCATCCCCTGTGCAATCTGCTCAGAGATGTTCACGTTTTTACAGCTGCTCTGTAGCTGTATTGTTTCAGCATCTTCTCCCCTTACGCCCAAAAGAACCAATACATCCCCATCTACTCCAGGCAGGAGCTGGCATGGTTAGTTGGGCAGTTGCACGAAACAAGGGTGAACTGCTAGGTGTGCTCATCAAGGTGGGCGATCAGAAAAAGGCATTTAAAAGAAACACACTGGGAGGGTTCCAACGGTGGGGTGTGGCTTCCGACCTCTGTGAGTTGAGTTTAAAGTTGTGACCAGAGCAGTCACTGTCACAGAGAACAGGGCATTGTGGGACAGCTGCTGGAGGACTGTTAGGGTCGACACAGGTCATGCAATGTTTATGTTCGCACTGCATTGACATCAGTAGTTTAACAATGGCTCTATGCAGGTGGTTTTACCGCATGACTAATGGGGTGCTTATATCAGCTGAAGACAAATATGAGCATAGACACACGCACAAATAGGTCGACACAAGGCAACTTACATCAACCTAATTTTGTAATGTAGACAAAGCTGCTGCATTTCAGCACTAATATACACACAATCTGCAAAGTATTTTGAGATCCACTGAGAAAAATCTATCACTGATTTCACATCTGCTTGTAGAGAAACACTTTTATTATACATTTCAAAGCAAGCGTAGCACTCTGACTCCTGTGGGAATGTCACCTGAGCAATTCTCCCCATATCCCAGGAAGAAGTTGAGTAACCCTGTTGAACAGTATAACAGTTGACCACAGGACAGCATGGCTGCCTCAGAAGAGGCCTTCAGATCCATCTACACGTCTCTGTGAAACGGGCTGGATTTGATCAGCAGCTGAGATGTTATGTCACAAAATCTTCACCACCTCCACCCTTTACAGGAACAATCCCTGAGCTAAGATTTATTACAAAGAGGGAAGAAGATTAAAACAAAAACATTACCAGACAAATCGGGTGCGTCTTCAGTTTCGTCCACTGGATCTGTAAAGACAGAGCTCGAGTTGCAGAAGGCGCCTCAGTAAGAGCAAGTTTGACTGATTTCAGGGACACACAGTTGAGCCGCCCTCCCCCCGAGATGAATTCATTTCAAGTCCTGCTCTGCTCTGAGAGCTGAGTACATAAAAATAGCACTGTGACGATCCAGGTTCACTGTGTCTCACTGACTCCAGATCAAATAGGCTCCCACAGACAACTGAAAAGATGTTCAAACAGCCAGCTGTGTAAAGTCCAATCTGGCTTTTGTATCTCAGGCTGAGTCGTCTTCTTATGCATCATTACCAGTAATATGTGCTCTGCAGACCAAATTCTGATTTCCCTTATGAATGAGCAACTCGGTTGTCTTTAATAGGTTTGCAATCAATTAATTCACGCTGGAAGTGGAATTTAGTTAACAGTTCTGTAGACTATGCTCAAACCTGAATACAATCCATTTTACCCCTACTGAGCAGTGTTTGCTCTGCAATTCTAGGCGGAGCAAGAACTAATGTTCGTTACTAAATTGAGCAGATCCGATTCTGAATACACACATGGAGCAGCTGAGATGAGTAAAAGGAGGGCATTTTTACAGTCATTTGGCAGAGCAGAACCACACTTTAACAGAAAGTCTTTGCTGTATGCTAAATGCTTTTGCATTAATTGAATGCAACTGTGCCTAATATCAGCTGAGGTTAAACAAACAACTTTTCATTTAATGTTAACTTAAAAAATCCATTTCCTGATCCAAAAAGCAGTTGGAACAAGATTGTCAAGATGAAGAAGCCCCCTTCTCCATGCAGAAGTGAAGCTGCAACTGCACATGCAATTACTGCAATTATATGAGCAAGATGGGTAATTGTGGGTAATAAGGTGCTTAGCAAGTCATTTTTCTCATGCTTTTACACAATTTGTACATTATTTCTGAAGTCTCCATTGCTGAAAACGTGACCTTTAAATAACAGTTACTGCACAGAACCTCACAGCAGAAGCAGGTCTTCAAAGAATTTCAGTCTACATTTATTAAAATTTTACATTTGTTTTCAGTCCAGTGTGGGGGTCTGTGTGAAGAGCCAGGGCAACCTGCAACGGCTATTTCACTTTTTTAGCATTAAAGACTTAGTTAGGGGCAGAGAGAAGGGGCAAGATATGCCTTGGCTACCACAGTTTCATTTTCAGCTTGAAGAAGCTGATATCCCTTATCAAAGCCCCAGATAACGTCAAATGCAAACTGACATTAAGTGGGCTGCGTTGTGTTTGGAGGACACCGTTAGTGCAGCATCTGAACTCACCCGGATTGAAGCCTTGTTACAGTAGACCCGAGTGATAGCTAGCCAGGTGGGCAGCTCCAACACATTCTGCAGCACTTCTTCATCCAGTTCCAGGTTGGTCAGCTGCCCCTCACCTTTCAGCGTGCTCAGGTTGATTTTGTCCGGAGAGAGATTCTTAGTAAACCTGGGAAGAAGAAGAGTTAAAAGGCAATATGACAACTTCCAAATGTGTCTGCTGAAAATAGAGGAGGGTTATTTACTTTGATGGTAAACACCTCTCCTCTTGCTTTGCAAAGCACCTCACGCACTCAGGGGACTAGAAAGAGAGAGGGAATAATAAGGACACCATAACGCCACATTGAGCAGACCATAGCATTTCTGTAGTGCAACGGGGTCAGGTCCCTAAAATGGGATAAGTACACTGTGCACCTAAGCACTATGAAGCTTGGTCCACTACAAATACCTAAGACAGCAGAAAGAAAGAGAAGCAGTTTGGATCCAATATTTCCTTTCCTTTTCTCGTTCTTTTATAATAAAGCATAATAGGGAGGGAGGTCACAACAATGATCAGATAACCCATCCCACAGAATAACCTTCATTAAGCTTGAACTAAGGTTGCAAGAACATAGCCAAAACTAAATGGGGAAAAATAGAAAATTATAGTTTAAATTATACAGGTGGGAAGGCAAGTCTGTTAGGTATAACTTTGAATTTCTTGTCTTTCAGGTTTTTTGATTATATGGAAGAGGGCAGAGTTAAAGTCACGTCCAAAAAAGGACTTTACCCTAGGCATCCTTCCTATAAGCCAGACACATATCTGCAACAAGTATTCTAGTATCACAGCTAGCTGACAGTTAAACCCTGGGTACCTGGGCAGCTCAGCAAAGAAGCGTGGTGCGTGTCTGTAAGGCCCATATAGTTTGGCATTTGATTTGATTTAAAACATTTAAAGAGAGTTTGAGCAATTTAAAAATTACCCTACAGCACTGGAAACCCAGAAATTAACATAACTGCATTAGGGCACAAAGAAAAAGTGAAAATGACTAGAAACGACTGCAACTGGACAATAGTTTCACTGCTCAAGATAAGTGATGTGCAAAAACAATATTAAGAAACTTATAGCATCAACGATTGAGAGAGATTAGATCAGTTTATTGATCTTTGATATTACTGTCACAGGGACATAATGCATTTTAAATAAATGATTGTATCTGTCTCTTTAAATATTAGTTTCACAGCTGAACCCATTCCAGCACCTCAGTAGTGAAGCTGGCTCACGCTCACTAGTGTACTGAGCTAGGAAACAGGGATACAGGCGGTCAGTGAAACAGAGCACACACAGGCAACATAACCGTTCACCCTGCTTCCCACTTCCTGCTTTCCTTCTGGCTACCATCAGCTGCTGATTTCTCCTGTCTCAATTTCCCCCCACCAAGAGGCTTTGCTGTTTCCAGATCAGCTGTACGTACCCTAGTGTCTTCAAATTCCATTTGTGCCCCAGGTTTGTGTCTGATGGATAAGAACAACTAGATTAAGGGCACACACAGAACAGAGATGCAAAGGATTCTGGGGGCAAATCTGGGAAACACCCAGGATCCTTTTGGAAGAGTAATCAGGACAGTTAGAGGCAAACAACAATCTAGGAAGAAGGGAACGGTGAGCTGCAGAGAACCCTACATCAGCACAATGAGCACGAATTGCAGCAGGATGCAGGGTTTTTCTTTTTCCCAATTGGAATGGTCCTGCCAAAAAGTGGGATACTTCGCAGGCACATGGTGCACACAGGGAAGCTAACACAAAGCAGCCATGTTGGATTCAGCTCTGTTAGAAATCTTGGAACAATCCTTCCTAAGGAAGACTCCTTTCCCAGCACCCACTGGAAAGGTTCAGAAAACCGTTGTTCCCCACAGTAGTGATTCACCAGGCACCTCTGACCCACCAGGAGTAGTTCAGGGATGGGGGGAAATCAGATGTTTGATTTCCTAAAGGAAGGGTTTGAACTGAACTTTGGGCATAGCATCAGTCCTTCCTGGGCTTGGGAGACAGGACAGCAGCCTACTGTAGACTGGACCCACAACCACAGAGGCTATATTTTTCTTGTCAGTATCTCACTGGGATGTCTTATTCCATCAGTTTCCCCGCTGCACTAAAGGCAATCCAGCAAAAGGCTGCATCTTACACAGCGACACAATAATGTCCTGGGATTCAGAAATTATAGAGATTTTCTGCCAGATGATTTACTCACTACTGACGCCAGAGCCATTTCACACATTCCTCCATGCTAATTCTAATTCTGCCTGGCAGCCCAGCAAGTGGAGGAGAAGAAAGGCCCCATTGTGAGCCAGAGCAGGATTAGATTCACACGTTAGTCACACACTGCAGTTCCCTCACTCCCCTTTCCCTACACCGGCCTGGCCGCGTGTGCTGCCCCACTGTGCCAGGCACAAAGCCAGTCCTAAGCCACTATGCCAGCAGCTGGGGGAAAGTAACGAAGTTGGGGGTGGAACAGGGGCTAGTTTCATTCATCTCGCTCCACATGAGCACGAGTTGAAGTCTGAAGCTGGCTGAGATACTAGGATTAGCTGCTGATCTGCCAGTTCTGAATTTCCTCCAGAACAGTTTATTTTTCAAAGTGAATATTATGCCAGGGCAGAATCTGAAGACGGGAGAGATTGCAGCTATGCATTTCACTACAAAACATTTCTATACTATTCTACAGAACTCTTAGGAGAAACCGGGACTTTGAGCAGCTGTGAGCTTGCCTGCTGCTTGTGTTTCCACACCATTCCCTGCATGAATGATTTCTGCTGGGGAGGAATGCAGTGAGACTTCTATGGACTTTAACCTGGCACGTGAGTTTTCTCCTTTCCAGACCTAACAAGCTATTACACCAAACTGTCTCCTATCAGAGGACAGCATAACACATCTGTCACTGTCTCAGGCTCACACAGGGAGGCTGTCCTGTTTACTTTAGACAAATATTTCCTCATTAAACTGGAGGCCACCCTAATATAAAACACACTTGAATAGGCAGCCAGGATTAACACAGCTTCTCCATTACTATACAGCAAAATGTGATGTTTGTAAAGTCACCTATTCCAGCATCAGTGGCATTCTACAGGTGACAGGTTCACTGAAGGAGCATAAATAATGACATCTGCAAATTAAGAGAACTAAAGATCTCAATGTGTAATGCCCTTCATCTGGTTCATTCCTGGGGACTGAGCCTGGGACCTCCAGAGATAAAGCATGAGCCACTATGACTTGAGCTAACTGATCAAATCCTCTAATTGAGAACTGCAGCCAAGTTATATTCTCTGTGGATTGGGTACAGAGACCCATATAGAACACACTGACCCGTAGGATGAGAAAAGCACTTTGCGGACATTAACTTGCCAATGTAAGGCAGTCATTCAGCCTCATTTTATAGATGGGGAGGATGAGGTCCAGAGAGGTGATGTGGCAGCACAAGGAACAGAAAACCCAGATCTCCCAACGTCTAGTCCTTAGCACACTTCCTCTGTTATGACATGCTGCTCTCAACCAATACATTAACATTGGTTATATCAGAATCCTCAGAGACGGAACAAATGTATCAGTCATCAGCATCTCAACCAGAAGCAGAACTGAGCCCAGACGCTGATAATGGAGAGAGATACTAAACAAAGCTTGAAGAATACAAAGCAGATTTTTAATCAACGCATAGGGCCACAAGGAGTCCTGATGAACTGATATGAAGATGACCAGAATCAATGCTGCAAGATACCATGGAAGTCCCTGAGGAGCTGTTCAAGTTACCAGCCAAAGTGAATAAATGAACTTTAATTTATGGTGCCTGTGGAAGGGTGTTTGGGGAAGATTCAGGAAAAAAGGGAAAATGTAAACAGCTACATGAACAGAGAATAGGTCAGTATATGTCTGCACCAACCTCGTACTGTCAAGTACAACAGTGTGGAGCAAATCTAGGACCTCGGCTCATTGCCTAAGTCTAATGTTGCAAGCAGATATCCATGGCATCGTGTCCAGGGTGACAGACTTTAATGCCACAGCATTAAAATAGCTGTGCAGATGTTCAGGTTTGGGTTGGAGCTCGGGTTCTGAAGCCTAGGCAGCGGGGTGGGTGTCACAGCCCAAGCCACAATGTCTACACAGCTGTTTTAAGGGCAGTAGTGTCAGCCCCAGTTGATAGGCTTGTGCTGAGACACACTGCCAAATGTTTCTGCTTGCCATGTAGATGTACTCAATGATACCAAGTGCCACATGCTGGTTTCCAAGGTCCAGGGCAGGCCAATCAGAGAATGTAGCAAGCATCCCCTAACAAGGTGATCCCCACAACTTTAATAGCTGGAGATATCTCTTTATTTGGCACCAGAAGGCCTGGAGAACCTGAAATACCCCAGGCACCGTGGCCACCTCCATAACTCACAATACACCAGTCAAGTGTTCAAGCAGCAAGTGACAGATATTACATCAAAGCGGATGGAAAGCAGAGGGGGGGGGGAAATCTAAGTCAGCCATCAGAATGCTGCAGCTGAGGACATCTGAGGATTCCCCACGCACCAATTAAAAAACTCTGTTCCAAATATTGTACCTGTCTTTGGTGAAGGGAAAGATCTCAGACTCTGCTTAAGAGGTAGCATAAGATGATGCTACAGTAACAAACCAGAATCTAACTGTGTGGTCTAGAGGAGCAGGGGATTTATGGTCAGAACTCCCGGCTTCTACCACCAGCCCCACCACGGGGCAACTCACTTTTCTGTGCATCCATTTGCCCATCTGTAGAGTGAAGTTACTATACCTTCCTCACAGGGGTGTCCTGAGGATAAAGTAATTGTTTGCAAAGGGCTTTGAGATTCTCAGCTGAAATAATCTTCACATTCAAAATATCATAACTAGGGAGAAGACAGTAGGTGTAGTTGGAAAGGGCTTTAATAAAAGAAGCAGCGGTGGTAGGGCCATTCACCTACAGGACTTCAGAAAGATGCCTAAAGGAAATGCTTGGGTCAATGTCAGCGGAAGAAAGGTCCTCTGACTGTGGATATGATTTTAAGCAGTTTGCTGGCAAACTCTCTCCATTCATGCTGAACAGCATGAACATGAATGATTTTTGGCAGCATGCATTGCTGGCTTGGATAAAAGTGAATGGAAATAGTTTGTGGCTGTTAAGAAAACTGACTGCCTGGGCTATTTCCATTTCTCTTTTTCTAAAGCTCTTTAATAGAGGACATGCAGTATTAGCCAGTACACTCCAAGAAAAATACTCCTCTTGGGCCTGCCAGGAACAGGATCAGTAAGAGCAATTCAAACACACATTTTCTCTCTCACTCAGTGGCTGACACCATTTCATCCTCTGACATGTCACCTAGTCAAGACAAGCCCAAAACTAATTTGCTGGTACTGGCTAAAACTCACTACCACAGTCACCAGTATCCACAGAAAACATTCAAGTGACTAAAGACTCTGATTTTATTCTTAGCAATAGCAGTCAGAAGGAAGCACAGGATCACAGTAGCTGGAGATGGATGTTCAGTCTTGTCCATGTCCCAGTGACCTATGCAGAACTGTTCCCTACAATCTATTTTCCAGTGCTTTGTCTAGTCCAATTTTAACCAATTCAAGTACTTAGTGAGAATGAACAGGTGCCACTGTTAGCAAATTTTCTCTTTCATCCCATTGCTCCTAATTATACTCCCGCAGAACACTCTACACAACCTCTCTCCTTCCTTAGCATTTACACCTGCCTGTTCTCTGAATTCTCTCTGAATCAGCAGCATCTCTATGGTAGTGATGGGCCCAGAACTGAATGCCATACTCTAGGTGGGATTTTCCCACATCCCAATGCCATGCCCTGGAGTGGAGGATCAAAGGGACCTACTGGAGTAGCTGTTTTTAAAGATAAGATATTAAATAAAACACTGTAGATGGTTTAAAATCCTGTTTAAGCTACAGTGATTTACTTGCATGCAGGCTGTAAGAGCAGTTATTTGGGAGAAAAGACGTTATGGGTGGTTTCTGGACTCCTGAGGTTTTAGCTTTGATTTGCTTTAGAGTCTTTTTTTTGTTTTTTGGCAGGGAAAAAAACAGAAGCATCAACCTTCCTCTTTCATCGTTAACTTTAAAAGAATATCAAAAGAAGATTTCACTACACAGAGAGTAGTATCTGATTCATCTTCCTGTACATCTAGATATCACAAACCTACTTATTGCAAGAGAGAGTGTAGCCAAAGTTGACTGCCAGCCTGAAGCTGGGCTATACTAATAATATATTTAGAAATCAATACCCACATTTGTCTTAAACCATAATTCTGATTGCCATCTGCTCATCAGCTCTTGGTCTCTTCCCATTATCTTGCCACTGTTGGTGCAAGTGCATTCTCCTTCTCAAGTCCTGCCATCTGCAATATACTTCCTCTCTCGTCTCCTCACGTCTCAGTTTCTTCTCCCACTGCTATTCCGTAACTATTTCATATTGTACATAAGAACGGCCATACTGGGTCAGATCAGTGGTCCATCTAGCCCAGTATCCTGTCTTCCGACAGTGGCCAATGCCAGGTGCTTCGTAGGGAACGAACAGAACAGTTAATCATCAAGTGATCCATCCCGGTCGCCCATTCCCAGCTTCTGGCAAACATAGGCTAGGGCCACTTCAGAGTATGGTCTTGCATCCCTACTCATCCTGGCTAATAGCCATTAATGAACCTATCCTTCATGAACTTATCAAATTCTTTTTTTAACCCTGTTGGAGTCTTGGCCTTCACAACAGCCTCTGGCAAAGAGTTCCACAGGTTGGCTGTGCATTGTGTGAAGAAATATTTCCTTTTGTATGTTTTAAACCTGCTGTCTATTTATTTCATTTGGTGACCCCCAGTTCTTGTGTTATGAGAAGGAGTAAATAACATTTGCTTATTCACTTTCTGTACACCAGTCATGATTTTATAAATTGCATGTAACTAGCATCTACATCTAAATCTATTATTAGATTTGTATTTGTGGGTAAATGTGAACAGTGGTTAGTTATACACTGGTATGACAGATGGCCCTGATTTTAATTTACATAGCTACAGCATAGAATAATTTTACTGGCCAAAGTACGTAACTATTATCCACTATACTTGGTATGTAAGAGTAGCAGATGGAGAAGATCTTGAAGTGTGAGTAACAGAAGGAACAAGGTAAATTTTCAGCTGAGACCTGAAAAGAGATGGAGAAACTGTAAGCTGTAGGGAAGCTACTTTTGATGGCAGGAGACTCTTCGGTTAACAGTTGTAAGCTTATGGGAGGGAACAGAGTTCTTTCTTTAATTTGAAACACAAAATCTAGTATTTATATCATCTGACAAGGTAGACAATAGTACAAGTTACATGGAAGAAATTCAATTCAGTCATATGTAGTCATGCGCTGGCCGATGCAGGTTTATACCCTACACAGCATATTTCCCAGTGTCTAGTCATGCTCTGTGCTGCTGTGGAAATGAGATTTCCACATTTCTCTGGGGAGACTAATTCACTATCACAAATCTCCAGGATAAGACATTCCTCTCATATTAAATCTCTATCTCTAGAGCCAAGAATCACATTCACTTGGCAAGAAGGCCCGTTACTGGTAGAGGAAAAGATCAATGATTTCTAAACACAAACTTTCCAGGAAAATAGTAACAGAAGCTTCAGATATAATAAATAGATATTCACCCAAATTCAGTGTAAGTGGGGAACTAAACTTAGGTTTGGAAGGAAATAAAACTGGGCCAGAGGCCAAAACTCGTTTAAAGAGGAAAAAGCAGCAACTTGAAAGATGCCACAATACACAAGAGGAGGAATAACACCACAATTTAGGGGAGAGAAACCATTTTATTAACTCAAGCTTTCAGCACAACATTGCAGCAAGCTGTGGACATATGCAAGATTTACAGATTTCAGGCTGGGCACAAGGAAGAAAAATACGCTTAATTAGTATTAGATTAGGCTAATTAATGTTAGATATCTAATGCTAATGCTTACATTACTCTAGTTCATATCACACTAACGTAATTAAATTAATCTATTTAGAATTAAGTGAACCCACTTAGTACCAGATTAATTAGTTCTTTGGAAAATGGAAAATAGCATGTTATTAATAATATTTATCAGTTCCAAAGTCATACTCATTTACAAACCATTAACTAATCCACAGCACCCCGGACAGGAAGCCTAGTGATATTAGCCCAATTTTACAGATGAAGGGAAAAAAAGAGAAAGATTAAGTGACTTAAAGTAACACAGGGAGTGAGCATCTGTGCTAGGAAAACCACCCAGGAGCTCCCAGCCCTATGTTTAGTGCATGCTACCTCCCCAAGGATAAAGAAATTGCAATTAGCATTTGATTTGGATATGTATAAGATGCTTTCAGCAAGTTTCACTTCTTTTCCGTATCCCATTTAATAGTGTGATGGCAGTGGAGTATCTTTGCCTACAGTTCTGGAAGGATAGGGAATCTCTACCCTGCTTCATGATGAAGTCTCCAGTTAGAGGATTCTGCCATGATGATTAACTTCCGTGAGGGGAACAGGGCTCTAGGATTATTAGGGTCTGTAATATGTTGCAAAGTGACTTTGCACTTAGAGGGACACTCCACTCCCTCTTTTACTCCTGGAAATAAAAGAAAGTTTGGGTCTCAGAGCCTTGGTTTTAAAGAATACGCAGAGATTTTTTTTTTTTTTAAACCACTACCATCATCAATCAAAGCACAGTATTTAGTGGTGGTGGGGGACTTAAACTAGCCGGACATCTGCTGGGAAAATAATACAGCAGGGCAGACTTTATTCAACAAGTTCTTGGAATGTACTGGAGACAACTTTGTGTTGCGGAAGGTGAAGAAAGCAGCTAGGGGAGAGGCTGTTCTAGATTTGATTCTGAAACAGGGAGGAACTGGTTGAGAACTTAAAGGTGAAAGGCAGCTTGGGTGAAAACGACCATGAAATGATAGAGTTCATGATTCTAAGCAATGGTATGAGAGAAAACAGCAGAATAAAGACAATGGACTTCAAGAGGGCAGACTTTAGCAAACTCGGAGAACTGGTAGGTAAGATCCCATCAAAGTGTAAAGGAAAAAAAGGTTCTGGAGTACTGGTAGTTTTTTAGAGCCATTATTAAGGGCAAAAGAGCAAACTATCCCAATGCACAGGAAAGATAGGAAGTGTGGTAAGAGATAACGCTGTGTTAACCAGGAGTTCTTCAACGACCTGAAACTCAAGTCATACAAAAAGTGGAAATTAGGTCAAATTATGAAAGATGAATATAAAAAAAAAACAAACCACAACACAAGCTCTTAAGGACAAAATTAAAAAGGTCAAGGCACAAAACAAGATTAGACTAACTAGGGCCATAAAAGATTGTAAGAAAACATTTTACAAGTACATTAGAAGCAAGAGAAAGACAAAAGACCAGATAGGCCCATTACTCAATGAATGAGAGAAAGACAACAACACAAAACACAGCCGTGGCCAAAATGATAAATGCTTTTTTTGTTTCAGTTAGCAGTGATCGGACGACTAACAGTGAAATTAGTGGGTTTGGATCTGAAGCTAAAATAGGAAAAGAACAAGTTAAGATTTACATGTCTGCAGGGCCTGATGAAATACATCCTAGAATATGTAAGCAACTGGCTGAGAAGCTCTCTGAGCCATTAGCGATTATCTCTGTGAACTCATGGAGGACAGGAGAAATCCCAGAGGATTGGAAAAGGGCCAATACAGTACCTATCTATAAAAAAGGGATAAGAACAACCCAGGCAATTATAGATCAGTCATCTTAACTTTGGTACCTGAGATGATAATGGAGCAAATAATCAAACAATCAATTTCTAAGCACCTAGAAGATAATAAGGTGATAGGTAACAGTCCACATGGATTTGTCAAGAACAAATCATGTCACTCAAGCCAACTTAATATCCTTCTTTGACAGGGTAACAATCTGCAAAAAGAAACCATGATTCCCAGACAGGCAGGGGAAAAGACAGAACCATTGTACAATGTAGACTGGTATGTTCACCTATCACACAGTGTGTCTCCCCAAGCATACACTCATTCACTTAATCCCTTTTAGACATTGTCTCCTCCTGGGGTAGGAATGATTAAATCAGGGCTGTGAATGCTGGAACTTTATGGAGGCCTCAGAGCAAGCACATTATGTACAAAACACATAGCAAACTCCTTCCTCACCAGAAGCAGACTTGTGCAACAGGCCACAAATTAATCTGAAAAAAGAGGGAGTCTTGGCAGGGCTTACACATGCACTTGTTGAGGCGCTATTTTGAGTCCATCAGTTGGAAACTTGATAGTCTTCAAATGCCAACCACTTCATATTCTGAAATCTGGAATGCAAAATGTGTTCAGCTGCCAGGGTGTTTCCTAAAACTAAACCCCAAGCAAATAATAGCACAGAAGGGAAGAGAACTAGAAAGCTGTACATAAACTGGAGAATTTGATACCATCTTTGCTCCTTTCTGGTAGTTGGAAGCCACACCTCGGAGATTTTGAGCAACTCTTCATTTTGCAACCTGATTCCCCTTGCAATTTATTTCCACCCACTGGCAATTAAAGGCTATTGTGTAGTTTAGATTCAATAGAATGGTTGTGGGGGAGATGAGAGCAGAAGAACCAGCCCAGGAGAAGCACTACAAGATCAGGGAATGTGAATCAGGATTCCTTCCTAGCTCTGTGACTTTGGAGGACTTCCCTCACCTCACAGTTGCTTTGTTTTCTAATCTGTAAAATGGGGACAGTACCTATCGCACAAGGGGGTTGGGAGGCTTATAATTATTCACTAATAGTAAAGAAGTATTGAGAATGTACAGCTCCTTATTGGGACAGGGACCACAGCTTGCCTAAAACAGCTGTTACGGCTAGGGGGAAGTGTGAAAAACCACAGAGCTTCCAGCAGTTAAAAATTGATGATAAACCATTAGTGGAAACGAAATTTCCCTTCTGCAAAAACATCACGTTACTCCTTTAGCCATGTGCTGTGCTCCTGAACCAGCTGGCAGGGTGACTTGTGCCCTAAATGAAACAGAACACATGTGACACATAGGGAATTGTAAAGCTGAATGCTTATTAATACTTGGCACTTATCACAAAACACTTTATTTGTAATACAGGATGAAGTCTACAGCGCGCGTGCGCGCGCAATCAGTACTCAACTGAACTGGTTTTAAGCTGGTGACAGAGGTGAAAAAGCTCTACAGGTCCCAATACCAATGCCTTGCAGCAGAAGGCCTGCTTGCTTTTAGTCTGCTGCTGTCCTGCTGCACTGCATCAGGTAGTACAAGACCATGTGGAAAAAGCTCTCCTACAAACAGCTAGGAAAGAAAATAGGCATTTCAATATCTGCATTTAGACCAAGGGCAGAATGCAGTTAGATCCCTATGCAGTTAGAAATCTGGCTCAATCCAGTCCAAGGTGCTGTTCTTGGGGCACCTTCCCTTGCTTCAAGGCATGAAATAAGATGACCAATATCAGCACAGTTCAAGATTTAGGATCAATCAACTAAAGTAATTTATTTCTAGTTATGTTAAGTAATGAGCATGAGGGGGAGGGGAAGAGATGCTGAAAGAAACTAAAAGGTTCAAGATGAGTAAGTAACTCCTTGCATCTCTCCAGCTGAAGGACCCCCAGAGCACTTTACCAACCGCACGAGTTGTCACTTCAACCACCACCAAAAGGCAACCACCCCAGGGCAGGGCGCAGCAGCTGCTTATGAGCACCCAGCAACACTGCATAACAGTTCAGGACAAGAAGTGAAAAATCACCTATGCTAGTAAAACTACTAGGGAATTTACAAGAGCAGATGGTAATTTCCAGCAGAAAGCATCTAATCAGGAAACTGGGGTATTTATGAAAATAGGAAGCGCATACAAACATAGCATTTTTCCCACTCCACTCATGATTCAGACATCTTAAAGCCACAAGGGGCCATTACAATCATGTAATTTAATCTCCTGCCTAACACCGGCCAACGAACCTCCCCCAGTAATTCCTGGATGGAAGCTAGATCCCACTTTCCTGACTTACACACCGGCCTAACCTCTCTCCCGGTGCTTTCTGGAGAATGATTAATCTTCTTAGGCAAAGGGGCCTTCCTGACACTATAACGTGTGGGGTGAGGGACAGATGGACTCTGTACATCTGCATGGACAAACATTAACTACTCCCAGACTCTAGTTGAAGAGCCTGCTGTGTGTTATTGGAAAATAAGTGCGGTCTAGCAGTCAGAGAACTGGACTGGAAAGCAGGACATCTTGGTTTTGTTACCAGTTATAAACACACATACATTATTACACTGGGTTGACTGTTTGTGTGTGAAATGGTGGGTAAAAATACTCATCCACCTCATGGGGTGAGGAGGATGCATTCATCAATGTTGTGCTTTGGGATCCCTGGGTAGAAGATACTAAATAACAGTCTCCCAAACAGGTCTGTACAATGCTAACTGGTCACATGACACTGAATTCTCCTTATGTCCAGCTGCTAAATTGCATTAAAAAAAGATGAAAAATGTTAAATGCTTTCCTGATATTGCTTTTCCATGAAGGCTATTGCTCTAATTGCCACAAGGATATTATGTGATTGCAACAGCAATGGGAGATGACAATGCAATTTTGTTGGGGGTGATGGGCCTACACCTGCTTGGCCTACACCAGTGCTTCTCTCCTACACACCAGCCCTGTTCCCAAGACACCACCCCAGCTTCTCTGCTGACAGCTCTGATTCTTTCGCCTACTCCTTAACTCCACGCTTTCTTTCACACTGCCCCTCCCGGCTTGAAACAGGACAAGTCTGCCAACTTCCTTTTTAGCCTCCTTCAGATACTACTTAAAACCTATCCTAGCCTCTGAAACATAGTGACTACACATCCCATTTTTCATCAAACCCCCTCATACCATTACACAAAGATCTTCGGGACAGGGACTCTTATCTACTGCTCACAGGTCACCCAACGCCATACGGTACACACTTAAAAACCATACATGAGTAATAAAATGAAACGTGTTAAATCTAAGAGTGGATGGAAATTTTCCCCATGAAATTCAATAAAAAATAGTTCTCTGAAGACTTCCCCCGTTGTGCAGTGAACCCAAACAGTACATCAGGAGTGCAATCTTAACTAAGTCACCTCACTGCCCTGGTGTCTCAGTTTCCCCACTTGTGAAACAGACGTAATAGTACTGAGCTAACTTAGTAAAGCAATAAGATCAAGCGCTAATTTCAGTTATATGAGTTCTAAGTATTACTAGTGCATTCAAATGAGATTAGTTTGGTTCAACTGGTAAAGTGAATGAAACGGAAAGCATTAAAGGGATCACGCTTTACACCCAAAATATAGGGTGCACCAAAATGAAGGTTCTATCAAGAGATGCGCTTCCATGAATTACAAATTACTAAATAAAAGAATTTTTAGTGTGTGTGTCTAAAGAGCCCAAACAGGGATTAGATTACATGCACTGTGCAAACACATAGATAGTCCCTGCTCCAGAAAGCTCACAATCTAGGATCTTTGATTCCAACGTAAACATTTTCCTGCAGTGTTTGCAACCTAACTATAGCAGCCCCAGGCCAATGCAGGAGAACAGATAATGAAACCAACTAAACTATTCTCCTTTTGTAAGCTAAAAATAGTGCAAGAGGATAAACAGCACAGATGGTAAAAAGTACATTTAAGGTTTTAGAAACCCAAGGTATTAAAAAAATATAAGATGAGTAAAGTTTTATAAAACGGATTCTGAGTGCCCATCATCTAAATCAAAACACTGCAACGGTGGTGATCATTATTGCAAGTGCATGTGTTGTTTCATTTCTCCTGAATAACAGCTACTGAACAATTTGGTATAGTAATGACTCTCCCTTGGATTTCCCTGACCTTGCAGTCTCACTTTTCCCTTCCTTGTGAATTCCCAGACAGAGGGGGTGAAAAACATGCACCCCGCCCACTACTTTAAATGAGGAAGCTGCAAAAGTAACAAGGAATTATTTCAAATGCATACTGAAAACAGAAAATAAAGGGATTGTAATAAGTCAGCAGCAAAGCTTCTCTAAAGCACACACACACTTAGAAGAGAGACGCCCATGAATAAAAAGCTGGTTTATTATGTGAAAGAAAGCAGTAGTACGAATATTAGAAATGCAGATTATAATAGTGATGTTGCTTTTCTAAAGGAGCTTTAAACTGAGAAGGCTCAAAGCACATTAAATCTCTCAATCCCTGTGTGAAGTAGGAAACCCCATTTTATACAATGACTCAGGCCACAGTCCTGCAAGCTGTTCAATCAATTTGGACAGAGCCCCAGTGAAGTCAGCAGGAGTCCAGGCTGACACCAGTGTCTGCCTGCAGTGAACAGCGTGAAGGATTGGGACCCAAGTGACCAGTCCAAAATAACACTGCAAACCAGTAACAATATCTGGAGGAGAACCCAGAAATCTTCCTGACTCCAAGCTCCCTGCTCACACCAGTAGGTCATACTCCAGGCACTTTAACAAAGGATTAGAAAAAGGCAAAGATGAAGACTGGAAAGTAACTAAATTAGGAGTTCTGCCCCATGGGCAAAAAATGTCATAAAAAGAGATTTGAACAGTGCAAGGTAAGGAGGCAAGAATGAGTCAAAAAGATTAAGGCGCCTGCAAATACCTGTGAGCAAATGACAGCATTATGTATTGGCAAAAAATATGTCATTTAATCATAGGGGCTAATGAGACGTAGGAAAACACATTGGCTTTATTGGGGTCTCCATTACTAACTGCTCCAGTGTACTCTCCTGCACTTTTCCCTAGTACGAATGGGTCAGCACCTCCCGAAAAGAAGGCTGAATCCATAAGGCACACAACACGCTGGTTTGGGAAAGGGAGAAACAGGAAACTTGGAAGTGGTGCGCTGTCAGCACTAGAAGAAATCATTTAAATTAATGAACTTATAAAGTCTAGTAGCAGGCTGTGCTACATTCTTGTTGGTATACAAGTTGGTTGGTATGTGGAAAGGTGGAGTAGAGAGCAACTTGTGACTCACAGAACAGCCTTAAACAGATGCATTACCCATCAGACTACTTATTTAACATTTGCAGAGGTTCTGTGAAAGTCTCAGAAATGCTAACATTTTACCTTCAGTCTAACAATATACAAAGTCTGCCAACCACAGTGTACCTAGCTGTTCATGGTAGAAAATGGGACACAGAGAGCCAGTACCCCTGAGTTCCCTTCCTTGCTCCGCCACTGTCATTACATAGCCTTGGGTAAATCACTTGGCCTCTCCTTGCCTCGGTTTCCCTATCTGCAAAATGACAATAAATGCTTGCCCATGTTTATGGTTTAAGAGCTTAAGATGAAAGGTGCCATGTAATATTTTGCTTTCACTCCTTCATGAAGGGTTCCCAAGGTTCCTCATACCACCGTTTTGAGATGAAGATTTGTTGACCTCATTTTAGAGGTGAAGGGGCCTGCCTAAGGTTACACAGCTAGTAATAATACCTAGCTCTCAGATAGCTCTTTTTGGCCTAGATCACAAAGTGCTTTTCAAAGGAAGTCAGTTATCGTATTTCCCATTTTAGAGATGAGGAAACTGAGGCCCAAGGCAGCAATGTGACTTGCCCTAGGTCACCCAACAAGCCAATGACAAGGCCAAAAATAGAAGTCCTATGCATTAGCCACTAGATATGGCTTCCTCTTAATATAAGTTTCATGTATTACTAGAGACATTAATATAAAACCTCCTCAGTCTCTCATTGTTTTGTCAGTCCATCAGGCATGTGTTTTGTGTGCAATATTCTGCTCCTTTCTCCCCTGGATTCACTGACCCTAACATCCCCACCTCATTACCTTTTGGCCCTCCTCTCTCTTCCCATTCATTTCTTGGTTGTTTTAACCACATGTTCACCACCTCTCAGTTTCACTCAAGCTTCTTACTTAAAAAGTTTCCCCACATCCCCTTTCACACCTTGGGGTTACCAAATGCAAATCCACCAAGGAAAAAACAAATTAACGTAACACCTGGTCAGATTTAAAGCACCACCTCTAAGCTTTACTTTAACACAAATAATAGGACTGAACCAACAAGAGGGGGGCAATCACTAGAGAGCAAGGACAGAGGGACATCTTTCATTCCTTCAATTTCACCTTCTTGGAGGGCAGCGGTGATGCCCAGAGAAAGTCATTAGCCTTTCATTTACTCCTACTAAATCTCTAACCTGCCAACCCTGCACAGCCACAGGGAGACAAACGCCTACGGAACGAAAGAGCGCGGGCAAGAAAGAGACGGGATGGCAGGACGAAAAGGAAAGGCTGAAAAAGGAACAGTGGTGTAAGCCCCAGGACCCGTCCCTGTGCCAATATATGGGAGGGTGGAGTGCCAATGTTTGGGAGAGGCGGGGCTGGATGGGAAAAAGAGGGGAGCCGGCCGGGGGTAACAGCCCCTCATCCGAACAGAATCTACCCCCGAGCCAGGGACAGAACCGCTGATGGGACCAGGGCCCTTTGGCGAGGCAATCACAGCTGGCGGGAGGCTGGACACCCCCCCTCCCCTAGGCAGGGTGTCCACACCAAGCCGCAAGGGAAGAGGGGGGAGCAAAGGCGGGGAAGGAGGCAGGAAGCGCGGGGCGGGAGGGATAAGGCGGGGGGGACTATGGGGACACCCCCCCCCCGGCCAGATGCCTCGGAACGTGCCCCACAGCAGCCCCCCGCCCCCCAGGGCAGCAGCCGTTGGAGATGGGGGATGAAGGGGGCGGTGGGGGCAGGGAGGGGCAGCTGAGGAGCAGTCACCCCCCACGGCGGGAGGGGAGCCCCCTTCCCTGGGCCGGCCTTTGGGGGGTGAAGGCCCCGGAGGAGCGGGGGAGGGGGAGAGCGGGACAGTCGGGGTCTGAACGGGGGCGGGGGCGAGCTGGGGGGCGCGCTCGCGGGGCCGGGGCTCTCACCTGGACAGGTGTTTCAGGATCTGCTTCTTGATGATGCCGGCCATGCCGGGGCCGGGGGGGCGGCTCCTTATGAGGGGGGAGGGGCCGCCCCTCAGCCGCTGCCGCTGGCGGAGCCGCCTCCTGCCTTCTCCCTGACAGCCCTCCCCCGCCCCCCGAGTCCGCCAACATCCCGGCCGGCACCGCGGCGCCAGCCGAACGCCGTCTCCAGCCCCCCCCAGCGGCCAGCGAGAGCGCGGCGGCGGGCACGGCCCAGCAGCAGCGCCCTCTGCCGGGCCGAGGTGGTAGCGCAGCCGCAGGGAGAGCCCAGATGCCCCCCCTGCACTGATACCCATGGGGACCCCCCACCCTGCGGCCTGCCCCCACACCCACCCCAGGGCCAGCCCCCGCTGGCAGCACCTACCTCCAAGCTACCTCACCCCCCCACATGTAGCCCCCCTCCCCACTGCCCCTGCCATGCTCGGTGACAGCACTAGCCCAAGACTCCAGCCCACCCATCACACAGACACACACACCCCCCAGCATGCTGCTGCCACTCCTACACCCGTAAGATATCTCACCCTGCTAGGTGTCATCGAGGACACTACGTACCCTTTCTTGTCCAGGGGTCTCAACAGGTCCCTTTCCAAAACGGGGGAGGTGAAGGATTATTCCCCCTCTGGAAACCAGGCATGTTGGGATAACACTGCCAAGGACACAGAGTGAGGCAAAGGCCGAGTGAGGCCAGTCCACATCAAGAAGTTTTGCAAAGATGGCAATGCGAGTTACGGATGCGATCTCCCCACCCCCAGCACCATTTCTATAGCAGCCGAAGCCCTAAAAGGACACAGTTATCCTGGACAATGAGCCAACAAAAAGAGGCTTTTTTGTCAGTAAAGTTTCCTTTCTTGGGGGAATAATTAGGCATGCTTTTGCATCTACTCTTGAAGAGTTTGCCATGTGTCATCTCATTTACTCTCCACAAAGTACGTATACACATCACACAGCATTAAGTTTAGCTAGATGAAGAGCAGGCAGCAGTTTGCTTGCCCGCTGCTTAGCACTAGACTAGCAAGAACATCACTCATAAAATAGCAGAGGACCTTCTTCCATGGTTTCTGTTTGTACTCTATGACAGGATTAGTGCAACACGATTATGGGATCTGAATTTACCTCTGTAAAAACAAAGCAGTGAGGATCCCAAGACTACCATGCTATAAAGAAATGTCCTACCTCATTGGTCCCTAATCCCTGCCTTTGCCTCTGTTACAGCATTTATCACTCGTTATCTTTGACCTATCTCAAATGCTTACTGGCAGAAAATCTTCCAATTAGTCCACACCTCTCTGCAAAGCTCATTTCCAGATATATTTTCAGGCAAGCAGACACTTTAATGCTAAAGGGACATGGGTCAGGCAAAAAACAAAATGTTTACCAAGGTAACTTTACATGTTACTGGTGTCAGGCAAGATTGAAACAAGAAAAAAATTTAATTTCTTCCTTGCTTTTTTTACTTTCTGGATTCCACTCAAATACGCCAATGAAAATAATTAGTCAGTTTCGCTTTGCAATTCCATGGACCCATTCAAAACTACAACAGATGGATTGTAAATACAAGTAGTATTGTGTGTGTTCTGTTCTAAGCTATTCAGTGAAATGTTGCCCAAAAAAAAAAATCATGGGAATGCTTCTGTTGCTCTTTGGTTTACAAGCCCTGTGTTTTATGACTCATTTGAGTCAGCCAGCCTTTTAACAGCCTTTTAAATGTCCTACCCTGGACAAGAAATGCTTGGGTTTTTTTAACTGACTGCCACTATACATTGGAAGATGGTGGTAAGGAAAAAAAGTCTAAAGACAAAGCCAATCTTTGATTTTGACTAACATTTCAGTCCTGATCATCAATAATTCTGGCCTATTTTCCCTACTTTGAAATCACCACAAAAAAAATTCATTTGAGTTGGCAGATTTGTAGTGGAGCAAATAGTTGACTGACCTATGGTTGGACATACTCAACCCTCTGAAACCATAGATCAAAACTAAGCAGATTTCAAGCCATCCCCTTTTCTTTCCAAGGTAGATACACATACAACAGATTTCCACGCTATTTACTCTGCATGTCTGTCTTTCCTACAGGCCTTGAAAAACCAAGGCTTTGTCTGCTGTAAACAGGTAAGATCTCCTGATGGTATGTAAGAGAGTTCACCTTTTGTTCTTTACTAAAGTCTTCTCTTCCCCTACCACTGGGCTGCAATAAAGATTGTGATGTTCCCGCCCAGAGATGCACATTTGCCCAGGATTTGTGTCAGGCTAAGTAATGGAACCACTGATCCAGGATTCATATGATGAAGAATTAAAGAACAGGAATATAATTAATGCCAGTCAACATGGCTTTATGAAAAATTGGTCTGGTCAAAAAATGAAATCAGGTTTGCTGAAGGAGATTACAAAGGTAATTGCACAGTGTGACAGACTTCTATAAAGCATTTGCCATAGTACCACACAACAATCCAATTAAAACGTTAGCACTATAATATAGCAATAAAGCCCATATTAAATGCAATCACACCTGGCTAACCAATGGATCTCAAAACAGAGTCATCCATGAGGAATCACCAAACAGGATTGTTTCCATGGAGGTTCCTCAAGAATCAGTACTAGACCTAACGCTATTCAACATTTTCATCAACCAACTGGAGTTAAAATATAAAATCACTGCTGATAACACAAAGATTGGCCCAGTGGTAAATGATGATGAGGAAAGGGCTACCCTACAAAGTTATCTGGATCCCTTAATAAATTGGGGCCATTCAACAAAATGTGTTTTAATACACTCAGATGCAATGTAATACATCTAGGAACAAGGAATGCAGGCCACAGTACAGAACAGGGAAACATATCCTGGAAAGCAGTGACTCCAAAAAAGGAATTAGGGGTCATAGCTGACCAGTAACTCAGCAAAAGCACACAGTGTGATGCTGTCAGGAAGAGCTAATGTGATCCACAGATGTATAAACTGGGGAATATGGAGAAGGAATAAGGAGGTGATTTTACCTCTGTATACAGCACCAGCGACCAATACTGGAATATTGCCTCCAGTTCTGGTGTCCACATTTTAAGATAGATGCTGAAAAATGGGAAAGGATGCAGAAGAGAGCCACAAAAATTTATTTGAGCACTAGGGAAAATGCCTTTCAGCAACAACAGCTCAGTCTACATCAAAAAGATGGAAAGGTGACTGGATCAGAGCACATAAGTACTTTCACAGGGAGAAAATACCAGATACTCAAGGGCTCTTTAATCTAGCAGAGAAAGACACAACAAGAGCCACTGTCTGGAAGCTGAAGCCAGACAAATTCAATTAGAAATTAGGCCACAAATTTTTAAACGTTAAGGGTGATAAATCATTGAGCAACCTACCAAGGCAAATAAGCAGTGCAGTCTCCATTTCTTGGAGTCTTCAAATCAAATCTGGATGCCTTTCTGGAAAACAGGTTTTAGCCAAATAAAGAACACAAGTTATTGGGCTCAAAACTGGGGCGCAAAGTAATGAGCTGTGACATAGGTCAGACTAGATGAACTAATTGTGCCTTCTGGCCTTAAACTCTAAGAAATAGCTGCATGGTTTGCATATGATAGAGCCTGCAGAATGAAAGGTGCCATAGAATCTTTAACAATCGAGTATCAATACCACCTAACACCTCCAAGTACTGTATATGCTTTTTTACCCATTTCAGCATCAAGAAGCTTGTGTTTCTCCCAACATCCCAAGAGCCATTTTTAGACAGCTTTCATTCTCAAAATTTCAACATTTCAGCCCTCCTCTTGGAACAAGCAGCTCAGCGTTTAAAACCTGGCTCATTTTCATAGCTACCCAGCACATCATGCAGGGATAGCCACTGCGCTTGTCTGTACCTGTCGGAGCCAAGTATTACAGCTAGTTGGAGTGCAGCTTATGCTGCACTGCCCCCCCACAAGGAATTATACTGACTAGCTACTAAGTAACACAAAGAGCAACCACAGCAGCACAGAAAAGTCACTGCTGACCAAACACCTTTTGTAGGAAGTAAATAACTCGTCCCCCTTCCCTCCCATACTAGACACAGCAAGAGCCATTTGGGAGACTGAACATCGTCATCCTTTTCTGCCCAAGGCTATGGCCAAAACATAGACTTACTCTGCCTGTATGAGGTGTGAAACTGCCTTAGTGGAATGCAGATGTGCAACTTCAATAAAGCACAGCACTTCCAAAAGCAAGACCCCATTATTACAGCTAAGGGGTCCTGGGGCTGGCGTAACAGAACCTGCTTTTATTTGAAAAGCGAAATTAGTGCTGAAAACAGTGGCTGGCTTGACAGCACTGGTGATTTAAGTACCGTCTAGTCACGTAATACGTACACCACAGGTAATGGCAATGGCAAGTATTCTCCTACACACGAGAGGTACTTTACTGCAATATATAGAACACTAGAGCAATGCGTCCCTTGGGCTATAGCAGCCAATTGCTGTAGTTCGTTTCTATGAGGAAAGGCTGGCACTTCTTGTGAAATGCGTCCTATTGGCAGCAGCACAGTGTTTTACTGAAGGTTGCAGGGATACCACAGCAGCCTCTTCAGACAAGATACTTCGATTAAAAACCGATTTATCATTTTTATAAAAGCGTTTCACATTGCAGGGGACACATCTCTGAATGTATCCAACAGGGGAAAAAAATATCAAAAGGGGATAGAGAGATGTTAAAATGGAAATCTCAGGAAAGAAAGAAAGCATGAAGGATGAATGCAGCACGCCATAAATGAAATGGGCATAGAGGGGGTAATCTACATGTCAGGCCCGTCCTTCTACTGAAGACTGCAAAACACACAGGAAAGCATGTCGAACTCTCTGTACCTAAACCAGCATCAACATTTTATTGTTACATTTCAAAGGGAAATGGCAGGGGGGTGGGGAGGAAGATTCACTAAACAGTTACAATTCATCAGCCCAGTGCACCTTAGATCAGACCTTCTGCAATTTGAAGGGGACAGTGGGTCTTGTCATCATACTGTTTTGATATCAAATCCAGGATATGCAGCACCATGGTGTTCTGGTGAAAAAGAACTTAAGACAGAAACAAAGCGAAAGGTCTCTCGACTCGCATCTTTATCTTTCTGGACGGGTCATTCCTGGCCTTGTTGGCACCATCATGGGCCTGGAGGGAGGTCTCATCATTGGAGGGCCTGGCATCATCGGCATGTGTCCTCCCATGGGTGGCCGCATCCCTGCAGTTACAACAAGGCAGAAAAATAGAAAGCATCAGCATAGGCTGATGAGGCACCAGGTCAAAACAGTTGCAAAGAGGCTTGACCTAATCGCTCCACTGGGAAATTTCTAATTTCTAACTTTAGACAGAATGCAATAATTGACCTACAAGTTTGCTGGACAAAGGAAATAAGTTTTCCTGAGAGAGTGTCTACTGATTATAGGACTGGGAGCCAGAACCCTGGAGTTATCTTTCCAATTCTGTCAAATAAGCTGTCCATAAACACACAGTTTATCCACTTATCAGATAATGGTAACCATTACACACAAAGGTTGGGAGACCAATGTTTAGAAAGTGCTTTGAGATCCTCTGATGTCATGTTATAAAATGTCCAAAACTTACTTTTTATTTCTTTGGATGACAGCATTATCAGAAAGGAAAGCTTGAATCATGTCAAGTACCAGAAGAGCACTAGAATAATTGATTGAACGTGATTTGCCATTTATACTTTTTACAAGCACAAGCACTGCGCTGTCTGGCAGCCAGTTAGTCTGAGATGTAAAGTCTGCTCTTTATGTCCATTACTGAGCACTCCACTGGATGCTGCTTCTTTACTACCAACAATAGCAGCACAAAGGACACTACACCATTATGGATGGGTAGTTTTGGGGGTTTTTTTTAATCCTATTTTAGAAAAACTGACTGAATTCAGACATGCTATATGACAAGCCTTCCTGTGCCAATGTGCTCAGCAGAGGGATGGAACAGAATGACATTTTGATTTTTCTCTACCCATTTCTTTAATAACTTGTAAAACCACTTGATATTTCTGCGATTACATTCCTTGGAGACATCCCAAAAAATTTCAAATCATTCTACAAAACTTCACACATACACAGCCATCTCCAGCTATCACTGAAATACATCTACCCATAATGCAGACATTACTGAGCTGTGCACGCAATTTACCACTACACAAATTTAGTAAATTAAACTATTTTAAAACAGTATTGTTAACTTAAAGGTTTGAACAAAAAGGATATTATGGAGCACTAGACCAACTGTATTCCATTTTTACTGCAGGGGAAAATTAGGGAAACAATGCAATTATCAGCCAAAATGTGACCTCAACACAAAGATTATCAGCTACTCTTGCCACTAATGCCATGGGAACCTTAATAATCAAAAGTTAAGGACATCAGTTTTACAGCTCATCTGAAAGACAGCATTTTCTAACACTACAGAGAGGCTAGTGGATCTGTACTGAATAAGTGCACCTACTGAAACACTACCACAACCTCAATATTTTGGTGGTTTCCCATCCAACTACTGACCTAGCTCAACTGCTTAGCATATAAAAGTTGATTAGACTGCAGCCTGAGGTTAAGTGGCCACAAGCTAGTGTAGGTCAATAAATTTAACACCCAGATACTCCCACTGATTGTAGAGTATTTTCCATTGATTACCATTTACCAACAAACATTCACTCTGCTGTGACTCAAGATATTAACAAATGGAAAAGAACTCTCCACCACACTGCTAATTTAATCCTGCAGTACTCAAAGAAAAACTATAAACTAGGTATTTCTGCAGGATGAGACTTACCAGGACCAACTGGCATCATTCCCGGAGGAGGTGGGCCCATCATTGGCATCATTGGAGGTCCACCCATATGGGGAGCTGGCATCATACCAGGTCGTGGAGGACCAGCTGAAAGAATATGCATAAAAACTGATCACACATATCTAAATGGATTTGTGTGTCACATTAGCAGCTGTGACAGGGATGTGGAATCCTCATTCATAAACACTTGTAAACTGCTAAAGGTCTTCAGTTTGTGTCTTACAGGTTCTCTTATGATAGTGTACATCCCTTTTCAATTTTAGTCCACTTTTCAGGAGCCAAGAAATTAGTCAATCACCTGCTGCTCTACATCTAATAAAGCCAACTACGCTATCCAGCAACAGGGCTCTTTATTAGCTGAAGAGTTTTTCCCTCTCTCAACTGAAATGCAGAGCATTTTGAATAATTTCTCTGCTGCTTTAAGAATACACGTGGTATAAGTGGCTTCATTAGAGATACACAAAAGCTGGCAAGCAGATGAAGGAATAGTTGATTTTATAGGCAATTACATTTAACAACACTATGCAAAATGTTAATCAGAATGAAATTGCTAAAAAAATCCCAAAATTATTCAAAGCCATTGGAGGACTCAGAAAGAACTGCTTTACATTTTTGTCATCAGGCTCAGGGAAGGTTTTTAGTTCACAGGTAACTTGGTAATATTTTAAGTCTGAGGACAATTCCCGCAAACTCCTAGTGAAGAAGAAAGTGAGCAGTAGCCAACAAATAGGTACACTGCTGGCATGCTACTCACAGCCTAAGAACTAAACATTCAAACTTACGGATATTGGGAGGAGGGGGGATCATGGCTCCCGCAGGAGGTGGAGCAGAGAACGGAGTAGGTGGAATTTTACCTTGTTGAAATGCAGCCGCTACATTAGGAAATAAAAGGGAGAAAGTGATTAATTTGTTAACAGGACGACTCTATCGCTCTTACAATACAAGTCTCTCCTCCACCCCGACATTTTCCAAAATGTACTCATTTTCAGCATGCTGTAATCACACACAGTCACAGCCTATTGAAACGGCAGTGCTGGCTGGACCGCTCAATGTGTCCCAGCCTCAATACTGCTTCTATCAAGGTAGAAGTACACACTATGGGCCTTGGTCTTCCTAAAAATATGGATAATTAACAGTGAGGTGACAACATTTATGGATAACAATTATCTATATTAGCAAAGACAAGAGAAGACTGTGAGAAACTTCCCATAGTTCACTGAATGGGAAGTGGGATGGCAGATGAAATTCCATGCTGACAAATGCAAAGTAATGAACAAAAGGAAAGAAAACATCAGCAACTCATATGCATTGTTGGATTCTGAATTAACTACAACTGCTCAGGGAAAGAAGACATGGATATCACTATGCATAACTCAATGAACACCTGTGGCCAATGTGCAGTGATCTTCAAAAATATCAGACCAAGGTCTATGATGGATAAAGACCAGAACAGAAAATACTGACAGTAACATGGCCCTTAAAATCAACTGTAAATTGCCACTTGGAATACTGTGTTCGGTTCCAGTGATCTTATCTCAAAATGGAGATAGCTGAGATTGTTCAGAAACAGGCAATGAAAGATTTCCATTAAAGAGAAGACTGAAGAGACTGGGACTGTTTAGAGGAGACAAATGAAAGGAACACAGAGATAGCAAAATAATTAATGGCATTGAGAAGTGAAATTTAGTACTCCATTATACAAGAACAAAAGGGACCTTCAGTGAACATCAAATGGCAACAAATTGGAAATTGATTAAAAGCAACTTTTTTTTTTTTTACCCAATGTATAATTAGCCTCTGGAATTCACGGCCATTACACAGATATATAAATGAGGCCAGGGGACCAGAACAATTGAAAAGCCAGATTAGACAGTAATAAATCCCTTCTATCCTAGGCTTGGGTACACTTACAGTTCTGCTTAGAGAAAACACTACCTCCAGTTATGGGAGAACTTCCCCAAGAGGGAGTATCAAGGTCAACAGGAGAAGCCCTCTCATCAACATAGCACCATCTACACAGGGATTAGGTTGGTATAAATGCATCGCTCAGAGGTATGGAAATTCACACCCCTGAGCAACATTATATCGATGTAAGTTGGAAGTGTAGACCAAGGCCGAGAGAAAGGGAAAAGTAAATTCAGGTACAGGAACAATGTCTCGACCTTCCCACAATGGGAGGGAACTCAAAAGATGTCCTTTAGACTTATGACAAAACTATTAGAAGTCACTGATAGAGAAAGTGGTTTCACCCTAAGAGCTTGGGACACAGTAATTTAGGATAATATGCCATAAGCTTGCAAAAGGATCTCCACTCAAGTAGATAGAGCGTCATATTTAAAAACTGAGCCCAAAAAGACCTTTAAACAAAGGGCATACCAATGCACCACCCTCATGTGAAACCCCCATCAATTTTAAGAGAAGTCCCATCCATGGAGTAGCTACAGAACAAGGTTCTATGTTACTTTCCTAGTTAGACTCACAAGTCAGGACCACCAGCACTATAATTTACTGCTATCCAATGCAACAGCACAAAGGTAGGAGAGTCTTTTACATGAAATGATCCAGATCATGAGATGATTTCTCTTACTTGTTTTATCAATCAGGCTCTGAGCTTGTTCTTCCATCCATTTCTGATAGTAATCTTTCACATTCTCTTTGTGTTTCCGGCCGCTGCAGTGGGTCTTTCTCACAGATGGCTGCAAAATGAAGAGACACTGTTATCCATGCACTAAACACACGTGAGCCAAAGATTTACCTCAAGTTTATAACAAGCCCCCACACTTACAGTCAAAAAACACACACATTGGTTGAGTAGCATACACAGACAGATGACTGATACAATCCAAGATCTGTGCTTGGAGGTAGAGTATAGATCTCTAGACCTAGTTTAAATTTAAAATGTTTATTTCCTGTGATGTAAACAATGTAGTTGACCCCAATATGTTCATTGGGACACCAATGTGAGATATTAACTTTCTTGCTACTAGCAAATTGCTAGGGACCCATGAAACGTCATATGAGGGGTCCAGTGTACATGGAAATACAGACCTTATATAAAATTTACAATCTCATATGTTGAGGGGTTTCATCTTAGCAGACAGATTTTACTTTAAAGCCTGGTATCTTCATTTTAATATAAGGCAAGATGTTTGACTTACCGCTCAGCTCCAAAATAGAATTTGTAGTAAATCTACTGTTTCTGAGAGGAAACAATAGGTGTTCAAACTTGTTTCATGTTGCAGACAGGCATTTGCCAGAGGAATAGCTTTACCCAGTTCAGTGTTGTCACACCACATCACACTGGGCCCACCCACTTCCCCTTCACAGATAAACTGCACCATTCCATCTCAGGGATAACAGTGCCTCTCCTCTCAAAGCAACCCTGTTATGTCTAAGAGAATCTCTGATATATTATCCCTAAAGCAAATATACGTGTATGTAGCAATATACCCACTGCTACCTTTTCAAAGAAAAAAGGCATTTCATCTCCAAATGGATACTCTTTAAGGGTACAAATGCAAAGAGTTTGGTACTTACAGAGTCATGGGTGAGGTATGTGTCACAATAGTCACAATAAAACCTGGAGAAAAGAAAAACTTGTGTTAGAAGGCTGAGGAAGAGCATGACTTATTCCCAGTACTTCACAGCTACACAAGATGAAATATATATTTAGCTAGAACCAGTCACTTGGGAGACGCCAAACAACAGCCATCTGCTCTGATGGGAAGAAAAGCAAACGTTTTAGATGTAGCCTCATGACACCAATATTTTTCTGTCTCAGCAAGTTCACTGGCACCCCAGTCCCCTAAGAAGACCTGTCTGGAGGGAGGAGAGAGGGGGCCCTTTCCCTGGACCAGGGCTGCAACTAGCTCACTTAATACCATCCTACCACCGTCCCTCCCTCCCCCACCGACCAGCCTTCCCCCTCACCGACCCCTCCCCCTCACTCACCAACCTTCCCCCCCACCGACCCCCTTCCCCCAAGACCCCCCCAGCCACCGCCCTGCTCCCCCCGGCGGGTCCCGCCCACGCAGCAGCAAGTTCTGAAGGCCCGGGGGGGAGGGGTCCTCAGCCGCCACCGCCCCACATCCCTCCCAGGACCCAAACTCACTCACTTAGGCATGTTGGCTGCGGGATGGAAGCGAGGCGCCGTTGGCCGGAAGTGAGGTCATCACTACGCGACCTCTTACCCCTCTTCCCGCCTCCGCAGAGCTGCGTCTTGAACCCCCCCTCGGCTCCCGTAGCGGGCACGCGAGACAGAGAGTAATGCGGCTGCGCCGAGGCTGAACGCCGGCCTGCGTCGCTCGACGACCCGCTCAAGGGCGCGCGGCCCCGTTGCAGGCTGGGATTTGTAGTTTCCCCCCAACACACCGTCCCAGACGCCTGTGGGGCCTGGCGCGGGTGTTAGAGTCAAGAACCCGGATGGAAACCCTGGTATACGCCGACGACTTAAATCGAATGAAAGTCACTTAATTCGATTTAGCAACGCCCGAATCTACACTGGCATCTCTGTTCGTTCAAATTAAGGTGCCCGTGAAAGCGAATTCACAAGCCCACCTCTGCACGGGGTGTAGCGCCTAATTCGATTTTGTTACATCGGATTCGTGCCTGTGTGGACGCGATTTAAGGGGAAAGCAGAAGACGGAGCTTTCACATCGACTTCTCAGCCCGCCGGGCGCGCTGAAGAGAAATCGTTTGGAGAGGAAACAGAAGGGAATGGCCCTGGGGGCGAAAGACCAGGGGGATGAAAGGGCTGGTCAGGGCTGTGAAGGGACAATGTGGATAGAAGCCAATCGCACAGTGTCCTAGGCTTGAAAGATTTTCAGCACGAAGCTTGTCAACGTCAGGAGAACAGACACTTAATGAGAGATCCTGGGATCAGATGGACGTTAAAAGCAGACTAGGGAAAAATAGAGAACTGATAAAGAATGGGGATGAGTTTCGGCCCTAGTGGAAGGAAATCTGGTCTGAGGCTGTAGCACGTCATCAGACAGCAGACTGGATTAAAAATGTGAGAGAAAAATTTAAAAAAACAACAGACTAGAGGGATACAGAGGTATATCAAAGAAAAAATAGGTGAGGTATTGAGAGGAATGAAAAACTGGTAAGCACCCAGACCAGATGGGGTGCACAAATTCTATGCTTAACAGCTCTTTGTGATCATTTACTTGAACAATGAAGGATGGATGTCAGGATGGATGGAGACAAAAAAAGAAAGAAGTCTGCAGTGATCCTATGAATTTAGAGACCAATGATGTGCTTACCAACTATGTGGAAACTTCTAATGGCAATTCTGGCAAAGATGGTCTGCATGTGCAAGCTCGCAATGGAATGCTGCCTCCTGTGCAAGAAGGCTGCACAGTAAACATGAAAGGGACAAAGAACCACCTCAGACTGAAAGAACATTTTGGAGCTGGTGTGCATAGATTACCAAAAAGTATATAATAGGGTCCCACATTTGTGGATCAGTGAGACATTGACAATGTACAAGGTTCATTCAAAAATCATTTCCTTTCTGCAGCAATATATGGTTAACTGGAACACTTGACTCTACCTGGGAGGGACTCTCAGTGATGAGATCCAAATGAAAAGAGCAATCTTTCAAGGAAATTCTTTATCAGCCGTGCTGTTCATAATAGTGATGCTGCCACTGACATGAAGGCTCTGTGAGATAAATTGTGGTTATTATATCAGCAAAGCGCAACAACCGGTTAATCATTTGTTATACATGATCAGAAACTATATGGACGATCACAAAAGCAGATTCAGACACTGATGACGTGTAGAAAAGTTTGATGAAGATATAAAGCCACTAGTTAGCTTGGCTAAATGTGCATTGGTATCTGTCAAGGGGGCAAACTACTATAATCAGATGTCATACAAGTTAACGAAGGTACATCCAAGATATATCCCAGCATGGCCCTACAGATGCCTTGGAGTCAGGGAACTGCCAGAGTTTTAACATAAAGAAGTCAAAGAAGAAGGGAGGAAAGAATATTCCAGATGAATAAGAACTACCCTAAGGGCAAAACTCAATCTGAAGAATTCAATCCAAGCCATTAATATGTAGACAGTACCAATAGTATGGTACTTTGCCAGAGTGATGAAGTAATATCAAGAGGATAAGAAACAACTGGATATCCAAACAGAAAAGTTCCTGTTGGTGCATTGAGTAATGAATATCAATCAAGATGTGAATAGGATGTACATCTGACAATGTGATGGAGAAAAGGAAGCAACTGAGAATGAAGAATATAACATCAAGATATATGAGGAGTCAGCCAGAGTAAAAGATCATCCAGTTGCGATCACAAGTGATGGCTGAGTATGTATTCCAGCCCAAAGAGGCATAAAAGAAAGGAGAAAGCAAATCTCCAAAGAAACACTTGACAGATTTACACACAGTGGTGGAGGAAAGTCAAACCCATTGATAATAATTGAAGATTAACAAATTCATGGCTTGTAGAAGGGTACCTCAAAAGAGCGACAGAGAGATTCATTGTGAATGCACAAGAGCAGTCCTTAAGGCTTTACTGTATTTGAAGCAAAACTGACTGACAGAACTGCTCCCCAAACTGCAGAATGTGTTCCTAAAAGGAAGAGATGGTGGAGCATGTGCTGAACATCTGGCTGGCAGAGAATATATGGACAAACACAATGTAGTCTCCAGTGTCTGCATTGGAGCCTCTGTGACATACATGGACTTAAGTGAACCATGTGGCAGTATGATCAGTAAATTGAAAGTGCTCTAGAGAATGAAGAGGCTAAGATTTTATGGGATCTGGCAGTTGTCCCAGACCAAGCAGTGTAGGCAAACAGGCCAGACATAGTTGTTGTAGGAGAGAAGGCAAAAGAAGGCCACGCTCTGATGGTTCTCGGGATATTCAAGACCGTGAGTCACCTTGTTACCTCCCTGCCTTCAGCATGAGGGACTCCTGCTTGTGCTTAATTGAGCATTAGCTCCCTGACACCAGCCTGTTAGCCACTCAAGTAGTCTTCTCTGGGCTGTGCCAGCCCTTACTTTGCCTTACCAGGCTAACAGTAGATGCATCTCCGTCTCTGAGTGTGTTTGAAGTGTTCCCCTGTAATCTGTCCCTATCCACTGTACACTCACAGAAATACCAGGTCTGTGCTGTCCCCAAAGGAACAGTATACGTACCACCTGGGACACCATGTGTCCGTAACACCCTTAAAGCCCCTTATTCACCAATGTCATATAATTATGATATGCTCTGTATGTACAAAGCACGCCTTGTTTGGTATTATTTTAAAAGTCTTGATCAGCTAAACATTAATATCCTATTGGATTGTATGTGCTACCATAGTACGTGAAGTTATAAAATGTTGTAAATGCTACTAAAATGTTGCAAGGTGGGAAACTCCCACAAACAGCCTTTCAGGCACAACAGTGGAGGGGCGGGATAGCGTTAATGGCTCTCTCTCACCCATTCAAGAATAGATTCCACTGACAGGAACTCTTTATGGTGAAGGTTTCACTGTAGGAAGCATGATTGCAATGGGGTTGCTTAACCAATAGGAAGCAGCTGCCACATCACATGGACTGTTCTAGTAAATGGAAACAGACTATAAAAGCAAAACCAAGGTGGATCCTGAAGCACTTTAAAGACTAATAAATCTAATTTGAAGTGCTATAGGACTCTTGTTGTTTTTGCTGTATACAGACTAACATGGCTACCTCTCTGAGACTATAAAAGGAAGAGCATCCTCTGACTCATGAGTAACGTTATCACTTGAATCCATTCCCTTTCCATTCAGCTGAACACCTGACCTGAAGGGTCCTCTAGAAGACAAAAGGATTTTGAAAGGGGGGAATCCCAGACAAGGAAGGTTGCCCATGCAGCCTGCTTTTAAGAAATTGCTTGTTCCAGCTAACAAGGATATTACTGATTCAAATACTGGCAATGTGTAGAACTTATACTGTGATCTTATGTTTATTTCATTTGGAAACCACTTTTAATCTCTTTATATTTGCCACTTATAATCTATTTTTCTGTAGTTAACTAGTTTAATGTTTTAACTTAACCAGTGTGTCTTTGAGTGAAGTGTTTAGACAAATTGCTCAGTAACAATAGCTCTTGCATGTCTTTTCCATAGTGAGGGGAGAGCAGATTTATAATTTGGGGGACTCCTTTCAGTGCAGTTCTTATGAACTGTGGAGGAGTAATTGGTAATTGTCTCCTCTGGTTTGTGAGTGGCTAGGCAAGGCACTTACATAACTCAGTTGGGTGTGTCTCTGTCTGTAGATGGCTGTATAAATGTAGCACTAGCTTGCTGACAGCATCACACAGAGTGAGGAGGCAATTTAGGCATGTGATCTAGCTGGGTGTGGTGCTCTGCAGTGCTGGCCTATGGGGCTAGGTGATAACAGCGCCTGGAGGGGCTGGTGCTGCTCCTCACTAGCAAGCCATTGTGAGGGACAGCCCAGGCTGGAGAGTGAAGAGGGCCTGGTATTCCCACAGTTTTCAGGTTGTACCCCGGGGGACCCTGCCACACCGCCTTGTATGATTCACTCAGAATCAGCATCTTGTTTCCTATCACAGCACTTATATTTATAGTGGAAACAAGATTAAGTTTATTATAAAAAATTCAAGATTCATGTGATAGTGAGTAAGAATACTGGGAACAAACTCAGAGACTAAATTTAGGTAGCAGGTTAACCTCCTGCCTAAAGAGGTTTATCCCCAAAGACCTCTGCAGCATGTCAACAAAGGTTGGCTGAGATCCTGTCTTCAGGAATGTAAATGCACTTACTAGGTACAGGAAGTAAGGGAGTGTTATCCTTGTCTTCTACTTGTACTCCCAAAGTTCATTGTCTGTACTGTACTCAAAGACAGGATAACCACACCTGTGTGTTCCTTTAAGTTCGTATCTCTTTGTTGCCTTTGTATGTAAATGTGTTTCCAAGCTTACACTGCTTAATTTACATCCTAACATAGAGACAGGTGAATACACGTCTCAGTAGGAATGCCAGGATTACTAGGTTGGGCATCACTGATTCATTTTTTAAGATCACTATTCATTATGTCATGCGTCTATTTATAGCATACATTAAAGTATCTTCCTATGATGTGTTTAACCTGGAGGCTGGTTATGCTTGTTTATTTCTCCTGTGATATTATTGTTTGGGTTTTTTTTTTCCTGTATAAGTCATCTCACCCAACAAAGGTTACTTTTTAATGGCTAAATTTTTTAGCACTAAAGTCAGGTTCTGTGTTAGTCACCTTTTCTGATACCTCAGTTTTTCCCAGCCACCAACTACAAAGAATATCCTCTGAATTCTCAGAATAAAATGTCCTAAATTTCGTGTTGGTGGCAAGTCACTTATCTTCCCATACTGCTTGTTATTTTAGTTTGTTTTTCTTTTCACTTGCAGATTTTCTCATGCACTTGTGTTGTAATGTTTACTATATAAATATTGCAACAGGAAACTCCCTCTCAATGGTCCTTAAAACTGATTCCACTACTACGTTTAAGATGCAGGAAAACACCAGTATGTTTATGTTAAACATTATTATATTACAGCTTTCCTATTAGGTTTCTTTATACTCTCACTGCTGGTGACTGGTTATGGTCTGACATTTGTTTCAGGTTTCTTTCTCCCAAAGGAACCTGGTAATGCCACCTCAAAAGAGGGGAGTTATGTTCCGCTTTGTCTAAAAACATGTCTGTGTATGTGTGGGAGAAAGAAGGAGTGGTTTAGGATTACGAAGTAAGAGGACTCCATTGTAAAATGATAATTTAAAGATAAACTCCAATGGAATGATGAGATTACCTTATATCCTTAGGTAAATAAATAGTTAAAATTAATGACAGAGAAACAAATACTTCAAGAGATAATGTCAGTTGAATTTGAAAAGTATATTGCTGTCGGAAAATGGTGTACCTACTGCAGTTACAAGTAATGCTTACGATTGCTGTGGCCATGTTTACACTACAAAGTTCAGGCAGCACAAGTTACGTTGGTGTACAGCTGCCAAAGTTTGTTTATTGGTTGAATGCATGCATGCTTGACTGTTTGCATCAGTACTGTGCATACTCACCCGGAGTCCCTGATGTGAAGGGCAGTGCACTCTAGGTAGATATGCTAGGATGCCCTGCCTTGCCCTCTGGTGCAATGCCATTTGGACATTTTCTCAGTGCTTTGTGATTTCTGTAAGAAGTTAGTAAAAAAAAAAAAAATGTTCTCGTTTTTTCAGTTTGCCCTGTTCTGTTCATTCCCTCCAAGACACTTGACATTGGCGTCTGTTGGAAGACAGGCTACTGGGCTAGATGGATCATAGGTCTGACCATTCTCATGTTCTTCATTTACTGTACACCAAGTGTTGTCAGATGTCCTAAGGGGCTTGATCCAAAACTCGTTTATATAAATTTAAAAATTCCAATTGACTTAAATGGGCATTGGAGCTAGCTCTAAGCAAGCAAACTGATAAAAAAAACCAGGAACTTTTTTTTGGTACTAATTTTTTATTGTAATCCCTGGGCGACTCACTACTATTCCACGTAATCACTATTGCTTGTAAAGTATCATTTAGGGCCCAATTCTGCAAACATTTCAGCATGTGACTAATTTATGTATAGTGAAGTGCTTACAGGATTGTAGCCTTTGATTTAACTGGGGCACATCAGCCCATTAGTATTTTTACCTATCTGGAAAATGTGGATAATGACACTTACGGATCCTATGGCGGATTGTGACCCCGATTAATTTTATATTTTATTTAATAGAGTAATTTTCATATTCATAAATGCAGATCAGTTATGTATGCTTCTATAGTTAAACAAATTTGTAATTAATCTGCATCTACACTGTATATTACATGAAGGTGTCACGTTTGAGAGTCGCTGATTTTCTTTCCCATCATTAGATTGAGTTGCATGTTAACATATGAAAAGATGCACAGGCGCCTGTGTGGCTGAGCAACCACGTGACTGATTTACACATATAAACAAATGCAATTTCTTCTGTTTCAGAGGGGTAGCAGTGTTAGTCTGTATACAGGGAAAACAACCAGCCTGCGAGGGGACTCTCCTTGATGTCTTCTGTGTTTAGCACTGGCATTCATTTTCACGTGTAAAGGGAGGAGACATTATAGGGGTGCAGCTGTGGTTGATTGCATCTGTAAATCGCATATCTTTATCTGCCCTGATCGCAGTATTTGAATAAACATGTACCTAATTTGCCTATGCAAATGACGCAAAGATTTCCCTCTCCCCCCCCATGAGAGCTACAGATGTCCAGCCCCAGCCTTGGTTCCTGGACCACGTGTCTGTTGGTAACCATGTGACTAATTTGCATCGGCGAGCCCGGAGTTCCGTAGGAAAGCCGCTCCTCAGCTGCCCCGCCTGCCATGCAAATGATCCTGGCACGTGGGCATGGCTGTTTTGCATACGTAAATAACGTGTCCTTGTGGCTCCCCTTCGGCCTCCGGAAGGCGCAGGCTCGCGGCGAGGGGGGGGGCGGCGGTTTGTATTTTTCCGACGGGTGACGTCACTGCGTCTGTGCGTTCACGCGCCACGCCAGGCGGTGACGGGCGGCGTGCCCCGCGCGGGGGCGGGCCGGCGCCTGCGCCCTGCGCCTCTCTCGGGGCTGGCTCGCTCCCCGCCTCCCCTCCCCCTCCATGTTGCAGCGCTGAGGAGGCAGGCGGCGGGCGGCGGGAGCGGCGCAGGCGGAGGCCCGGGGCCTATCGGCGGCGGCGGGCGGGGGGTCGCGGCCCCGGCGCCATGGAGGGGATGGACGTGGACCTGGACGCCGAGCTGATGCAGAAGTTCAGCTGCCTGGGGACCACCGACAAGGACGTGCTGATCGGCGAGTTCCAGCGGCTGCTGGGCTTCCAGCTCAGCCCGGCCGGCTGCGCCTTCTTCCTGGACATGACCAACTGGTGAGGGGCCGGGCGGGCCCGCGGGGCCCGGCTCTGCGCGGGGGTAGGCCCGCGGCAGGGGGGCGGGGAAGTTGATGGGGGAGGGAGCAGGCTGGCCCCGTGGGGAGGAGCCGGGCTCTGGGGGGGGGTAGGCTCCGTGGGGGGAGGGCAGAGGAGCGGGGGTGGCCTGGCCCCGTGGGGAGGGCAGGCTGGCGGGGGGGGGCAGAGGGAGGGTAGGCCCGGAGGAAGGGGGAGGTGATGGGGGAAGGGGGTAGGCTATCCCTGGGGGGAGGGGCAGGCTGGCCCCATGGAGAGGGCAAGCTGCCGGGGGGGGCAGAGGGAGGGTAGACCCGGGGGAAGTGATGGGGGGAGGGGGCAGGCTGGCGGGGGCGGCCTGTGGGGAAGCTAGGCCTGGGAGGAGGGGCAGGCTGGCCCCATGGGGAGGGCACGCTGGTGGGGGGGATGTGGGGAGGTGCAGTCTGGTCTCTCTGCCTGCGCCACCGCACTGTTTTCCTGGCCCCGCTGACCTGGGGAGACGGGTCCTGGTGTGAGAGGGAGGCACTTCCCCAGCAGTTCCTGTCTCTTCCCCTTCCCCCAAGCTGGTGAATGCACCGCGCGACCCATCCTGGGCTCTGAGTGGCCTTGCGATGAGGAGGAAAGAGGTTCTCTCTCACAGCCCTGCAGTCGGCCAAGGGAATGGTCTGCAGGTTCCCTGAGGCTGTTTTCCCTCCCACATCTCCCCTCCCGTCTGCTGAGGAGTCTGCTGAGGATACACGGTACTGGGTGTATGGGGGGTCTCTCCTCTCCTGGCAACCTGTCTGCAGTTGGGTGGCGGAAGGGCATGGGAAGTTCCGTTTCCCCTCGTCCATCTGAGATGGGATGTGGTGCAAGCGCTTGTATCTGCGCTGCAGGAGGATGAGAGAGCATTTGCACCCTTGTCTGTTAACACCATCTCCCACTGTCCTGCTGACCTCCTCAGGGTCACACATAAGGGCAATTATAATCAGAAATGTGGCACCGTCTTCCCCAGTACATTTACTGACTTCAGTGAGACAAATTCTTACTCTTATTTGCCTCGCAGAGCTCAAGAGGCTATGGGAAAGTGAGCTGGAGTCTTATATCTCAACCAAGTCATTGGCTGAATTTCAATTGTGTGGTAGAAAGATCCAGTTTGACTTACAGATCCAGATGGCAATTTAAAAAAAATCCCTCTTAACAAGTGAGCAAACTTCTTTCAATGATTCAAAAAATAAATAAACATGAAAACTGTGCTATATTTTAGTCATGCATTTGGCTGTTTCACATGACACTGGAGATGGCTTTTTTTTGGGAAGGGAAGAAAGAGTGAATGATCAGCAAATGCTGGATCCATCTTTAGCTAGTTTCCTGAGAGCAGGGAAAGTGTCACGTGAGGAAGTGGTGAATTTCTTTGGGATAAGTTTGTTCATGACAGAGTATTTCCTATTCAAAGTTTTTGGGACAGTAACATAAATACAAACTGTCTGCTGTACGTGATGGGTTTTTTCAGAGCAATATTGGCTTTTCCTGGACATTGTATTTCTCTGGTAAGAATAACTTCATCAGCCAACAGTTTGAACTCATAAGTTATGAAGGATGACATAAAGGGACTTCTTGGTGTATCTTTAATAATTCCAATTTATTTCCAAGCATGAATATATCAATCATAAAACTAACTCTTGGGTGAAACCTGGTGTGTCAGCAGCTCGGGCAACTGTCTTTTTATTAATGAATTTTCAACACAATTAGTCAAGCATATTTTGCCATGAGTTTGAGTTATAAATATTGGACTTCTGAATGTTGGCTTTTACTCAGCTCAGACCGTTGCATCATTGTATGAAAGTAACAAGTAAGTAAGTAACAAATTCTGGATATAGTCAAGTGGTTTTTGGAGTATTGAAAGAAATTTAAATTGGTCAGCATTTAGGCTGACATTTTCCAAATTGAGTGCCTAAATTGACATCCTGGAAGTTAATGTTGTTTCTAGTATTTGAATTTAGTAAAGAAGGATTGGAACTGATGCTGATTGGGTCTTCTAGATTGAAATGTGTAAGGAGGAAACTGTCCATTAATTTGAATGTAGTACAACCAATCCATAGAATAAGGTCCCCATTTCTTGTGTATCCCCCTTTAAGTGAATGTCCTGGCAGTGAAAGTGAGGAATTTCAACAGTGTTGCCGTGAGCTAAGTGTGCTGACAGGTGCTGTGAAGGCTTCCCTCGTGCTACAATCCTGAGCTGCAGCATCATTTGCTATGCCAGATCTGGGACACCACATAGCTCTGCCAGTGCACCTCAGTCCAGATCTGCAGCACCATGGTTGTTGGTCATGATTGTGTAATAGGCTAATACAGTCTAACATAGGTATTTGGCGTAACAGTGTGGAACGGCCAAATCCCTTTTTGCTTGTGGTTTAAGCCACAGTTTGAATCCGCTTTCCTTAAAGAAAAACGTGCTCTTTCTCATGTTGAGGCAGTGTACAAGTTTATAGCTGTATAATACGTACAAGCAGTCCCAAAGAAGCTTTAAACTGTGGCCTTCTAGGTTTGGGTGATGGGTCGGAAGAGTATGTTCAGTCTGTCCTGAAAAGTTCATTGGTTTCACTACCAAGTTGCTTGTTCTTCTATTAGGAAGACACAACTCACGTTAGCCTTCCACACCCTATTCCTCCCAGGTCACAATTACTGTACGTCTGCACAACAAGGGAAGGGAAGTGCACAACAGAGGCAACAGTAAGGGTTTCACTTTCCAAGGCTGTTACTTTGGCGCTTTTCCTGCACACATGCACAAATTTTAAAAAGAACCTAACAAACCAATTACGTTGTAGTGAAAACAGTTTATTTTACAACAGTAGTGAGAGCTGCTCTTTAAGGATATCTGTTATGCCATGACCAAACCTGGAGTTGCTTGCCTGTATGCTGATGTAGTACTGTGCTGTAACAAATCTGAGCTATGAAGCATTTTTGGAGGATACTTCCAATGGTATTTCGTTTGTAATCTTAGTGGACATGCTGATAAATGAATTTATTATAAATTTGCAAGCAGTGGAGAGGGATATTTTGGCAGTTGTCAGAAAAATCTGGACTGTTTCATGTTCAAGCAATGAATTACTTTAGGTAACTTTTTTAAATTTCTGATTTTTCCAATTCAGTTTACCAAGCGGGAGAGAGGGCGCATGGTAAATTCTTGCAGACAAAGAAACATCCTCCTGGCTTATTAGGAATATAGTGAAAACCCTGAAGGTAGAGTACACCTTGAGACTGCAGATTGCCAAGGCTTTTTTCCTTTATAATCAAGAACTATGAATTAAGCATTTAATTGAATTGTATCTACTTCCTCTCCGTTTTTCTAAATCACTTCCTTTGAGCTTTACCTCTGCTTATAAACCAACCATTCCATTCTTTTTGTATTGTTACCGTTTCTCAGTATTGTCCCTTGGAGCCCAAAATTGAAGTTGCTCCATTTTCCAGCCAGATTTTAGATGCTGGCTTTTATGTTCTGTGAAAATGATACCACTGCAGCATGCCTTTTGTGGGTTTTTTTGAGTTTGAGGAGGTAAAAAATTGTGATGAGGTGAGCTTCTGTTGCTCTTTTCAGACTTTATCATCTTGCTTGGTACTGAAAGTTGACTTCTGTCAATGACACTTTGGCACTAAATTATCACTTAATGTTGGAGATTATACGGGTAGTGTAGTCAATACGTATTTTACGACCAACGCTTCTGGGATAAAATCTGTCCTCCATTAAATAGCGTGTTTAACTAGTATCACTCTGTGTGCGTTTCCATCCCCCCTCCAGATGTTATGTAATCCAGAAAACTGGCTTGCTGACACTGAAATGCATCCGGCACCTTAGGTTTAAGTACTGGTGAAATGGGCTGTTGAAATAATTTTTGTGGTAAATTTAAGCTCCATGGCGGCAACTTTAAGTGTTGTGATATGGTATGGCTAGGAATATGTTTGAACTTGTTCCCACCCTTCCCTCCAAATCCCCTAGTAATGTCTAATTGTATCTACCTATGAAAAGCCCTTCTGTGTTAATGTTCCAGGAAATGGGAATATTTAAATTGGACAGGTGTAATATAGCATGCATACACTGGAACTTTTACTGCTATTCTTGCTTTTGGACAATTATTACTGCCAGTGCACAGGACAAGTTAGAGCCAGATTATTCAGCCACAGGAAAATTCCTGCAGAGCAAAGTTCATATAGTAAAGTAACATTTGGGTGAAATGCATTTGTTATTCATGGGACACTGCTCATTTTAAAAAAAACCCTCTGAAGATTTTACTCTTTTAACAAGTATCTCGGATTACTCTAAAAGTAAGAGATGAAAGGAAATTGGATTTATTTTCTCTATCACTTTGTTTGGAGTCAGTTTCACTATTCTCCCTGTGTAGTTAGTTTCCCCTTATGTTTTATTCATATTGCAATAGGAGAGAGAAAAATATTTGTTTAAATCAGAAAATGTTAATAAACGCACAAAAATTGGCCCAGGGAGAGATTCAGGGGCCAGGTGCAGAATCTGAAACTACTCTTAATTTACTTTTAAAATGGACTGGTAGATGGTATTCTTTAATTTAAATCCCTGTCTTAACACAATCAGATTTTGGGATTTCATGGTGATTCCTTTAATGTAGCATTTAAAAATACTGTAACTTACACTTGCAGTATTTATTGACTTTTTTTTTTTTTTTTACTTCTGTTGGGGGGGGTGTGTGTGGCTTTTTTAGATTAGCCTAATAAATGTAGCATTTAATTGAGGTTGGGTGGGTGGTAAAAATTGGTTGCCAGACAGTGTCTGTTATAAATCCCTTTGCTGTAGTAGTGAACCTTAATTTGTTTCTTTCTTATCTTTCTGAAAGAAAATCTTCTTTATATTGCAACTTTCTGTGCATGTTTCCTTGCTAAAATAATGATTTTTTTTAAAAGAATAAAATCTTCTCTTGAGGAATTGAAATGTGTATATGAACAGAAGTATTTAATATGTTTTGCGGGTTTTTGCGTCAAAATTGTGATGTTCAAATTTGGCATGGACAAAGTAGTTATGAATAACATTTCTTTTGTATGTCGTGCCTCCTCTCTAAAGATGTGTAATATTCTTTCTCAAACACCCCCCCCCCCCCCCGGTCGTTGCCGTAGGTGATAAACGTTCTTGTTTTATAAGTGGGGAATTGAGTGCAGGGAGAATAAACCTGTGGCAGAGCTGAGAATATTACAAAAATCTGTCTTTGAATTCTAGAAACTAAACATTTAAAAAAATATTGGTTGTACAAAGTCAGCATTTTGAAGTTGCCTAATGGCATGTGTAGGTGATGATTTCAACTTGCAAGTACTCAAGTTCCAAACTTCTAAACAGTCTTAACTAATTCTCTTTTATTTTGTCCATTTCATATACCACCTGTCCAGGGAGGAAGTGCAAATTAGGGCTGTGGATTGGGAGGCAGGACATCCAGACTCTAGCTTTAGCTTTGCCATTCGTTCGCTGTGTGAGCTTGGACAGGTGACTGCACTTACGTTTTGTCTACTGTAAAATGAGGCTAATGATACCCACTGTGGTAAAGCACTTTGAGATTGATGGATGAAAAGTACATCTATGAACGCTAATATTGATGTCTGTTTCTTAAGCACTCTGCAGAATTAAAAATACAAAGATAAAGATGCTTTGTAAAGTAAAAATGCAAAAACAAGGACATTTAACCAGGCCACAACAGAACAAGTACCACCACAAAATGAAGTTAGAAATAGGTCCAGTAAAAGATACCGCCTCACCCACTTCGTGTGTCTAAAAACACAATAAAGAATTGAACATAAATTGCCCCATAAGTTGCACATGTGTTCATGTGCAATGAAGTCCATGATAGGAAATCAGATTCCCACTAACCATTCCCAAATTCCTCATCCTCTCCCAGAAAATACACAGATAATGTGCCTTGCATTGTATCCTGGAGGTTTACTGATCTGGAGTGAGGGGAAGACTCTTCTACAGATAATACTCTGCTAACATGCCTCTCTTAAACCAGGGACTCTGTCATCTCAGACACCTCCAAAAATTACATTTACCATGGTATGCCTAGAGAGAGAAGCAATGATTCCTCATCTGGACCAGTACTTTTCAAAGCTTTATGGGTTAAAATCAACACCTTAAATTCCACCTGGAAGGTGACTGAAAGTGTGGACATCTGGGCACCAATAAGATGTGCTTCCTGCATGAAGGTCAGCAGTTTTCTGTGCCAGCTTGAGCCTTCAGATGACTGTAAGGTGTAGCCCCATATGCAGCCCATTGTGATAATATCTGCTCACTGTGACAGAGTTATAGTTGATAGTAGCCAAGTCTGCAATGGCAAGAAAACGTCACACTCTTTTTGCCATAGGTGGATGAAGCCACAATCCTGATCACTGCTCCTACTTCAAGTTCTTAATAATATCTAGGCATTGCAGGGCAGCTTGATCTAACAAGGCTCCTGTGTTGTGAACCTGAGCAATAAAAGGTGGTCATTCTGTCAGTGAAAGGGATGTGCCCATCACTACTTCAGGTGGTTTCCCTAATGTACATTGCATCTTTGTCAGCTAGCTTCTATCTGGGCACTGGCTCAGTAGCTCCCAGCTGCTCCAGTTTACTCAAGTGAGACGTGAGTATGATCCATTTACTAACTCTTATAGCAGCCTTATGTGCCTACTGAAAAGCAGGGGTAACCTAGTAGAAGCCTGCAATAACTTGTACGAGAGAGCCCTCAACACAGATAAGCAATTGTCTAGTGCAACCATCTGGAAACTTCTAGAAAGAAACCAACTCAGTGACCCCCTGCTGTGGGCCATAGATCTGTTGCTATGCCCTTGTGGCGAGAGTATCAAAGGTACTTAAGTGCTCGCACTTGCAAATCAATTAAATGGCATTGGTCAGGCACAGCTGAGTGCTGTCTTGTCACATACATCATCACACCCCATAGTTTCTGTACAACTAGAGTGAGAATTTAGTTTTGTCCCACTAGCAGCTGTTAACTTAGACACTAAAATTACTTGTCAAGGTACATACATATGGGAGTCCAAATGCTGCCTCTTAACATAGGCCCTTAGGCTGTGCCTAGGACAAATAGACACGTGACAAAAGTGGCCATCTGTGAGAGTCAGTAAGTGCCCACTCTAGGAAACTGGTTAGGATGTGTCCATTGTGTAAAGCCTTTGGTTTTGGTTAGTGGAGAAGTGATTTCAGTTCATTTACTATTACTTTGTCAAAAGGTTTTGTTGAATTTCCTTTATCCTTTACTGTGGTAGTCTTTAAAGATGATAAAATAGCTTTCTTCAGATGCAAGTGTCCAAGATGTGATATAATCCACATTGCTGGGAGCACGACGACTCTGTTGTGTAAGAATATATTAGATGTAAGATGTTTGATTTGTAAGTGTTCTAAACACTTATGAGAAAGGACTTACAACATGATACCTTAAGAAATGTCTGTATCTCTTATCTAGTTTTTTGATCAAGGATATTTGCCTGAAACATAACCCTAGTCCTTGGTTTCACATGCTTCCTGCACCATCTGAGGCGATAAGCCTTGGTGTATGATCATCCTCATCATTTATACAAGAGTTGCTGGTTCTATCAGAGAATGACATTACAGAAGAAATACTTATTGGGAGCAGATGTTATCATAGGACTCCAGAAAGTAAAGATTGAAAAGACCTATTGGGTCCTCTAGTCCAGTGTTTCTCATTGTCTGGTTTGTGGACCGGCACCGGTCCCTGAGATCTCCTGGACACAGTTTAGGAAGGAAGCAAGTAGATCCCTGGTATTAGAAAGGTTGAGAAACACTGATCTCGTCCATTCCCACTGTTCTGCCTGTTTGCTGTTGAACCAATCAAGATTGTTCTCTAGAGTAACTAGTCTAATGCAGAGGTTTCCAAACTGTTTTGGAGCAGGTGCTAGCAGGTCTGTGGTGAGCTGGCTTATTACAATCTGCTTGCTTCCCTGTCCCAGCTGAGAATGTTCAGGTGGAAGGAGATCATGAAATGAAAAGTGCTTTGTGATTTCCCCTTTTTCTAAAAAGATAAAAGCTAATTGAAATAAAGGCAACTACAAATACACGTACACACTTCCCTAAATGTTGTATGCAGTGTTATTGTAGCTGTGTTCGTTCCAGAATATGCATTGGTCCCCATATAATTTGCCATTAAAAAATAAACTTCCAGTTAGTGATTGAGAGGAGTTGGTCCAATAAAAGAGATTCTCTCACCCACCTTGTATATTTCACTAATGTCATGTTCCTGTAGGAAGTTGTGCTGGTCTATTCTTTTTAACTGTAGAAACATTTGAAGACCCTTGCTGTCAATAGTTCTTAAAGACTGTCTCAGTCAGTGGAACTCCCATCACCTATTGGACTATTCTGCAGCCTAATACTTGTCAGGAACTTTCCCCAATATTCAATGTAAATTTCTAATAATTTCATCCCATCACGCCTAGTTATTGTCCTTGTATAGCAACCTGACTCCTCTCCCTTCTCAGCTTTCAGGATGCTCAGACCTAATTTCCATCCTAATATTTTTTGCAGTGAAGAGCAAGAGGCAAGAAATCTGAGGCATAATAATTTTTGAAATGCTTCCCTCTCCCTCTTCTATCTGAAAAATTGCCTACATGTCAGCTGCTTTTTAGAGTTTCATTAAAGAAGTGACAGGGTTAAAACAAGCACTTTTTTCCTGTACTCCTCTGCTCTGTGTTTTCATATTCCTCTAGGTAATATAGTGACTAAAGCCAAATTCTTACTGCTGTCTGATATGCAGAATCAATATAGAGTACCTGTTTAAGAGTGAACGGTATTTTCTCATGACTCTGGCCAGGTCGATAAGCTGCTGAACACATTCTTATTTAAGAACATTTGTTCTCAGTTGGTGCAAGAAGCCACGACTAGTGGTTACTTTTCCCAGATTCCTGGCTGAGCTTGCAAATGCTGTCAAACTCTAGTTGCATCTTAAACTGAATATAGTTACTTGAAAGCTGTTGATGAGCTACAGTTCTTTCTACACAGTCACTTTTCTGCCTGTAAGAGGCCTGATAGCTCTTGAACGGCTATCACCAAAATGTCACAGTAGTTTTCAGCTGTAGATAACAGGATGTCATTGTGTAAGTACAATGGCATTTCCATTATAAATATATGGAATAGACAATAATATTTCAACTACTCAATCCTTTATTTTGAGTCATACTTTTTTTACTGCATAGTTAACTTTTTTCTAATTTATTTCTAATTTATTATGTCTCTGTATCTGTTTCTAATTTACTGCATAGGTAACTTTTTTCTAATTTATTATGTGTCTGTATCAATGGTTCCACATACTCCTGCACCTACACACCCTGAAATTACTAAAAACCATGAAACCAAAGTTTAGGTTATTCAAAATACCATCTTAAACCATTTTTCCTTAGTTTGAGATTTTTTGTATATATTATCAAACTTACTTTCCTCCCTCATAATGCAGGGAGTTGACCTGATAATTTACCATTTTTTTAGGAATAAACTTCCCACTTGTGATTGACATACCATACAATTTTACATCTTGAGCTGTAGACTTTTGAAAAACGGCGTGTGAGAGAAATGGAAGTGAAGGCAGACAAATGTAGTGGAAGGAACTGGGGATACTATCATTTTAGGCCAGCTGGGTTGCAATGCATGCCCAAACTTGTTCTCAGATAGTTTCTGTAGCTTACTCTCCTTTTCTTCACTGCAGATAATTATAGATGGGAGGCATAGCCCGTAACTGAGGAGTTACCAGTGTTGTTAGAATCTTTTGCACACTTGTGGGCAGTGATGTATCTTTGTTACACTGTGAAGTGCGATTGCTCTTCTGCTGCTGTTGCCTATTTCTAATGGCAGCAAGTAACCAACAACTCCCACTGTGACATTCTTAAAATACTTTGCCCCACACTTAAAGCTTCTTACCACCTGCTTAGGACGGTTCAGCTGTTGGGGATGGCTGTACGGTGTGGGTTTTATTTCTTCCCATGTCAGGATAGTGATTCTGTCACTGAGCCTGCTTTCCATTGTATGGCAAGATGAAATGCTTGACCTGGTGCGGATGGGTAATAGGTAATGGTTAAGCTATGCATGTGTTCATTAGTACTTTTATACAGGCTTCCTAGAGGAAAGCATCGTGGATTGGTTTAAATCACTGATGTTAAATTAGCAAGCAGGAAACCTGGATTTAAATAATTAATTTTAATCTTGTTTTGCATTTGTACTTCTTATTTTCTTAAAAAGGTTGTTTTTCATTGGTTGGTAATCATTAAAACATGCTAATTTGCAACTGAATTTAGCCTTTATACTAAACTTGGTATTACTATTTGCTAACCTAGATTTATTATATCTATACACATTCAAGCATTTATACAGTTTAATATACATTTATTCAGATTCTTTTATGTATTTTATATTGTTAGACAATGGTGAATGAATCACTGGATTAATTTTTTCCCTGTGACACGTAAAGTTGCATTTGGATGGAAATTAGAATTCAACTAAAAATGCACACAAATGGCATTGTAAATTTTTTCGTTAAATAAAACTGCCATAAATGTGCTGATATTTGCGGGGGCGGGAGGTGAGTTTATGAAAACGTGCTTTGCATTTTAAAACGTTTATTAAACTAAAACAGTAGTACTTGTGCTTAATATATTGAACCAATTGTTTCTGGTCATCATATCCTTCATGATATTAGAACTAGTAGCTCGCATCCTGTCACCCCTAGTTCTTATTCATAGATAGCTTTACTCTCCTGGTCTTTCCTCTTTCAATTCCCAATCTGTTTCTCAACTTTGAATGAACTAGTTATTGAACTGAACTAGTTGAATGAACAGAAATGAAGAAAATTCTTCTGCAGATGGAAAGATATGTCTACTGGTGTGAAAATCTGGTTTGGCACTTTAACAAACTCCGGTTCTAGTTGCTTATCCAGTGGCTTCTACCAGTTCAGTGGTTAGACTTTATTTAAAACTTTGGCAGGGAACGTGTTCGCTTACTATTGATTTAAAAAAAATGATTTAAAAATAAATCTATTTAAAATTATAACAATCCTGTATTAAGACCTAAACATACTATATTAAAATCATTTAAAGAGAAAAATGTATTTAAATTTTAAAAAATTAAAAATTTAGTTTTTAAAAATCCATTTCTTATCTACCCTGGAAAAAAGTGACCATCACTGTTTTTTCATGTGTGGAGAGCATTGACAATTGAATAAAATCTTAGTTTCGCTTTCTCTTCCTTACACTGTCTCTGCACAGGATACAGCATATATATGGCCTTTTAGCAGGGCCATTCATTCTGTAGGGAATGAGTTGAGATTTCTCTGCACTTCCTGAAAAATCCAGTTTGGAGTTAGGGTCCAGCTATTTCCAGCTGAGATCTTGGAAGGTTTTGGTTTTCTGATAAGAATTCTTGGGAGACTGCTAATCAGACAACTTCCTTTCCCTTTGGCTATAACATGAAATAGTTGAATTAAAAGCATTGGCTTCCCTCAATGTGTCTTTCTCCTGGATCATCCAAATTCCTGTAAGGCTCAAATTCCTATAATTTTGATTTTTTTTTTCTTTTTCGCTAGAGAAGTCAAGAGTGAAGATTTCTGTAACTCATGTCAAATTGAGGGTTTAGAACATAGCATCCATCACGAGCCAGTTAGTGATGGATTAACGCATCCATAAAACACCTTGTGTCTTTCCACTTAGCCACCATGTCTTACGGCTGCTAAAACATTGTTTAGTGTTAGCGCTGTCTCACTTGGGATTTTCTAATGTTTTCTTGCCCATTCTTTTGCCCTCTCTGAAGGATATGGCTTGAGGAGTTTGCTATTTTTAAAAACCAGCAAGTTAGATGTGTTCGTTTTCCTGTTTGACCCATAGTCTCAGTAGTACCACTCTAGTTTCCCAACAGCTGGGGGTAAATAAAGTAGAGAGCAGGTGTTGGATATCAGCAGGTTAATGGTAGAAGCAGAACACCCCCAGGTGAGTTGTATCAAATTCCGTTACCGAGGAGGGGGAAATGGTCTGTCTAGTGTGCTGTTGCTTTCTCTCGCATATTTTCTCCTAATGGTTTTCACATGAAGCGTCTAGCTGAGCTTTGCAGTTCCTGGGGATGTTTTGGACAAAGATCTGCAAAGAATAAAAGATAAGTAAATTCACAGGAGTTAGATTATTGAAGAATTTTAAAAGACTGCAAAAGTGCCTCCGTATAACATTGTTTTGCATCTAAGGCTCTGTGGTGTAGTTCTTGGTTTATTCTTGCATCACGATTGTGCTCTGCTTTTTTGTAGGAGGTGTAAGGGTTGTGATTACTTGTTTTTCATGATTCACGTTCTTCTGAATACCAGTATTCAGTGTGCGCAAATTATGAATACTGAATTTCAGGTAGTTCACTTGTCACTGTTTTAAAATGGGAGACTATGAGACATGCCCAGAAGACCATCCATAAGAGGAGGAATATAACCCTGCTTTCTCATCCTGTACTAGAGTTGAACCATAAAATTAAGTGATTGAGTCCATTTATCAGCTCAGGTGAAACAGGGAAGTTAACTGAAAGGTGCTTCCTGCTTTCAATGCAATAACTGCATCCTGCAGAAACTGAGAATTTAAAGGCTAAGGGGTGGGTTGTTCCATGCTGTGTGGTTTACCAAGGAAGCAACCTTACTAGTTAGCTTACTAATGTACTGAAAAGTCTGATTTTGCTTGCGATCTGATTGGGTTTGCTCTTGTTGAAAAGTTTAGAAGCTTTCATACTTTGGTTAGCTAGATGTAACAAAATGGTGAGGTGTCTAAGAAGATGGGGAGAAGCCAATAAGGTATCAGTATGTAAATTTCTGTAGTTATTGAACTACTATTGAGTTGTCACTAACTTTGAACAGCATCCTTGTGCTCTGATCTGTATTTGTGGTATCTTTCATGAAAGGATTTCAGAGCACTTCAAGAGGTTTGTGAGGTTAATTCTTGTCTGTAAACTGTAGCATATTTTATCTCCCATTGTGAACATTTTCTGTATGAAGTCTTAAGATATGACAGAATGCATTCAAGTAAAATTCCCCCGTGGGGCATGTGCTGTCCTGCAGTAGAATACATACTCCTAAATCAGCAGCTGAGTTGATGGAAAACAAAGTGCCTTTCCCTGTGTTGACCTCGCTTGGTGATTGGAGGGGAGTGTTGTTGTAAACCCACAATTAAAAGATACTGCACAGTTGATTCCCATTCAACTTACCTTTGACCTGGTTTGAAGCTGATAAGGTTGACACCGATATCCGAATTACCTGCACCTATATTTCATTTTAAACTACAGTTGTAACATTCCTTTCTGTTCCTCTGGAGGGCACTCGCTAGGTTAGAATTTAGCCTGGTAGTGAAGACAAAAACTCAAATGAGAAAACAGCATAGTGGTCACACCAGGGGACTGGTTATCATGGTACTTGCATTCTGTTCCCTGCTTTGCTACTCGTTCTGTGTGGCCTAAAGCAAGTTACCTCCTCTGCCGCTTTCTCTCCATCTGGAAAACGGATCATACTAAGCTACCTTTTAAGTGAGAATGAGGATCAATTAACATCTGTAAAAGTGCTTTGAAAAGTACCCTATAAATGCATACTTAATATGGCACTGTAGATTTGCCTGAAATGATAGAAGATAAGAGCTTACAGTCTAACCAAAGTCTGGACAAAGGAAGTGGGGTGGGAAGGAAGGCCTCTAGCATTTGTAACTAATTTGGAGCTGCTCTGAAATAATTGATGAATATTGAATGTGGACTTGATGATTGGCCTGTTTCTCTGTGAATATATTTAACTAAACAGGGGGTTGTTTGAAAAAACAGGCAGGAAGGGAAAGAATGGTTGAAAATGTTTGTGAAGAGGTGGCTCATCTTGAAGTTATGGGACAACGCCAGGGCTTAGCTTTTGCCTCCTCTCTAGCTAGCCTACAAAACTGGTTTGAACCAGGACAGGAGATCAGAAGAACTCCTAGCAGGTTGAAAAAAGAACACACTCTCTCTTGATAGCGTATAATGGTTAGTGGGTCCTGAGACACAGCCACTGCCTGAAGAAGATAAGCCAGCCTAGGGTACCATCAGGGATGGTAAACTTTTGTGCAAGGTGGATCTGTGTAGACTGTTGTAATTTAAAATCCTTTTTCTCTAAAAGCTGTGTTTCAGTTGTTTGGCTATACTTGGTATTTAAGAAGGCTGTCTGGTCACTCTATTCCCTGTGGGTCACAGGCTTCTGAAGGAAAGAATTGCAGGTGCTGAACTCAGTTGGACCTGCAGGGTAAGCACGGTCAACACATGGGGGTACTCTAGCCTTGTGTCCCATCTAAGAGTGGGCAAATTGTGAGATTCCACCTGAGATATGTGAAGGTGTAAGGCCCAGGCACTGAAAGGGATGCACTCAGTGAGACCAGAAGACCAAGGAACAGCTAACCCTGGAACCATGACAACTTAGTCATGTGAATTACGTTGGTTAAATTTGGTACTTGTCTTAACAGTTCCAGTTTTATTACTAGTTTGTAGGATAAGTAGGAGAGGGGATCGAGCTGTGAAAAGCAGGGTGAAAGGTGAGCTTGGAGGAGAGATTTGATGAAGAGTGAGGTGGCCTGTCTTACTGGAAGAATGATGCTACTGCAGATGTACGACAGTGTGGACAAAGGAATGAAATCAAGGGGTTTTCCAGAGGTGGGACAAGATGGCAGGATCTAATGCATAATCAGGGTTTTAAAGATCATAAATGGTTGAGAGCAGGGCCCTTGTTTTCATATCAATCTCAAGTGCCTCACAAACTGATCAGATCAATATTAATAGGGAAGGAGGACAGAAAGCTAGACAAGAGGTGGCACCAGGCAGGGCCTGAAATGTGTGTGTTTGAACTTGAAGCCAATGAAAGGATTTTTGGGAGGAGGCATAAAAATGAACTTGAGTAATTTTCAGTGTTTGCGATTGTAAATGCCTCCAGTACTGAACTGGGGTTAAGGGGGTAGTGGTGGGGGCCTGAATCGTAGCTGCCTGTGGTTCGGTAGTTCAGGGTGCAAAAGGTTTACTAGTGTGTCCATCTGCAGGTGCAATGTGTCATCTTCCAACAGAAGAGATATCATGCTTAAGCCCAGACTCCATTTGATCTCTGTCAAAAGGCATAGGTAACAAGGAAATGTTGCTGTCTAATTTGTGTGGTAGTTGTGTAACCAGACAGCGTGTGACTTGAAAATGCTTCTTCCACTGTGGGTATTTGATGCAGTAGGGCTGTGCCATACGACCTCTCTTAGAGCAGTTGTCGGAACGTTCTCCTGTTTAAACTTCGGTTGGAGATTTGCTTTGTCATTCTCACTGTCTCCTACTTTTTATGTTTCTACTTTCATTTTCTGTTTGTCTCTAGAAATGTCCTTTATTCCTCCATTGTGAGGGCCCAAGCATTTAAAAAAAACCCAAAGCAATACCCAAAAAAGCAACTGTTTGTGTGGAGTGGTGTGGTGGCAGGTAGGTTTGTGATACCTGGGCACACTGGGGCAGCAAGTCTGCTCTTTAGCTTGCATCTGCTTCAGTTAGTTTTTAACTAAATGCTGCAGCAGACTCTGAATTGTTTCCCAGTGGCAAACCAAGCTGATGAAATATGACACGGAGGGGGGAGAGACTTGGCGGAGAGCCTGATGCACAAATAGCCCACTACCCTCTGAAGCATGCTTACAGCCAAGCAAACAGAAAACTAAATACTCTAGTCTGCTTCCAGAATTGCTGCAGAATTTTCTCCCCAGATCTGTCCTTGGTTTTTTTTCACCTTAGTGCAATGGTTTTATTGCTTGTGTGCCGCACACTTGGGATCAGACATCTTGGGATGTCTGGAGATTTATCTCTGTTGATGGATGGAGAGGAGGAAGAACTGTGTGCAGTAGTACCATGTCTGGCTATCATAATACCTTTAACCTTGGATCAGTGTGTAATGTGGGGAAGAAATTTCAGTGAAGACTAAACTCTAGACCATGGTGTTAATGGTTGAGTGAACAGGAGCCTCTTCGCACAGCCGCATTGTGAGTTATGTAAAACTTGTTCAGTGTATAAGCAACAGGCGTCTGATGATGTAAAATCAAGTATTTGTCTTCATTTATTGGCTAATGTGACATGAATCCTTCCTGTAGCATTTGACTGAGCTGGCTGTTTTAAATATAGCCCTATCTTTCTTGAGTAGAAAATGCCTCGAATTGAATAATAGCTTATGGTATAAAATTAATTGATTGTGTGACAGTGAAAATCTTGCATGGTTGCTATTGTGATCAGAGGCTGTTCTGTGCTTGGTAAAACCTCACAATTGAAATAAAGAAATCCATAACCTGTTTGACTGCCTAATATATCTATTATGTCCTCCAGGACATTCCTCCAATGTCACCTGTTGCATTGGGTACATTCTGCGTGACTTCAACAGGATGCCAGGAACCCCAGCAGTTAAGTCAGCCGTGATTGTGGGTAACACGTGTATCTAAACGAAAGCTACTGATCTCCACTTCCCTTTGTCCTCATAGCTTCTACAGACCTACTTAGTATTCATATAAGGCTAACTGCTTGGGGCAAGAGAGTTAATTAGTATTGAGGGTTAGGTAGGGGGTGTAGTGGGTAGTTTCTGTTATGAGAGGAGATGGTTGATAGGTAACTCTTTTTTTCCCCTTATCCTGTTTATTTAAAAAGAACATAAAGAACAGCCAGACTGGGTCAGACCAATGATCCATCTAGCTCTGTATCCTGTCTTGCAACAGTGGCTAGTGCCAGATGTTTCTGGCAGTTGGAGGTTTAGGAATACCCAGAGCATGGGATTAAGTCCCTGATCATTTTGGTTTATAGCCATTGATGGAGCTATCCTTCTTGAATTTATCTAATTCTTCTTTGAACCCAGTTACAGTTTTGATCTTCAAACATCCCCTGGCAAAGAGTTCCACAGGTTGACTGTGTGTTGTGAGAAGAAGTGCTTCCATATGTTTGTTTTAAACCTGCTGCTTCTCTTTACCAGTTCTCTGGGTGTTTTGGGTGGCTCTGTTCACAGGCCCAGATATTTTCCACCAAAAAGTACCTAGCCTCCTGTGTTTGCATTCTGCCCCCAGTGAAACCTCTCTGCTCACATAAGTCAGCTTCTGACAGGCCTTGCATGTGGTCTGTGTTTTTGAGTGGTTGCCCCTTTGGTTTCAGCTATCTTAATCCAAAGAGGAGTTCAACTGCTTCTTACCAGTATCCTGAATGAGAGGAGACTATTACACCCACCATCTTCAACAAAGCTTTATCCAACCTCCATCGTACCAATAACTTTTACCCAAGGATCTTACAGCACTTGTCTGGAAACTCTCAGGATGTGCCTGTGAGGAATTTTAGCTGAGCGGTTAAGTGGCTGGCTTGAAGCTCACATAGTGAGTTAATGGTGTAGCTGGGAATAGAAGCTAGGACTCCTGATTCCTCCTCCCATCTTTGGACCATTCTTTTGAAATTGCTGATCAAATGACTTAATTTATAAAGTATTCACTATGGATCTAGAGGCCATAACATTGCAAAGCTTGCTAAGATGTGTCGACAGCTGAAGGCTTCTACCGTCACCTGATATATTACGTATTAAGTACATTGTCTGTCTGAAATAGATTATAAGCTACTTGGAGCTGGGGCTGTGTTCAGGGCTGAGCTGTCAGCAGCAAATAAATGGGCTCCTTGATTGGATTTTCTGTCTTCCTGTGTATAACTATGTATCTTGAAAACAGCAGGGCCTGTATCATAGTGATCCAGCAATGACACCACTTTGGCCTGGATAATTGAGTAATCCCAAATGTGTTCTTGGTGTTTCATCCATCCCCAAAGTGCTGGAGGATCAGAAGACCTTGTATTCCAAAATTAACCTAAGGGAGCTAAAACTCTTTCAATTTTTTTGTTTTGCTTTAAGAGTTGGAGTATGCAAGCCCTAGAAAGGGATGTTATTCAGCGGGTCTGCACTTAAGGCTGCGCTCTGTTTTGTTTTCCAGGAACCTCCAAGCAGCCATTGGAGCCTACTATGACTTTGAGAGTCCAAACATCAATGTGCCCTCCATGTCCTTTGTTGAAGATGTTACCATAGGAGAAGGGGAATCCATCCCTCCTGATACCCAGTTTACAAAAACATGGAGGATACAAAACACAGGTAACTGGGGGTAAACCTCTTGTCTTTTTTTCATTGAACTGCACTGGAAGCTTCATAGAAACAGAGATCCACTTGTTTAAAATGATCTTTTGTTCCCCAGTAGTAAAGGTATTTCGTATCAAAGTGTTAATGTAGGGGGAGGATTTCAAAGACACAAGGGGCAGTTAAATGCCCAAATCCTATTGAAAGTCAATGGAAGTTGAGTGTCTCACTGCCCCTTGTGCCTTTTTAAAATGCTCACCTTTTTGGACATGGTTTGGGTGTAGTGGAAGCATGTTATGTGGACAGGTGAGGCGTTGTAATTTCTGTCTTATCTGCCTTACTCATAGACTCATAGGTCAGAAGGGACCAATATGATCATCTAGTCTGACCTCCTGCACAAGGCAGGCCACAAAACCCTACCCATACACATTTATAACAACCCCGAACCCATGACCGAGTTGTTGAAATCCTCAAAAATGAGATTTGAAGACCTCAAGCTGCAGGGAATCCACCAGCAAGCGACCCATGCCCCATGCTGCAGAGGAAGGCGAAAAAACTCCTCAAAGAAGCTGACTCTGGAGATGTTCTGATGCCAAGGCCTGTATATAGGTTAGAAAGAAAGGCAAGCAAATGTGATGTGAGGTTGGCTGCCCAGCCCCTTGTGCTGTTCCCTCAGGCTCCTTCCTCTTCTGCCATGCTTACTGCCTTTCCCAGGAGGGTTCTTTTGTGTTGGAGGTAACATGACAGGGGATAGAGCCAGATGGTGTCGGTATGGGTTTGGAAGGACCTTACAACCTCCCTTTCTTTCCCAGTCCCATAAGCATCTGGTCACTTTAGCGGTTTCCATCCCTCTAAACTGTGTTGAAGTTTTCTGTTGTTCCCTTCGTTAGTTTATTGGGTATATATACTTTGAACTCTGCATAAGAACAGTAGCCTGGTAGAACCATTGAATTTATGGGGATATTAGTTGTCCTATTCAAACCTTCTGTTTTGACTTCTGGATATCCTGAACATTTCAAACTCTGTGGAGGACGAATTTGTGATGCAAATTCTCAGTCTGAAAGTGAAATCACGTTACCCAGAAGTGGTTCTAAAATAGTTCAGTTGTTTCTGCTGATGGAATCTTTATTCTACTCGCTCTTCTGCTATCCCTATGCTGTATACATCACTTAGGTGGGGGGCATTTCATTGGGATGGTAGTTGTATTGGACCAACTCTCTAGGAACAGATTTGGCCTAACTACAGTGAATGACGGATGCTCTGGGGCCAAATCATATACTACTGAAATCAGTAGCTTTTTCACAGACTCCAACTGGAGCTGGATCAGCCTTTGCATGGGGACAGTGTTAGCCAAAATTCTGTATCGGGCAGATAGATGCGCGTGACCAGTTAGGGTGCTCAGTGGTCTTTTGACCAAGAGTTCCCATCTCTTGCCACAGAAGTTGCCAAGTAAAGATGAAATGCAATGGAAGTTACTTTCTTTGGTGTTCAGTCAGTACAAGATTTTTTATTTGCAATCTTTTCTCTCACTTAAAAACGACTCTTCTAATCAGAATCTCTTCCAGCAGGAGGATGGAAACAACTTAGCTTTAAAAAGGGTTATTTTTCAGCAAATGAACTCAGCCAATTTAAAATCAGAACTGTTTTATTTAAACTCCTTGAGAGTCATGAGCAGCCAGTATATTACAGCTGCGTTTCATTAGGGTTTTTTTTGCGTGATCTGTACACTGCCCTTTCGCTTGACACTGGGGCACTATATAGAACTAATGACACTGTCAAGAAATCAGTGGAGGTGATGCTATGATACGACTCTGAGAAGAGATGGTGTAAGATAAATCTAAATTACTCATGGTGCAAGGCTGTGACAACTGCAAGTTAATTAAAACCGTGTGAAATTAGGAACAGTGTAATCTTGTGGCTGTTCCTAGAGGAGAGGATGTGTGATGCAAGTCTGTTGCGACAGCATTCCAGCATGAGGTGAGCCAAAACAGTCATATGCATGTGAGTCTGAAGTGAGGCCAGGCAAAATAAACTCTCAGCGCTTACCTACTGGGATGTAACTATGGAAGGAAAATGAGACCCCTGGATTCAGAGGGAGGTAATATGTTGCCTGCAAGTGCTTTAATGACAGGTGGTCATATGAGTGGTTAATCTGTGTATTTGAATTGAATTGTCATGCCTTTGCTGCTTATATGCAGAAGAATGATAGCACAACAAGGACTAATGTCCTTAATCGTGTGTCAGCAAAAACAGTGATGTTAAAATTCACGAAGGACTCTTCTTGCCATGGAGCTTGGAGCACTGTATAGTAATATGCTAAATATTATAAAACAAATAAACATGATTAAAGCCACCATCCTAAAAACTTAGAGACTTCGATAAGGGCAAGAAGAGAAGTAAAGATGGATTCAGCACTTTGTAAGCTGGCTATCATATGAAAAAACACCTATTTCAGGGAGAGGGGTTTAGGTGTCCTATTTGACTTTCCTGTGTGTACTTGGTGGCTGTTTGAGTAAAATGGAAAGATGACTGTTGAACACGTTATCACTGATGTGAAAGACTAATTGGCAAATGTATACGTTTACTAGGTACATAATAGACAATTAGTATCAAATATGAGACATTCTTAACAAGTACTGAGGGATGGATAGATAGATAATGGGGGAACAAGTTCTACCTCCCTCACACCCACCAGAGCAAAGGACTATAACCTGCTTATCAGTTGAGGTGGGGTTTCTTAAAAGTTCAGAGCCTGTCTAAGCTTCGGTACTTTTCAAGATGAGGCTGAAAAATACTAGTGCTCCAAATGCAGTCCCTCTATGTGAGATCTCCTACTGTTCATTGTGACTGATAGACCTGTTTGCAATAAATAGAAAACCTTTCACTTGTAGGATGTGGGTTGGCATTTGAAAGAAACGGTTTCAATTTAGGATTCCTTGGCTTTGTGGGTTCCTGTCAAAACCAAACTTTGTTTTGGCTTCCACCAAGGCTAAAGCATTACTTTCTTCTGTAAATTTGGGCTATAACAATAATTGGCCTTATCCACAAAGGCCAGACCAAACTATTACAACTTGGTTTAGCCTCCATCCAAGTTAACTACTATTTTTCTGTTCTGTTGCTGTTACTGTGCAGATGAGGCCAGTGTCCTCATTTAAAAATATATATTAAGATTTAACATCTAAGGACTGAGATGTTGCTCAAGATGAGATCTTGCTATGTAGATGCTGAAGTGAACCTAAGATTGTTAATGATCCTGTAGCAACCCCTGATTAAATGACTTCAGTTCTAAAAGATGAAAAAAACCAGAATGAGGCATCACTTTGAGGGATTTGGTGTGGTAGAGCTGAGCTCTGTCTGGCGCACAGAGCAAAGCTAGTGGGTACCCTGGTGGTTGAACAGGTCGCTTAAAATTTTGTTAACACTTAGTACTGTTTATGAATAAGATTGTTTCAGGCAGGCCTTTCTGCCTGTTACTGAAAATTGAGGGCCAGTCCTCCAGCAGTAGTGATGGGCTTGCCTGCAGAAAGACTGGCTTGTATAATAGCACTAAAGAATCACCAAGCTTCAACAGGCTTATTTCCATCTCCCAGTCTACCCTAACTGCTCCTAGCTCATGTGGATAGTTAGTGCAATTTATCATCTCCTGAGAGATGCATCTACTGAAATGGAATGACATAACCATCATTTCATTTGTATGGCGCTTATCACCTTTAGCATTTGAAGCACGTTGCAAACCTAAAGCCATAAAAATCACAAACCTTGTTTAAACCAAACCATGTTGCACACACTTGAAGACAAGTCTTCACACTTCATAACTCCTACACATCACAGCCTATGACCAGCTAAGCACTCAGATCTTCTTTTTCCAAGGCTCCCTTACCTTAGTGCTGTTTCTAACTGTAGCTGGAGTCAAAGAAAGGTGCCCTGATCCCATTCCAAATATCCCACACTGACACTTCCTAAGGCTATGTCCACACTAGCACTTTTGTTGGTAAAACTTCTTTGTTGGTCAGTGTGTGAAACACTCCCCATGACACGCACAGGTTTTACTGACAAAAGTGCGGCGTGGACAGCTCTGTGTGGTGAGAGAACATCTCCTGATATAGCTACCACCACTTGCGGGGGGTGGTTTAATTATGCTGACGGGAGAGCTCTCTCTCATCGACATAGAGTGGCTACGTGGGAGGCCTTTACAGCAGCGCAGCTTCAGCAATACAGCTTTGCTGCTGTAAGGTCTCCATTTGTAGACATAACTGCTGTTGATGATTTTCTCTCTGTCTAAACTTCACAAATAATGGTTTGCTTGCATAACCAATGACTTTATTGCTATGCCCTCACTGGAGTATCTCCAGAGAGTAGATTCTTTCATAAGGTCAGCTATCGCAAGGGGAACGCTCCTACAAGATGTCCATTGGTCACTCACGCCTGTCCAGAGTTGCTGTCTTAGCGTAGGCCTGCAATAATCCTATTTATCAGTCCAAGTTTATCTGCAGCCGATGGACTTTCCTAAAATGCTCCCATTAACTTCCAGCAGGCAGTGTGCAATCCCTACAGCCCCGAAACCAAATTTCTCAGTCGAGTTCACATCATATTATCAGAATGAGCGAGAACATCCGAATGCCGTGTTGACACTGATCTTCAGACTCCCATTGCAGCCATGCTTTACAACTCTTTGAAAGTCGTTCTCAACAGCAGCAGAAAGTTTTTCCACCACCTCTTTTGCCATTGTCTGAAGCTGCTGCATCTGCCCTCAAATTGCCTGCTGTGTGTGCACCAAATAACACTTTGATCCGTTCCTTCATGCTACAACATCAGCCTCTGGAACATCTAAACTTGGATCTCAGCATATGCTGTCAGAGTTCAGCCACACCATCATGGAGCGGGGGGTGGGGAATCACTGCAGGAAGGAGAAATGAAACACTGTAGAAAAGGTTATTCCTAGTTTGTAAGTTTATAAACAGGGAGCACAAAACCATTAGCTCTTCCCAAGACTGCTAGCAAACAGAAAAAGGAACCCAACACCCTGTAGGAAAATATCTCATGTGTTTCCTATTAAAATACCTTCAAAATTATGAGATTAGAGGGAAGAAACCCCGAACCATCATAATAAGATGAAAAACTGGCTGGTCATCTTCATTGAGTGCTACATGTGTCCACCAACATGGCTGACGTGCAGCTGAACTTGCCATCATAGGTTTCCCTCTCCAGTATGTTGATTCCTGTTGGCCTCTGTTACATCACAGCTCTGAGTTCCCCAGTTGCAAAGGACTTGTGCATATTCTACAGGTCTGTCTTTTCAGTTGGTCACATGCTGCAACAGTTACATTTTGTATGTATCTTTTTCTTTCCTTGCCATCACAGGTGGCTGCTGTATAAGAACTAGAAAATTGGGCTCAGCTGGTCTCGATTAGCCAATTTGGAATCTCCTTGACTGTTCATCTGGGCAGTGTAACTATTTTTAAATCAATATTTATTTACTCATGCAGGCACTTGCCAGAACCCAAGCAGATGCAAAGTCTCTGTAGTTGCGTTGCCACTGACATTTTAATACTGTTTTCTGCTCAATCACAGGGTCAGAGGCATGGCCCCCAGGGGTTTGTCTTAAGTACGTCGGGGGAGACCAGTTTGGCCATGTAAACATGGTGATGGTCAGGTCGCTAGAGCCGCAAGAGATTGCAGATGTCAGCGTGCAGATGTGCAGCCCCAGCACAGCGGGAATGTATCAGGGACAGTGGCGCATGTGCACTGCTACAGGACTCTATTACGGAGGTAAGTTATTCCTCTCTTTGCAGTTGTCCCTTATTTGTAATGCTCCCAAAGCATGCGAGGTAGGAGCCTCCATGATTTTATTGCGGTTGGCTAAATACTCGCTGGTATCCTAGTCCCCCTCCTAATAGCCAAATGGTATTTTATAAATCATAAATTTCTGTAAAATGTATTCCTGTGTGTTTCATTGGAATAGCTGCCAACACAGCACCTCTCTCTGGCAAGGGGCGAGGAGCACAGAGCATTTGATTGTGATAGTCCTTGGTATGTGTCCTATGATGAGTGATGTCTTCAGCATCCCAGAAGGCGGGTGTCCAGTATGTTAATCCTGAAGTACATTAAGGTTGCATTCACTTTGCTTGTACTAAGAGTAGGAAGATGCAGACCTGCCAGATCTAAGCAACTAAACATAGAAATGAAATGGCAAAGACCTGATAGTTTATTCCCTCTGGGTCAGTGCAGGATTACCTAAACAATAAATAGCCCACCAACCTCTTCTACAGGACACTTTGCTCCTTGGAGACTTGCATCCAACCCTCGCTGGCACTAATGGCTAGCGAGAACATCTCTAACAAGATTTTCATGATTTTTATAGGAATTAGAGTGCCCTGACTGCATGGGGTCAAAAGAAATATTAGCACCATGGGACAAAATAATTATCCTCTTGAAAATTACATACTTACTGAGAACTGTCAACATACCCAAGCTTTTTTTGATGAGGATGTAATTTATACCTGAAATAAGCAAGTATCTTTCTCCAGGTTTTTTCAGTTTAGAAGGTCTACATAACGTGCAGTTGCCTTAGTTGTTGCAGGCCTAGGAAAGGGCATGCACTTACATTTTTAAAGGCCATTAGAAATAGTGTTGGGTAAAGACTATAAATCTTCTTTATTTCCTTTTTTTCATCTATAGCTCTTTCTGATGCTTACATTCCTCCATTAGAAACATATATGGTGATATCCTGTTTCCAAGGAAGACCCTGCCCCATAATGTATAGCTGGTTCAGTGTTGTATACAGTGTGTGGAGTTCCTTCCTGATCCCCTTGCATGATGAGATGTTTCCCTGAAGCAGGATTTGATTACCCTTATTTTAGTTGGCATAACTATAGATGTTGTTGGTCATAAAGTTACTAATGCTTGGAATGTTGGAGTCCTTTTATTTGTAGAAGTATTCTTTTGTCTTTATATCGCCAGGTGGGGGCATTTAGAGAGGAAACTTGCTTTCCTGTGGCGATCTCTGCATATACTAGACATATACAAGACATTTGCTATCCTTCAGTTTTCCTTCCTCCCTCCCTCAATCCAGGTGTTAAAACAATAGTTTCTCCCACAGATGGGTTGGAAGAAGTGACTTCCTTTGGAGTTGCAGTACTACTGAGGAGCATTAATCAGAGGCGTATTTAAAAAAAAAAACCAACCCCAAAAACACGAAGTGCTTCTCCTGGGACTAAATGTGCTACTTCCACAGCTCTCCCAGCCCCTTAGGGTCTAGGGAACTCTAAACTTGAATTCAGATGACATTAAACCACTGGGCTGGCATTGAGATTCTGAATTTTCTTGGCTAGCTAACTTTCAAGTCACATGTCTGAGACTTTTGACCCATAAATGACACTGTATTAATGCGAATACAAAGCCTTAATAATTGCAAATGCCTTATTGTGCCGAATGGGGTGTGAAAGGCAACGACAGCTGGAGTAATTGGAACAATGGTTCGTGTCTCCCTTTCCATTGAGCATTGATGTGTTTCAAAAGAGGCTGATAGTTTGCACAGTCAGAAATAATCTTAACTCCAGAGTGAAGGTTTTTAAATGAATTGTAAATCTCTAAAGATATAGTTTAAAGTCCAGGTACTGACCTTGGTGGAAGCGATACCCTATAATATTTTTATATACATTCAGTCTTGCTGCTAGGAGCTGGCTTATCCAAACAAAGCAATAGGGCAAGACATTCTTCCTGCTGGGGGGAGGACGGACCTTCCCTGAGATGCTCACATCTGGTTTAAAATTCATAGATTTTTAAGGCCAGAAGGGACCATTCTGCTCATCCAGTCTGACCTCCATCAAAACACAGGCTATAGCAGCTCCCCAAGTAATTCCTGAATGATGGAGCCCAAATTTTTGGTGACACATTTTGGAGGCTTGACTGCCCTGCACGCTGAGAGAAAATACTTAGTGCTGATACTTGATGTTGACTTGTAAAAACAAATAAAAAATGACTGCCTTAGCATCTATATGTGAGTAGCAAATACTGATGCTGTATTAACACTATTGAGGGAAACGTGTTACTTAGCTGCAAAAGGACAGGTTTGTTTCTTAAAGGTGACCTCCTAAAGGGCACTGTTTAAGATCCTACATCAGTAAGGGAACATGGAGGCTTTGAAATGGCATGTCTTGTTAAGAATGCTTGGAGGAAAATCTACTTTTTTTCTTGACTCCCCTGCTGGGTCCTGAGGTCAAGAGTCTGTGCAACTGCTAATGAAATCACCAGAACAGTTGTGTTAGGAAGCGTTTATTTCACTCTCTGTTTCAAGTCAAATGGCTAAACTGTGGGCTTGGTGGGTGGATAAAGGCAATAATTGCTTTTGGCTACTTGGCATATAATTTTTAGTCTATACAGATGTTACCCTAATGAGGGGCATGTCAGAAGCTTTCCAGTACAAACTTTGTAGGTCCCTTACAAATAGGGGAGGGGAAAAAGCCTATTAAAAAATTACATGTTAATCATTTTGACCTTTCATGAATTGATGTGTCCTCTAATGTTGGGGTAAGACTTGAGGAGTTGCCAGAGATTAACAGCAGATGGCAGTGCTTCGTTGTTTGCCAGACCTCTTTGTGGAAAGCTGCTGGCCATGTGTGTATAACCAAGAGAAAAGAATCCTCTGTAAAATTGGATTTAGTCTAATTTCTTGTCTTTTTTGGTATCCTAATTGATAATTTCATAAGGCTTTTCAGCTAAGAAAAAGGAATATTGGGAGGAAGAAGGGCACTAGTGAATCCCCTATTTTGGTTTTGTAAAGTAAAGGCAACTAAATTGTCAGACTAAGCCTGGTGGCTGTGACTCATTCATGACTAGGGTAGCCCGCCTGAAAACGCTACGGTCAGGGCAGGCTGTGGTGAGTAGCCAGTTGCTGGTGCTTGCTGGGCAAAACACTTGCCTGCGTCTGAGAGGTGTCAGGCTTACCTGATGTTCGTAAAGCGCTGTAAAATGTATGGTTGAAAGGTGCTGTATACGTTAAAATACTATTATGGTATTGCCAGTAGCAGGTGTGGTGTTCCTGTTCTCCTGTAAACGACTTCTAATACTGAATGACCTTCCCTTTTCACAGATGTCATCTGGGTGATCCTCAGCGTGGAGGTGGGAGGACTTTTAGGAGTAACGCAGCAGCTATCATCGTTTGAAACGGAGTTCAACACGCAGCCACATCGTAAGGTAGAAGGAAACTTTAACCCCTTCGCCTCTCCGCAGAAGAACAGGCAACCAGATGAAAACAACCTAAAAGACCCTGGGGGTTCCGAGCTAGGCACAATCAGCAAAAACACGTGGGGGCCTGCTCCTGACCAAATTGAACAAGATCAGAATGGACTGTCACAAAACTCTGTAAATCTCTCCCCCAGCAGTCACTCGAACAACTTGTCGGTAGTGACGTACAGTAAGGTAGGTGCCCTGGGAGAACAGGAGAATGGGTAGGTGAGCCCATGGTGTGTATTGTGATAGTTCTTCGTGATGAACTGTGAAGCCCTCCCTTCTGCCACTGCCTGACCTGTTAAAGAAGGGTTTGAATATGACTGTCTAACTCTACCAGCTCCTCACCTTTATATTAAACGAAACAAAAACCCCTTTTCATCCAGTACCTTCTACTAGGTCCGCATTTTTAAAAGCTTTCTTGGTGTTAACCTAATCTTACTTGGGTGCTGTAACTGATGGTGTTGGACCCTTCTCCAGCCTCTGTTTTTAAAAAAAACAAGTCATAATACAGTATCTACAGCTGGGCTCCAGGCTCTTACATAGGTGATTTAAAAAAAACAAAACACACACACGCCCCTCTCACACATCACACAGATCTTGGGATTCATCCAGAGGATTTTTTTTTTTGTAGTAACGAAGGGGCACGGGGATGCCTAGCTTAGAGTGACCAGCTAGCAAGTTTTGAAAAATTGGGACGGGTCGGAGTGTTATAGGCGCCTATATAAGAAGAAGTCCCGAATATCGGGATGTCCCTGTAAATAATCAGGACATTTGCTTTCCCTAGCCTAGTTCCACATTTTGGCCACAGGAGCCACTGTTGAGGAATAGTCAGTCCTAGGACTTGATCTTTTCTTGTCTCTCTAATTATGTTTTAAAATCTCTGAGAAGCTTGCCTGATGGATGTATGTTTGAGTGCTATTTTAATTTTTTTAGCTGCTTGTATGTACAAATATGTGAAAAATGCAGGATTATTTACACTTCAGAATCCTCCTCTTATTCCAAGAAGCATATCGAGGTGTGTATTGTTCTGTGTCCAAATAGTTGATTTTAAAATCCTTTAAACATGCTTTACTGAACTTGAAACAGGCTATGTAGGACAAGAGGTTACATATCTGTTCTGACTTTACTTACAGTAAGTACCAGGATAGGAGATGCAACTGTACAACAAACTATCAATTGTCCTCTTCATATTATGCACCACAAACCATCAGTTGTATCAGACTTATTGGGTCCTGATTCTAGATGGTACTCTCTGCCACCCTTAAAAGTTGGAACTGGATTCCTCAGGAAGTTAGTAATGATACAAAGCCTCTAGATTGCCAAGTCAAATCCAGTCTCAATCAGTAGTGGCTGAAAGCTCTTACCAGCTGATGATTGCTTACTGGGTTTTGGTCCAGGTCCTGGTGGACAGTGACCTTATCACAAATCATTGCTCAGCCTCTATGGAGAGGCCAAGAACTAATGTACCTGTCGACTGAACTCTGCTTCTCCCCATAAGTGGTCCCTTTGTAACAAGGTTGAGGCACATGGGTGGGATGTTGTGAGCAAAGTTGCTCTTTATTGTATATGTTCTGTCTCTAGAGGACACCTTTCAGGAATGTTTTAAGTACATGGAAAGAACTGAAATAAAAACCATCATTAATTCAGTTGAGGTACTGGACTAATCTACCAGTTTTTCAGAGTTAGAAATGGAATCAAGTCTTGCTTAGGTCACTGGGAGCACTTAAGACTGGGTCAACCAAGTTGTCAGTTGCAGGAACCTCTTTGACACACAAGCATAGATTGGCAATGTATGTGGGACGTTTTCCAAAAGAAACAAAAATGACAGTTGGTTGTGTGTTGAAAGGGCTGACAAAGCTGGTGGGAAGTTGACAGCATTTTTGGGAATGCAGGTGGAGTATTTTTATCACATCCAGAATTTTGTCGTATCCAGTGGGAGCCATGAAATTGATGAGAATGACAACTGACAACCAACAGTTAGTGTAGTCAATACGTTCCTTAGATGGACACTGTTGCCCTAACTACACTGACATAAGCCATATACCTCTCATTGCGGTGGTTTTATTACGTTGGTAAAGCAGTGAAGGAGCACTTCAGCATGTACACCTCCACTGTTTTGTTGACAAAACTCTGTAGCGTAGACCCGCATGAAGACTGCTTTTCACACACGCTCTACATTGTGAAAGCTGGATAGATGTGTAATCTGTCACTATTGGGAATTGAACGCCTACACTCCACGGTTGTTTTTGCTTGGGAGGGACGCTATGTTCACAATCAAAAGCTCTGTGAGACTCTGGGATGTGCCAAGTGAGAAGCAGCAGGAGAGAATGACTAATCCTTTTGCATCTCATATGCTTTAAGTTCCCACCTCTGTTTGAGAACTTCCAGTGGTAGCCAAGCAGGTATATGCTGACCAGCTTTGCTTGAAGTCATAAATCTGGCTTGTTACTTTTGTTTGAAATACACTGGGCTGATTGTCAGCTCAATAGTAACCTGCCTATCCCAAGTGAATGGTCTGATCACGTATTATTGAAAGGTACAAACTAGTTTTAACCCCTTGGCTTCAGAACTCCTGCAAACACGTTAGTGCCAAATACTCCTGTTGTTGCAAAGCTGATCTTCCCCACACAGACAAGCATCCTAGCTCCAGTTCTCACTGCCAGAAAGCAGTTTTCCAAAAGTGGTCTTTTAAAAAGCAGATCTATCAAACATCAAGCTGAACCCTTCCTCTGTTTCCTTTTCCATTTGGCTCTTCTGGTTTAGACTAAACTGCTGTAAAATCCAATTGAAGACATAAAAGCCCCAACGGGGGAACAGTTTCCATATCATTTTGTGGTCCTAAATAGAGCAATTGTGGGAATAAAAAAAGCTTTCATGACTGATTTTGATGCCAAGCACCCTAGAACTGTGGCAGAAGTTTCGTTATTGCTGTCACATCCTCTGTTGGTTAAGAGGAGATCACCCTATTCCCAGAGCAACAGCAAGGAGGGTTTGGTGTTTGTGGATTCATTCCATTACTGTGGTGCCTTATGCCCTACACTTTTATCTAGGGCTTAGTAAAATAGGCAACTGGTTTCCTCTGAAACCAAGGCTAATCTGAAGAGCAACCAAAGCTCCTGGCTGTTAGACTAAGCACTTGGCCTAGAAAAACAGCCTTACTTTTTCTGCTCCGGGGAGAAAGGAGTTCAGAACTGGGTTTCCATTCCCAGAAATGATCACGAAGCTTCTCCGTTCATCCAGTGTCCTGGGGTTCACAGTTCTTCTCTGGTAAATGTTTCTGTAAACAGAGAGTCAAGGAAAGTGGAAGGTTTGACACCATTGTATGGGCCCACATGTAAATTTGAAACGCAGATGACATGCTGTCCTTCCATCACTTAGATCCAGCACTGTCACCCTCTTCTTGCAAGCTGCAAATCTTTCTTGAAAAAAGATTTTTCTCTAGGGAGGAATAACATGCAAGAAGTTTACCCCACACTTGGGTGTTGGTTAAAAGGGATGTGGAGGACTCCTTAGGGGAATTTGAGCAGTATTAAACCACCTTACCAGCAGAGTACATCTACACTAAGTAGATGCAGTCAGAACTACTTCTGTAGTATATTCCCCCTTCCTACTCCCAGTTATTTGATCACCTCCTACCTAACCCTGATGCTCCATGTTGGTGGTAATGGGGTCATCCCTATGAGTTCCAGATGGGTACCTTGGTTCTTGGCTCTCAAATGCTCAAAGGTTAAAATCGTGCAGGCAGCTTACTTGGCCCAGTGTTATTGTGGGGAAGGAATAGCACCTTGTGTATCTCTCATATTTCCTAGACTCTTTAGGCCGCCTCTTTGGGGAAAGGGGATGTTCCCACTGCTCACAAACTTTGAGCTGGGATTAGATATTTATTCTCCAAACTGGGTTAGCTGACAGTCATTACACCAGTGTAGAGAAGCCCCAAGCTCAGCTTTGCTATTAGCCATGCACAGGAGGGTACCTGTGACAATCACGCTGCTCCTCATTAGTGCCTGCGGGTTAAACTGGTTTTAATCCCTTCCTCTGTGGAACCAGGAGTTGGCTTACCTGTCTGAAAGACTAACATAGATGCAATTAAGTGGTTTAGTTAAATCAACTTAGAGAACAGCTGCATTGTGGGAAGATTCTTATCTTCCTGGTGGTCGTAGCGGCTGAATCGTATTTACCTAGCACGCATGGAACAAAAATAAAACTAAACACTCTGTTCTTCTGTTTGTATTCAGTTTACGTAAGTGAGTCAAAAGAGCTCAGGATAGTTTGGAGAAGCACTGACCAGGAACGGCCCAGGAAGTGATGAGGAAGAGAGAGGGATTTGTAGTGTTATCTGATGATACCATCAGTGTACACTGGGAGACTTTTGTGTTGCTTTGCAGCCGTGCATCAAAAGCTCTTTTTTTTTTTTAATAAAGTGTACCTTTTATTGATCTAAATTCAGCCACAAACAAAAATGAAATAAAGATAGTTGTGTGAAAGTTTCTGTGTTGTGATGGTTTATAAAAGCTTAACTCCCTGAGATGAAGGTTGAATTTGATTTAACTTTATAAAAGCAGGCATTTTAAATGATTGTGCTGTTCTCTGTAATCACTAGAGCATGTACCCTTTCCTTTTTCACAAACTCTATTTCAGTTTCATGTGTGGAATGTGTTCAGGGTCTCACTTGTGCTCTTTTGTTCCCTTATATCCTGCGTAGGTAGCTGCCATATCTGGGTTACAAACCATATCCATATGCCATATCTGGGTTACAAAATGAACTATTACTGAATGTTCGTTTGCACCATGTTTTTCAAACATCATGGCTTTCACACACCTCTCTGTTACCTTTTAGTTGAAACCAATGACTTGAACCTTTTTTGGTACTATGACTCTTTGGGATTATTGCTGTTGTTTGTATTACATCACTATCTAGAGTTCCCAGTAGAGATCAAGATACCATTACACTATGTTCCTGTGAAAATTCTTACAGTCCCTGCCCCAAAGAGCTTACTATCTAAACAAATTAACTCCAGGGCAGAAGAAAGGCGACAGATGGTGAATTGACATACAGAATGCTTGAGTGGCCCAGAGATGATGGAAGGGTAGCCTGTGGCAGAGTCATGGATTTGACTCTGATCTATTGAGTCCTGGTCTATTATCCTTTCTGCATCAAAATTAGTAATTCCTTTTCCTGGAAACGCTCAGACACAAAATACTATAATATAAAAGTTGCATGCAAATGAAATCAGGTCATTCGCTTCATGTTGTGGGATACATGCCTTATCGGGGGTTTGTATCCGATGTTAAGCCAATACTTTGGTTGGTCTTAGCCCAAAGGGTAAGATGCAACAGTGTGAAGTAGTAAATAAACTGCTGGGAGAAAGGCGAGAGTTTTCTTCTTTGAATTATTAATAGCTGCAGGTGGGTTAATGTCTAAAAGTACATTCCACAGGTAAGTGCTGGCTATAGTGAAGGGCCGTGTGTACAATTTGGGGTTCTGTGATGGTAATCGTAAGAGTAAAGGTCGTTAATTCTCCTGGTCAAACTTGCAGTTGCGAGACAAACCATTTGGAAACCCTTCTGGAACCGGTAATGATGAGATTGACTCAGTTCACGGATGTGAATCTCCACAGTACAGTTTATCATAGGGTTAAAGTGCTGCAAACGTAGGGTGGTTTTCTCACGCTCTAAAGGCGAACTGAAATCTAGTTTTGATTGAAACCCCAAATCATTAATAGAATTGTGTAGTTTTAAATTAGACACTGCTGAAAGCAAGAGTTGACCTCTTTTCTTTACGTACTTGTGAAAATCCAAAGACAGAGTTCTTTCTCTTGCACCTGTCCATAAATTGATTAATCTCTGCAGGGACCATTTCTGTGGTATCCATTTCTGGATATTAGAATCTCAAGGCATTTCAGGGAGCTGTGCTTTGCTTAGGGCTGGTCTATAATACAGATTGTCATCAAAAGTCAGCTTTGGTCGACCAAACAGTAGAGGTGTACACACTGAAATAATCCTCTCACTGATGTAACTGTCCTGCTATGCTGACATCATAAAAACACCTCAGTGAGAGGTGTAGGGCTTATGTCGGTGCAGTTAGGGCAATGCAGTCTCAGTGTAGATACTGCTGCATGTTGGCTGTCATTCTTGTCAATTTTGGAGCTGTGAAATTGACAAGAAAGCTGGGAAGCTAGAGCCCAACTGCCTCCCCCCACCCCTTGGCTAGAAAGCTGAATGGCTGGACCTTGCTCCAAGGGGTGAGAAGCCCTGGGTGGTTGGACCCTGGATCCCAGTGTGGTCGCCTGTGGGGCAACTGGGCTCATGGCAGGGAGTCTCTCAGCTCCCCACACTGCCCCTCTTAGGTCAGTGGAAGTGCTTCTGGTGAAGACGCACACCACCGAGACAAGGATGGAGGTGTGGACATCAGCCACCGCAATAATTACTGCAGTGGCTGTAAGTCGACCTAACCTAGTTTGACTTGTCTTTGTCATGTAGCCTAACGCTGCTTTGGTGTTCATGTTGCTATTTGGTGTGGACAAGGCTTGAGAGCTTGGCAGCCAAAAGGTTTTCAGGTCAGTTTTTTAATGTATCTTTTTCAAATGAGCTGCAACAGGCCACTGCCAGGTTCCTACCCTTGCACGTGTTACAGCACAGGTGATCTGGTTTGCCAGCACAGAAAGAAAAGCTGTTGGTTGTGGGGCTCTTTTGAAAATCGGGCCCTTATGAGCTAGCCGGAGTATAGAATGCTTCCAGTCCAGTCATACATGATGTTAACCATCAGTTCCAGGTATTTCTAATCAGACACCATTCTAACCTTTTTAGTCTTTCCAATCGGAAGTTACGAGATGCAGCTCCTGCCTAATGCTGCACTAACCATTCTCCCCGATAGATGCTGGACTCAGCAAGAGTTCGGTGTCACTGGAAGATACTTTACTTTGCTTTATGGGTGTTGTGCTGGTTCCTGATGCTCGCCCAGGGAATTACTCTTGCCTCATTAATTGTGGTGAGACTCCTGTATTCTTACCAGCGCTTAATCATTAGAACCGAACTACATCTTAGAAAGTATGATACAATAGGGCTTTTGACTTGGGGTGTTTGCAGCTTGAACCCAACCCATCCTGCCAGACTTATGCCAATCGAATCAGGGCTTTTTGGTATGAGTCATAGAGAAACTCAGTGCTTCAGAGTCAATTCTGGTATCTAGAGCATGCTGGTTACAGACTTAAAGCAAAATATATTGGCGACAATATTTCCTTTGTTGCTCCGGTCCATTGTGCTACTTGAAATGAAATGGTGTAAAGTTGCTTGAAAAGGCAGGCAATGGCGTTTGTGTTTAATAAAAGATCACTGGCTGTCTTTTCACTCATCCATACAATAGATAAGAGCAGAGCTGTATAAAGAATGCTAGAAGACGTGCCTTTTGTCTCCGGGTACCCCAGCATTATGCATTATTTTCTTTTTTTTCCTTGCATTTGTTTCATGTTCCTTTAAAAAAAAAAAAAAAAAATTGGAATTTAATTGCTGCAGCCATTTCAGTAAACAGCACCTCTGATTTGTAGAGAAGTCTCTCAACACTGTTGGGCTTCTTCCTTTTGATGTATGATAAAATACACCACGGCTGGCTTGATCAGAGCATGGGAGATGACAGAAATAGTGTCCCTGTTAGTTTCAGACCTCCTGCTGCTAGATCTGGCACCTACATAATTTCACTTCATGGTTCAAGGAGAAAACGAAAGCTATTAAGTGTTGGTCTTTTTTGGAGGTGGCTGGTTTCCATTGACAAATAATGTGTATTCTAGAAATGTCAAGTGTCAATCTTCAGGGAGCTAAAATTGTGGGGGAGGAAAAGCTTCTTCATAGCAGGTGGCATGTGTTTGTAGAGGGAGACCAAGGCTGTGTCTACATTGGGAATTCACCCTATTTTCATCCATTGGCCTAGCTGTGCCACTGCAGCACTCTACTGTAGACAAAGATTTACAGTAGCGCACTTGGACCCTGCCTTCAAGCAGAGGGAAGATGCATGGGCACAAAATGGGCTTAAAGTGATTTGTCCTATGTGCACTAGGGCCTTGGACTCTGGCAGTTTTACCAGTAACTGAGATCCCCAGTGTAGAGAAGGCCAAAAAGTGGCCTTCAGCAGAAGAGCATAAAGAGCCATATTGTTGAGGCTAAATGACAGCGCGCAGAGGTGAGTTGCTGAAGTTTGTGTAATGATACCCCTGATTGGGTTCATCTGTGCAAGCTGAACCTGAGACCTCTAGATCTTAAAAGCCGGACCAGATCCATTAGCTTAAAGGCAGTAAGTAGCTGACTCAAATATGTATATCTGATGTAGCTGCTAGAGGGAGACAGACGTGGAGTGTTAACATAGGTGACGTGACATAGGTGGTAAGTTGCTGGGGGTGAAGAACGCAGGGGGCAAATGCAAGGCGTGGGGTAGGGTGGAGAGGGTAGGTATGCTTTTGGCAAGCTGGTGTTGATCAGCTGGTTTCATTTCTTGCCTATTGAAACTGATTATCTCCAACTTTCTTTCAGGGTTTCCACGGTCCTTATCCCTTTGGACAGTCTTAAAAACAAACAAACAAACACAAAAACGGGTATCGTCAAGAGGAGAATTTAACAAAGAACTGACTCATGGGGGATGGAAGGGGGTTCTTATGGCTTACAGAAGACACGGCATGGACCCCCTTCTCTGCCTCCACACCCTGGATAAAGAAGAAAACAAAAATCCAATAACTTAAGACTAGTGGTTTCCAGAGGGGGGCGGGGAACCTACAGTATGCATGTGTGAATGCTGAATTTCAGGAGTGCTGTTCAATGCTACGAGAAAGAAAATACACCACCACCATGTTTTTTTTAGAAGTCATTATCGCAATTAATTAGGTAGCTTAAAAAGTTTTTAAAAAATTGAAATGAAAAAGCCATCTTTTTAAAAGAAAGTGAATTATTTTGCCTACAGAGCGGTTGTAGTTTGAGCAAATGTTTAATTTTGTTTGTTTCCTGTTCATAATTTTTTAAATAAGGGACAGCGTGCATTTTTATGGAACTGTTGTGTTTGCTTGCTACAGAATGAGAGCTCCCTTAGCATCTTCTGGGATTCATGCAGTGACTTCGCTTTGTATGTTGGATGTTTGTAATGTGTGAGTGGGCCAGCGCCCAGCTCTGTGAATTACAGTGGCATCAGCAGTTTTTAGTTAACCTTTTAATCTTCTGTTTTGTCTGTTTCTTTTTTGACATTCGTGTTATCAGAAACCTCAGTCAAGACCAAACTGTTGCATTAGGATGGGAGGATTCCAGCATTGGATTAAGATAACCTGGGAGGGTTGTTTTTCTTTTGAAACTCAAAAAACATGTATACAAATTTCAGTAAGAAACAGATTTACTATAGTTCCAAAACTGGTCTTAAATGACAGGTCCTGTAAAATGCTGTTTTATTGGTCAAATATTGATATCCAGTAGCTATGCCTAGGACAGCCAGGCAAATATATCTATCTTGTGCCAAGAGAAAATTAAGTTTTTGTAGCTGTAGTTCACCGGACAGTAATTATAAAGCTATACAAAAGTCATGTCCCTTTAGTTTTAAACCTCACATCCCTAGCTTTTTGATAGAAGTATATTTTTAATTCCTCTCTCCTGTGATAAAGTACTAGTTTAGGAGGCAGAGGCCAATTGTTTTTGAATGTAGAGCAAGGAGTTCAATCAGCTGGATTCTACAGTAGCGCCTTGTATTCTTTCGCCTTTTTACTGGCCTGTAGCTTTTTGGAGGCTCTAGCTTTCTAGATGGGGCTCGACAGGCCTCCTCTTCAGAAGAGGAAGAGTTCTTTGGACATGAGGGTCACTTAGCTGTGAGCGTCCTCAGAGGAATGATAGCCATGTACAAAGGAGACTGTGCAAACCAACCGCATGGGTGGCAGAGAGGTAGTGAAGTGACCAGATGTCTTTCAGACTTCCTGAGGTGTTGCGTCACTGCGAGCCAAGCAGCCCAGGTACTTGGAAAGAGAATGGGGTGAGGGGTACTAATTCAGAAACTTGAACCAGGCCGTAACAGCCATCTGCCAAAGATATAATAATATGCAACGTCCCCCTTCATTCTCCTCCAAAAACCCCCTTCCCAAACTGCCCACTCACGTTGGGAGCTGAGTGCATGGTATGGCTGCTGGCCAGAGCGATGCAAGGCTAGAGGCTGGCCTAGTCTGCACCCAAGCAGCAATGTTGGCTTGGTTGACTTACAGAGGGTTTCATTTTAGTGCAGTTTCTGGGTGCCCTGTTCTCTCACCCAGGAACATGGGTAGCTCCTGTTGAGGTTAATGGGAATTGTTTGCATCCTGCCAAGGAAGAATTCGGCCCCTGGTGAGGCATTTAGGTCCTTGTAGTGTTCAGTCCTGGTAAGCAGCTACCCTGGCATTGCTCCATTAACGGATGGCTGATGTTTTAGTTGCCTATTAGAGACTGAATTTCCAAGGGTGTGTTCCCTATTAACATGAGAAATCTCCCTTTCATCTATCTCTAAACACGGGGGGACAGGGCTGACTTGTAAGGGATCTCCCCTTCAATAAAGATAGGGGAATTTGAAAGAAGGTCCTGCCTGGCTTATGGAGCTCTGGTTGGGGAGTTAACCTGAGGGCTTGCTGGGGGGAAGGAGGGGTAGCTGCCTGCTAGACTTGGAGAAGGGGATGCAGCTCCGCGCTTGTGCTTGGAATGCAGGTTAGAAGGCTGCGTTTGGCTAGCTGTAGTCATAGTCTGTATATGTCTTGTGAAATCCCTCTTGCTGTGGACGAGACCATTTATTCACCTGTCGAAAAGAAGTGAGCGTGTAAACCATCCTGGTAAAGTGCAGGCGAGGTTTGAATGGTCACGACAGGAACGCAAGGCACGACCACGTACACATCCAGTGCCCTGCATGTTGCGCCTCCTCCCGTACATCCCCTCTACAAGTGCTGAGATGGCAGGAGGTTGCTGTAAGTTGAGGTGATGAGGCTTATCCGGAGTCTCTTCACATCAGCTTCATTCAGCTGCAGCGTAGAGGAGGAGGAAGGCGTTCTGGGTTTCTGACTGCTGCTGCCACTGGGCCCAGAACCTTGCAAACTTTATACTGGCAGGGGCTGCTGTGCAACCATCAAAGCCAGCTAGCTTGACGCTCATTTTCTCTCCCGCTGTTCTCAGGCACATAAGCTTCACCACCTAAACTGATGGCTGCGTCTGCGCCTGCCTGTCACTAATGCAAAGATGATATTTTGTTCCGTTTCCTAGAGAAAGCTGGTGTACACCCCTGACTCCTCCTGTGCCTTCAGTTATTCTGCACAGATCTCGGCATTGTCTCCTCTGTTGAGTGTGTCTAAATCTACTGTGGCCTTGTGCCTGGTTCTTTCAGGGAGTGAAGAAAGGCAGGGCCTGATTTGAGCTGCAGTTGCACTAAGTCAGCCTGTTAATGCTGGCATATTACACCTGTTTCCTAGGAAATGGATCTGAAGCATAAAACACCACCCTTATCTGTGGGGATATCTATAAATAGTTGCCAAAGGTTCATAACTGTTTCAGGGTGTTGCTGAGGGTGATGATCCCTTTGTAATAACAATGGGAGGATGTTTAAATTGGTAATTACTCTGCCTCTTCTTCTCTCTAGTGACAGTTGAGTCCCCTGGTACACAGCAATGCATCCAGTCCCAGCATTTAAACTACTATTAAGGTTGAAACATTCTTAAAAGAAGGCCTCAGGAATGCTCCGCAGAGGTCTCTGCTCATCACAGCTGGGGTGAAACTGCATGGCTTTCATAAGGGCAATGTTTTTTTCAGGCTTTCGTAAGGGCAATGTTTTTTTCAAGCTGGGAAGGGGGCTACAGTTAGGCACCTAAACCAAAAATGGCCAGATTTTTTTTCAGAAGTGAAGAGTGCCCAAGTTGCACATGGATCTCCACAGGGAGCAGTGGTGCAGAACCTCTGAAAACTAGACTGGATTAGGTGCCTAACTTTAGACACGCTTTAAAATTGTAATCTAGGATTCAGAGCCTCAGCAAATGACTACCTGACTGACACTGCTGGGCAAGGGAAGAGGCCTAAGAAAGCTTGTCCTGTGCCGTGTAACCAAGCCAGGCTGGTGTCCCTGACTTGGGGAACAAAGGGGCTGGTACCCACTGGCATGAGACAGGCTGTAGCTATGAAGGGACAGCAGTCGGCTCCAGGCTCTGGCTGTTGCTGTTGTTGGGGAGAGGGTGTTGGAGTCCTGAACGGGCACAACAAATGGAGATCTCTTCAAAAAGGGAAGTTTGCATTTCCAATGTGCGTTTATTTTTTAAATGGAACTTCAAGTGTAGTGTGAGCCGGTGAATCCTGAAACATCTGGTAACCCCTGTGTCTCACAGTGTGACTCAAGTCTGGGCTGCAGATATACCCTGTCCCATGGCTGGGAAAGCCTTGGTTAGCTTTGAGCCCCTCTGACTGGAAATGCGCTCTGTACCTGGGAGTGGGTGTCGAGCCTGCTGGCCTACGTTTTGAGGGGAGGATGTGTGTGTGGTTTCGGGGGAGGGAGAGAAGAGTGCATCCAGGAACCTCTAGATTTGAGGGATGCCCGTGGCCCCACAACTGGGAACGCAAGTGTGATCCTGGACCCCCAAGGTGTGAGCATAAGTTGCAGTCTGCAGGGCTAGGAAATACACGCTGTCCCGTGGTTCCGTTGTTGTTTTCTTGTGTGAGTGAGTGGTTGGTTCTGCAGCCTGTCTTTATTCTCTCTGGGGGGAGTGCATGTGTAGAGCAGGATGGCGTGTGCCTCGTTGAGTCTGGGAGAAGTCCGATGATAGCACATTGGGGGTAATAAAAAAGGAAGCTTTTTCCTTTAATGTATAAATGAATATTTGTATGATTAAATTAACACAGAAAACATTACCTTCAGCTGTCTATAGAGTTTTATTGAAGCCTTGAGCAATTTCTAGTCTCCTGTGACTTCTGCAATGTTTGTTAAATGCACCTTGTTTGCTTCCATTCCCAGATCATTAGGGGTGCTACGTGGGCATCGGCTGTGTGCTGTAAAACTGTGTTACCTCTCTATTTCCCATGAATACACTGAAGGAGAAAATTTGAGAGGAAATAAATCCAGGATGCATTGGCTGCATGAAATAAAACCGAGCTAATTTTCTAGTCCAGATATAAATGCCAACAAGAACAGACACTGGAGGAGGGATCTTTTAAAAAACACATGGCCTCACATAGGAAAACAACCTCTTAGAAAAGACTCCTGATCCTGCCATCTTTTTCATGCAGGTGGATCACCATTGGGGCTTCACATGGGTACAGGGTGCCTATGTGGGACTGTTCACAGAACGGGGGCCACTGATGGTTCCAGTGTGCTGAGGCAGATGTTTAGCAGAGAGAATTACGTCCTAGGGACCATGAGAGCAAAAGGTCCATCACCCAGTGATTTCAGATGCTTGATTGGACTTGGGCCAACATGAGCCTCTCTGGCTGTGGCTTTTGGAAGTCGAGATCGTGCTCAAACTCGGATAGTAGATCAGATTTTCATTGTTGGGTAAATGAAGGCTGCAAAAGACGTCAAGACTTGGCTAAGATGGCAACCAAGTTATGGTCTTAAAGTGTATGGATGAACGTATTCCAAAAGCCTATGGCAATATTTAGTGGGAGGCCTGCTGAAGGATGGATTGCTGAAGGCATGTTCTTAACCTCCCAGAGTACTGGCACAGGATAACCAGTAATGGTGTGAAAGAGCTGCCATAGACACCCTACCCCAATCGATTATGAGGATGGTGCGGGAGGGGAGGAAGAGATTGGGGGTAATAAAGTGGTTTGTGATGAATAACGTTGCTGCAAACATGCAGGCTCACAGAGGGGCCTTTCTGCGCTCCATGTTGCAAGAGACTGGTTAGCTTTTCCTGGCAAAGGTGATACCTTCTGGGTATCAGTCTTAAGCTAAAGCCTTTGAGTGATCTTCAAGGGATAGCCACAAGCAAATCCTGCTTCATTGGCCTAACATGGCTGACCGTGGTAAGTACTGTTACAGCAAGTGCCTCATGCTTGGCTGATGGTAGATGGAGGCGAAGTTGGGAGGGAAGGGAAGCAGCATGAGATGCTAGCTGGCAAGCCAAAAGCAGTCATGGGAGGGGGGTGCAGAAGTTGTCCCAAGTTAGTCTCTTTGGTAAGGGGTAGGATATACTCTACCAACAGGGCAGTTACAAACTCAGCCAATTGTAGTTGATTTCCAACCCGCATTCCTCCATCTTCTTCCAGTGACCACGGTTACCTGAGCTGATGTATTGACTTCAAGAATGCTACACTGATTTATAGCAGCTGAAGATCTGACCCAACAAGATTCCATCTGGGTCCTCATCTGAGCTTGTCACTGAGAAAGGGGCGTAGATTAAGGCGTGGCTATGGACAGTTAGGCAAGGTGGGAGCAGTAATATCTTTTATTGGTCCAACATCTGTTCATGACAGACGCTTTTGAGCCACACAGACCTTCTTTCAGGTCTAGGGGAATGGACAATTCATGACTGTCTAGTCTGAGCTGCATCATGCAGGGCAGAGAATCTCACCCAGTGACTTGTGCGTTGAGCCCAATGCTGTCTCTATCCACCATACTTAGGAGCAGATTAGCTGGAGCTATTGGTTTGCTTACATGAGGTTTTATTATTAATCCCTGTGAGAAGTGTTGGTGGGAATTTTACATTTGAATAAATGCCCGGAGCTTTAAATGTCGTTAAACCTGGTTTGAAAATTTTGCTGGGAACAGACATCCTGCTGCATGTGCCCATAGCTGTTTGTTCTGGGCCTGGAAAGGAACGCACCCCTTGACTCTGTGATGCTCCCAGTGGTTTTTAAACTCACTCTGTGTTTGGATAGTTCGAGATTCCCTCCCTCCCCCCAGCCTTCCTTTTCTTTGCTAGTTATTTGCTTGAAATAATCTGTTTGTTTTTAGGGCTGCAACCTGTCAGGAGTTCATCAAAGCAAGGCAATCAGATCACACCTTCATTCTAACACTGTCTTTGGAGCAGGGCAAGTAACTTGGGCAATGGATATAATGCAGGTCATTTTAATGAAGCAGCATGCCATGACGCATGCATGGTGGCTCTGTACTGTGGGTGTGGACAAAGCTAATGGCCAAGGCAAATAGTTGCAACAGAGGCAGGTGTAAATGGAATTTTTAAAAAGGGACCCAGATATTAGTTTCCTAATAAAAAATAACATTCACTTAATACACTTTCAAAAATAGGGTTAATGCAACCTTGATGCTTCAGGGCATGAATTGACAGCTGCAGTGGTCAAGAAGGAATTTTCCCCCATCTCTTCTTCTGGTACCTCCTGGTGCATTTATTGTGGGGAAGGGGGACTGTTAGCTTGAGGAAGCATCAGTAATTGCTGAGGGCAAGGGGTAAGGGATGGGACTTGAATGATCAAATTGTTCTTCTAGCATGGCAAATCCTTGTGTCTCTGCTTCAATCATCCAAGAAATACGTTATTCCTTTGCAAACTCCTCTGGCCTGAAAAGGTCATTGCTGTGGAATGATTACAGATTGAGCACAAAAGTTTGGTTGTGGTGCTTTGTTACACAGCAGCCTTGGGATCAGCTCAGCCAAGATAAATTATACCGAAACCTTTCCCGGCAGCTAGAAGCTGCAATGGGTCAGTGGACTAGCTCCTTGCCTCTGCACGTCTAGATTGAAAGGCTGCCTTGGATTATAAGTGAAAACTCAAGTCGATGGGGTTCTCGTCCTAGGTCCCTGTTGTTTTTTCCTCATCAACAAAACTAGGTCACACTTTGGGGGTAGATTCTCAGCTGGTGTAAATTGTCATACTTCTGCCAAAGTCAATAGCCTATGATGACTTGCTCCAGCTGAGAATCTATTCATTGATGCCTCTTCAAGAAAGGTCCAGAAGTGGAAGATCTGTGAGCAATGCTGGTTCAGGAACGAAGTGACTCTGCTTGGGGGTCCACTTGTAGTGTGTGTGTCTCCAGCAAGTGCTTTTGTTCCTACAGTTCCATGAGCACTGGGTTTCTTTGGGAAAACAGTTAACTGACCAGCCCTGTCACTTCCTCAGTCATGGGTCCTGTGGGAAATACTGAGTGCTTGATTCTCCAACCTTAGTATTCTTAACTAGGTTTTTGGGGGGGGGGTAGGGTAGCGGGGGGTCTATAGGTGCTTACCACTTGTCCGATCCGTTCATGTGTCTTGAACAAAATGGATCAGCTGGGGAAAACCCACCCACAAAGCTCAGTTAAATAGAAGCAACTTGTCAAAATCTAATGTTAAATGTTCCATATTGTGCTCATGCCATTGCTGAGATGAGTAATGGAAAGAATCCTGACCCAACGGGGGAAGTTAGGAAGCAGATGGCACCCACGGGTAAGGTGACTAGCATCATTGTTCAGAGGGGATCTATTATGGCCTCCATTCTTCACACTGAAGAGTGGGGTGATCTGTTTCATCCATAGGTAACTCACTGGCAAAAGGCAAAATTAAGCAATGCTGGTTTAAAAGCTGTCATAAAAATAATGGAATACAGATGGCAATACATGCCATCCTGTTACCACAATACTTCACACTCTTCTATCCTCATAAAAAAGCAGTTTAAAAAGGACACTCATTTCCCCTCTCAACAGATGAGGAAACCGGAGCCCAGCAACATAAAGTGTCTTAAGCATTGAGCTGTGTCACTTGTTCTGAGAGACAATATGTAGGATGGGTTTTCCCACTGCCCCTTGTGTTTGGTTTTTGGGGGGGTTATTGTTCCAAACCTCCTCAAGAAAGGAGCCTGGGGAAAGAGCCAGGACTGAGATGAAGCTGCAGATTCACGGGCCAGCATTTGATGTATCTTACTTCCATGTTAAGGTAAAGAGGGAAGGAAGGGGAGGATGCATTCATTTACCTTCTAAAGGGAGTGGCTCGGGGCAGCTGCCTGAGGCCCCAGCAGCAGGAGGAGGGGAATGCGAGGCGTAGGCAGCAGGAAAAAGGTGTCAAGCATCTGCAGCTCCCGTTGATGCCTGCTGGAATTACGGGGCGCTCAGGGCGATGTGTCCATGACTTCTGTACTGACGGCTGAAGTTAAGGGAGGGCTGAGCTCTAAAGAGAGGGAGCTGGGGGTGACTCACAAAACAAAGGAGCTTGTATGGAATGTGGCATGGAAAAGATCTGCCGGGGAATAGCAGCTTGCTCTCTGGAGTCCCTGGCCAGCGCTGCCTCTTGTAGTTAGTTTTCTGTCTAGAACGCTCATGTGCATTTGGAAGGTCATCTGAAGTCAGTGAGGGGAATGGTCCCTAGCATAAATGCATCTCCAGACACCTTTTAGCGCATCAACAGTTGGGCCCATGAGTTCCTTCCTTGTTCCTCTTACATCCTTCTCACAAGCTCCTTTAATTGACGTTCTGTCTCTCAAGAGGCCATCCTAGGGTTTGTTGGTTGCGTGTGCCCTCCCTCCCGATGCTGTCTTTGTGGGCTCAGTTGCTGATCGCTAGCCCTACAGTGAGAGCATGGTCTAGTTGTGCTGAATTCATAAGAGAGGGCTGCAGGAGACGTCTCTTCGCTTCCCAGCTCTGCTTTTGCTGTTTCGAATTACCTTTGGCACGTCACTTTCCTCATCTGTAAAATGGGGATAGTTTTTAACTTTAAAAGCAAGTTGTGAGAGTGGTTTGTTTGTTACGTTTTGGAAAACATTATATGTTTCCTGATACCACCCACAGTACGTTGGGCTTTGTCCTTAGAGGAAAAGCAAAATCCTTACGCTGAAGTGTTTGAAATCCAGGAAATCAAGACCTTGCAGTGATTTGGGGCATAGGGGCTTTGAGGGGCAGGGGCAGTGGCTAGGGAGTGAGTGTAAAATATTCATTGTAACTAGTTTTCTGTCAAACAGGTACCAAAAATTGAAGCCTCTGCAGTGTGCCAGAACAGCCAGTAGAGGGAGCTGAATGCATTTCTCAGCTGGGGAAAACATCCAGGCCCTAAAGTGCATTGGGAAACTGGCTCTGCTGCATTTGAGGGTTTATTTTGCCACCGAGACGGGATATCAATTTAATTTTGTTCTAAATGGAAGCCTTGCGGCCTGAAGCCCCTGGGGAAGTACTGCCTATCAAGGGCACTTAAGGGAAGTCATTTAGTTTTCCCAGGTTTCTGGGTGGAACTGGATCCCTGGTGTTAATTGTGAGAGGACCTCCCTAGATATTTGAACCTGGCCCTTTTTGCTGCCAACGACATCTGGCAGCAGCATTACGCAGACATGCCAAGCCTAGGCTCCATATTGCTGCAGAATCCTGCTTGCCCAAGGCAAGATGGGGATCGGTGGACAAAGGCTCCCAGTTACATTTTTAAATAGATGCCTGGTTGCAAACTGGCCCCAGGCAGATGGACAGAATTGTCAGCAGATTTTAAACCCTGGTTTATATTTTCTAGCTGCTATTGCCATCCATATGCATGGAAATTGCTGACTCTGTGCCTGGCACTCCTTTTGAAATGGGCAGGATTGTGTATGTATAGTTGTCCTCTATCCTATTCCGCACTTCTCCAGGATTGGAAAGGGGAGAGACAGATTTTGTATCATTGGTCGAACAGTAGTGGACCCTGTTGTGTATGAGTATTTTAGGGTGGGGCCAAAAGACAGGGTGAGCAGGGGCTGAGTTTATGTCCTGTGACTATTCTTAGGGCCTTAGAAACTAAATTCTGCTACTCTGGCCCCAGCACTGTGTATTTTATGAAGTGTTGGAAGAGGTTGCAAAGCAGCTACATCACTCAATGATTTATCACAAATACATTGGGACAGGAGGGAAATTGCCGAGCTTGTGTTTTAAGCCACCCGTGATATAGAAATTTTATGAGTGTGCTGCACGGAGGGATTTGGAGTTACTCCCTTCTGTCCCAGGCTCTGGTCAACCTTGTGCACTTACCTCTCTTGCATGAGATTTTTCTATAGTGAGAGCAGGCATCTTAGGTGTGTGGGGGTCACGAAAGCTCTTGCAGAGGGACGTAGGAATGCACAAGTGCTTTAGGAGAGGAGCCTTCTTCCACTGCAATCTGTCTTTAACAACCACTATGTTAGGTATGTAACATTCTCTTCCCCTGCCTTCCTGAGTGGAATGGTCTTCTGGGGTGTTGGCTGTACTCAAAGTGCAATGCAAATGTTAAAAATCTGGATCATGCCCCCCCTAAAATGCTTTAAAAATCATAACATTTTAACACATGTTGGGTTTTCTCTTTGCTTTCTGGTGATGAATTTTTAGAGGTAACGCTTTCAAGTTTTTTATTTCTGTGCACGAAGCTGAGATCTTCACATAATCAGGTGACTTTGGGAGCTGGAGCAAATGTCATGGGACTCCCAGTAAAATTGAGAGTTGATTCCACTGCTAAGGCCTCTTCGACTCCCTTCCAGTTAACATTAGTCTTGTGCTGTTTCCCACAATTGTGTTGTTACCCTGATTGGCGGGGAGATATAAGTGGTGAAGCCATAAACCATGCATGCCATCAACTGCCCCACATCTGCCTGCCAGAAGAGTCTCCTGCTGCTCCGTCAGTAAAGGGAAAGCCAGCGCCATTCCATCAAATTGCCAGTTAGCCACAACTACCAGCAATTCCATTACCACCACGGCATTATCTCTTGGTGGGGAATGGAAGCCCCAAAGTTGGTGGCCACAGGACAGTTGATCTAGTGGGTGTTACCTTTTTAAAAGACATGAGCTAAAGCAAGGATGTTCATCTGCACTCGGCCTAAATCTGAGACCAGCAAAGCTGATCTTGGTGGTTTCTCTGGAAAGCCTCTGAGTGGTTGAAGGCATTGTATGAAAAGACAATTAGGGCAGATCCCTATTAGACAGGAATCCAGCTGGCAGGGAATAGCTTGCTCTGGGGGATTTCATGGATACACTAGTGTGAACTGGAAGGAAGAATCCTGATCACTGACTTTGAAGAGGCAGTTGGTGGCAGGATGCCATCTGCCTCTGGAAAGTAGGAAGCCATGGCTGTGGAAGGCTTTGTGTGAATGGCTCTGTGCCTTTCTGCGTAGTCAGGCTGGAGGCTGTGCGTGTGTGATGTGGGTCCAAGTCTAAGCCTCGTCCCAATAAAAACATTTCCTTGTTATCTAATCTGCCCCATTTTTCTTCCCCTCTGTTTACCGTGGCCAAGTTTCCTCAATAATTCTGACAGCTGCAGGTTGGGCTGTGACGTCAAGCTGAGGATTGAAGTAAAAAAAAAAAAAAAAAAGTTTTAAATGAGAACAGTTAATACTACTACTTATAAAGCTGCAGCCTTGGTGGCTAGGCTGGGGGGGAGGGTTGGAAGTAGAACTTGGCTGGACTCCGCACGGTGGCATTAGACGGTCATGGCATCTTAGGTTAATTTCATGTCTGCCAAGCTAATGGATCCCAGAGTGCATTGCTTCCTCCAGCTCTGGGGTGGGATGCAGCAGCAGTTTGAAAGCACACAGAGTGGCATCGGGTTCAAATGAAAAGGTCTCTTTCCGAAGCTAGCCCTGTTTGATACCTGTTGCAAATCAGGGACTGGGGGAGCAATGATGGTCCTCCAGGCCCAACCTACTTCCAGCACTTCACCACATGGGTCAGTTAAGACACTATATGCTTTTTTCCCCATCCCCTTCCAATCATTTGCTGCTTCCCTGGCCCACACAAGAAACCCTGTATTTGGCGTGATGAAGCTGCAGCCTCAGTGTCTCTCATAAGAATGGCCAGACTGGGTCAGCCCAGTGGTCCACGCAGCCCAGTATCCTGTCTTCGGACAGTGGTCAATGTCAGGTGCTTCAAAGGGCATGAACAGAACAGGCCATCAGGGAGCTGTCCATCTCCTTGCGTCCCCCCCCCAGCTCCTGGCAGTCAGAAGCTTGTATTGCAAGTCCCCTTGTTGGGGGCTGGATACAGAAACTGAATTCTCCTTGTGCTTTGGATGATTCTGTTATGCTCACATTTGAGGGCCACTGATGCACCCAATAAGGTAAGGAAATGGCTTTAAATTTCAGTGTTTTTTCCCCAATGACATGTAAGCATCTAGATGAAGGAGCCTGTCACTTCTAGTTCTTGGGATGAAATCCAGTGGCCAGAAATGGTTGCCATCTTTTTTTACTGTTTTTAGCCTCTGTGGGAAAGGATCTGGCAGCTAGCACTTCAACGCAAACAGGTGTCTGCATCGCCATTAATCCTTTCACCACTGGCCCTGACTTGTTGGTCCGGCAGCAGAAAGGCCCAAGGCTGAATGGGTTCTGGAAGCCGTCCTCCTCTTTCAACCTTAGAGATGGTCTTTCCAGATCAGGGTTGACTCATATTGGTGTGGCAACGTGAGAAATTTTCTTTGCTCTTGCTTGTGCTGTTACTGGTCTGTGGAGGGAGGGAACTTCCTTGCCCAGGTTGTCAATCCAGCACCTTTCATCAGTGCTAAACTTGCTCCCAAAGTTAAATAAATAGACAGGTGTTAGCTTTATTTTCTGCAGCAGAAATGCCGAGCCCAGCAAAATGGCTGTTTCCCCTGGAGAATTCAGGCGCAGAACTGACCTTGTCTGTCAGACTATGAGAAACTGATGATGGCTGTTGGATAGCGTCATCCAGGAAGTAACTGTGTTTTTCTCCCAAGAGCCCAGCTTAGAAAAACCTGTTTATGCAGCCAGAGGGGCATAAAAAATCAATACTTCAAAAACAAAGGAAGGAGGGAGACCCACTTTTAATCTTTCTGGCTAGGTCTGAGGGGAAAAGTGTCCGCAATAGCCCTGGTAATAAATTTACCTGTATCATGGCTTGGCAAATATGCTGAGGTGGAAGAGACTCACCTTTGTTTCAAGCAATTAGATTTGTGGGCATCTGGCTACAGAGTCAGATGGGAAGGATGATAGGTGCTGGTGAGGTGAAGGAAGAGAGCTAGAAGCTGACAAATGACTAGTCACTCTGTCTCCCAGACTTTACAGTGTGGAAGATCAACGAACTATGTGTCTTGGGATATCTGATCTGGCTTCTGCTTAAGGGCGACTGAGGTTTGGAGGGAAACAGCCCGTGGTGCCTGAGAAGCAGGTTTCTCAGAAGTTAGAAAGGGATCTAAATAAATAAATAACTAGAAGGAAGCAATTACTTCAAGAGCAACTAAACGGGAGCTACCCACTCTAGTTTGGTCACCTTTGGTCGGCAGGAGGGCGAGGGAAGAGTAGTAGGTTTTATGGTTGCTGGGGCCTGAAGGAAGGAACTCCCACCATATCCCCATCCAAGTACTGTTTGTTTTTTACATCACACCCATTACTATCGTAGCTCAGCATCTAGGAGTAAAGACTTAGAACCAGGAAAGGGAATGTATGTTTTGGCTGGTACTGGTTTCTTATGCATGTGCCAATGGTGGAAGGCTCACTGTGGGAGATGGGCTGATCTCACGAATATGGGCCAGGAGAAGTTATCTGTCTGCCCGCCTTGTGTGGAGAGCTATTGCCAGGTTGGCTTAAAAGCAGTTACATGAAAGGTTTGATTGACCATCTTCCAGACTCTCCCCAGGAAATGGTGATGCATCATCTGAAAACGCTGATCTGACCATAAGCCCAAGAGCCAGTGTGTTGACAGGCTTGTAATGTTTCATGCAAGTTACTCAGCCATATTGGGTCACCAGTAAAATAAATGTGATGGAGATGTGGAGAAACTGACCAATGTCTGTCTGTCTCTGCAATTACAAATGTAAGCTTCCTCCGTGCTCTGTGCACTGTATTGTACGTACCCGGGGTTTTGTTTCTGTAAAGAAAAGGTACAGACCCTGAGATGCAATTGATGGATCCACCGTGATTGTAAGGATGCGAAGTATTAAGAGTCCAATACACAAATTCCTATACTAAACCATAACCTACCTGCACCTTCTCTTCCCCAGGATGGGGTGAAGCGGGACGGAGCATCTGAGGGTTAAGTGTCTTGTTGGCTTAAAAAAAAAAAGGGGGGGTTCCCAAAGGATGTGCGCGAGTGTAAAGAGCATGCTTTTATACGTACTGACATAGCGCAGAAATGCTTCTATTGCTGAGGAAGAAGCCATTTAACAGACACACCATGACAGTTCAGTAGGAAAAGCAGTGAAGTGTTCCCTTGAACCACAGTTGAGAATCTGAGGTAGGCAGATGAGCTACAATAGCTCAGAATTCTAGTGCTAGCGTACTTCTGCAGAAAGGGATGTGGGATTTCCTGAGTGCTGGTTTGGTCTCCAGTGACTGTATTTTAACTTTTTTTTTGTCAAGGGGTCCCGAAATCGGGATTAGGTGTTCCTTTTCCAGGATCATACTAAGCTGAAAATAGATAAATGTGGTCAGGAGCCGCAGTCTTACATCTCCTCTGAAAAGATTGCAAGTTTTCTGCAGTGAAGGCACTTGGAAAATGACTTTCTGTTTGAACTGGCTTGGCGGCGATTTTCATAGCTGGATTAGAAATTACACAGAATTGCCCTGCTTTTTAGGGTTCCTATCTTGTTTTCTGCATGATGGATTTGCTGCTTCAATAACTAAGCAGCATATGTTCTGCATTATTGCTATATATCCATGCACTGATGTTCATCGATAGAGATGGAGAAGGATTTTTGTTGAATCTCTGGTTAGCAAAGCTGACTGTGAATCCTGCCACACCCCAGCATTCTCCCTTTGTGTTGGGGGACAGATGTCCATTTCAAAATAAGACTGTCATGACTTCACACCTTAATGCTGTGTAGGAGTTCCCATAAGAAACCCCGTTCTGATTCTCTGTACCTATGTGTTGTGGACCTGATTCTTCAGAAGAACTGAGCCGTCATCCTACAAATGAAATCCAAAGGAACTGTAGGCGCTCAGTGCTTAAAATGAGGCCTCAGGTTACTAGCTATGGCATAGCTTTGAGATAGATCAGGATGGAAATGAATACGCTAATACATCTGAGCGTGCACATTACAGACTCGGTTAAAAATAATTAGTGGAGCCCCCTCAAACATGAGATTAAAAAAAATGTAGAGGATTTTATTAGCTTTCTGTCTCGAGGGTGTGGTTGTCACATTTGCAAGTTTTTCTCTGCAACTAAGAGGACTACTACACCTTCTTCTTAAAATGCACCTCCTTACCTAACCACGTAGCTTCTGGAGCTTGGTCATGAAGAAATACATCGAATATCATGAAATGTTAATAAAATCATTGGTATCATGGGCTCAGCTCTAAGGGCCTGAGTTGACTTGGGGCTTGTCTATACATAAATAGCTTTAATTAAGTGGATACAGCTTTTGTTTATGGCTTCCCTTTATATTGTTTTAGTTGGGTTTGTATCAGTTTAGTTTTTGCCTGTAAATTCACCTCCAAAACGACTAGAATTCCCACTTGGAATATCAACTCCTGATACCTTCACAAACTCCTTCCTGCTTTGCTCCTTTCCCGCCATACAAGTATCTTGAGTGTCTGGTATTTGGAGCACTAAAAAACCTGATTTATTAAATGTATTTATTTGTAACCCATGCTGACAAGATGTGACTGTCTCCCTCTAGTGGCACTTAGGTTTGCAGTGACTATGGTCTTTGTGAACTAAGCTAGTTCTCGTCTCTGGTGCCTGAGTTTAATATGCTTTTAGATCCAGCGGACACTGGTTTAGTCACGGCTGCTTTTTACCCATCCAAGCATGTCCTGTGGCATATTGATTTAATATTTATATTCCAGCAGCACCCATAACTGTGGCCTCATGGTGCACTGCACAAACACACAAGAAGATGTGATCCTCACCCTGAAGAGCTGCTACCTAACATTCTGTTAGCCTTGTTTTAAAGGGCAGTGTATTCCCATCCCTCACTCTCTTTTAATAGTCTCTTGGTGGGAGATTAGGTGTATGTTGACAGAGCAAACATTTTTCCTGCCCTCAGTTTGTCACTGAAAGCAAAAACCTCCCAGCACCTTGGCTTTCATGCACTAAGGGATCACGACAAGGAATCCCAGCCTTGAAGATAAGATGATCTTTCCAAAGGAGAGGCCGGATGGTCCAAGAGGCAAGATTTCTGGGTTCTTGTTACAGCAGCAGAGTGAGTGACCTGACGGTTGAGTTCTGTTCCCAGCTGTGTCACTGATTCACCTCATCTGTAATCACTCCGTGCCTTAGTTTTTCTATCTGCAAAATACAGCGAAGAGCCCAACTTTCTCAGGGCTTTGGTGTGGTTGCAATAATCAGTCTCTGTAAAGGGCTTTGTGACTCTTGGATGAAATGCAAAGTATTTAACGATAAATTGCTGGCTTAACATTTGGAATTCCTTCCTGGTGCAGATGCGTAGAAACCAAAGCTCTAAGCTGCAGTACCGGCTGCCCAAGTCTGCTGGTGTTTCTCCTTCTTATAAACCCTTGGCTTTAAAAGTCTGCAGGGAGGCTGATGTGGCTCAGGGAGGGAGGGAGGGAAGGAAGGAAGCATTCGCACCAATTCTGCAGGAGCTGGCAATCTGCATTCCCATTGGCTTGCTCTACAGAAGTTTGCATAGTGGGGAAAAATGGTTATTCTTCCATTTAAAAATCAATGCGTCCAAACCGGAGCCAACTCTTGAGCTGAAGCCAGGGTGACCTGCGGGTGCTCAGAACTCCTGGAAACGGGGTCGCTTTAGTCTAGGGCACTGAACTGGGATCTGGGAGCATCCCTTTAGGCCCCCAACTTTCTAAAGGGAGCCCTTGAGATCGTGTTTTATCTCCATATGCAGCACAGAGGTGGGGTAATATATGGGCCCAGTGCTGGGCTGCTGGGATTTCATTGGGGCCCTGATGCCGGATAGGGCAACCGGAATTTGCCTTCTGGTTGCATTGGCCCCTACCCTCTGGGCGTGTAGGGCCAGCCCACCCCCTGCGCTCTGGGAGCTTCTGTAGTGGCGTAGCGTCTGCCTGCTGGGGAGGGCCGCTAAGCCAGGGCGTTCTCCGGGCTATCAGAGGGCCCTCCGGCTACAGCGCAGAGGTGAATCCCTCTCTCCATGCCTGCTGCCCCCAAGGAGAGTGTGCTACCTGCAGGTCCCAGGTGTTGCTCTGGCTGGCTCTGTGCTCACAATACCGAGTACCTGTCCCTGTGGCCCAGCGGTGACTTCCCCGCCGGCGGGAGGGGGGTGTCTCGTCGGTCTGGAATGACACGTTTCCTTAGCAGTGCCGTGACTCACCTCTGAGTCAGCTCTCAGGCGGCATCACTTCTGCCCTGGCCTTTCCTTGTTTGTCTTCCAGCCTTGGATCACAGGCTAGAGGGCCCGTCCCCCGCCCTCGGGGCACCTGCTGCCGTCACGACGGGCTGGTAGGTGTGCAGCGGGGAGTCGTGCTGCGGGTTGTTGCAGCCCAAGAAAGAGCTGCACTTTTATTTCCAGACGAAGGGGTGTGGCCTGGCTGCCCCCCCTTAAAGGAGCTGCGCTGCCCTTGGGTCAGTCCCCTTCGAGAGCGGCCGAGAGGACAGCTGGTATCTCCTGGGCAGGGATAACGGTACGAAGCAACGTGCAGGGATGGTATCCCTGGGGGGCGGGGGGAGGAAGAGGATGCAGACCGGGCACCACCTCCCTCTCTCATGCCTAACTGCAGGATGCTCCTCTGTGTCGCCACCCCCTGGTTCTCTGAGGCAGAGGGTATTTGTTTCAGGCCTGCTGGAGAGACGTCAGTCCTTTCTGCTGTTCCTTCCTGTTGCTCTTCCCTAGAGTCAGGGTTAAAACTCTTGTAATTAAGCCTATCCTGCTGCTTCTCAGGAGATCTGGGTTCTCTTCCTGGCCTGGCCGCTGGCCTGCTGCGTGACACTTCCACTCTCCATGCCTCAGTTTCCTCGTCCGTAAGAGGGGAATGATGCTACTTGCCCCCTTTTGTGAAGTGCTGGGAGGTGAAAAGGGAGCCATAGGAGCTAGGTTCTATTATTAACAACTTTATAGGCAGGGATGGTTTCGCCCATCGCTGAAGTGCAGCCGCCTTGGGAATGGACCCTGACAGCTCTTGACCAGCACCGAGCATCCCTGTGCGGCAACCTTTTTTTTCAGGTGAGGGAGAAGCAGCGCTGGATTCATAACAAGGCTAAACCACGAAGAGTGACTGAAGGAGGGAAAACATGTCCACTTGGAACTCAGGAGAGGGGCATGAATGCTACAAACCTTGCCCCAATATCCCAAGGTGCTTTTAATGACAGTGAAGGGGTCCCTCGCTCTCTTTCTTCTGACACTGTTGCTCCTTAAAATGAGCTTATAGTTGGCTGTTCATCTTCACTGAACACCTTTACTCTGTCCAAGGGCAAGTGAAATCTTAAAGGCGTCCCTCCGCAGCATGGGACTGACTTGCGGAACTCTCTGCCTCAGGAGTCAGAATCAAATACTGTGGCTGAGCGTAAAAGGGGCTGAATAAGTTCATGGCTCATAACAAACCTTTAAATCTCTCTCTACCCATTCGTTCTGAAGGACTGGAGTATCTAGGATTTCAGTGTAAGGCAGTGGCAGGCATCCAGTAGAGGGAGTTCCAGGCTCCATGACTTCAAGATAGGGTTAATCAATTCTCATGTTTCAGGGCATGAGCTGATTGCCATGGATCAGGCAGGGTTTCCACCTTCTCTGTGTAGCATTACCCACAACACACCTGCCTAATTGTTTATCTTCACCTTCCCTGACACATCAGGGATTGGCCACTGCCAGAAGTGGGAGACCAGACTGAATGGATCCCTGGTTTGGGTAAGCCTGGTGGATGCTGTGATCTCTGTAATGTCTGAACCTGACTCATCTCCAGCTCTCCCCAACAAAGAGAGATGAAGCCAACCGAGGACTCTTTTATCTAATTCTCCCTCCTGATCCCAGCCTTCCAAACTCCATCGTTTGGGGTAAGATGGGACCATGATGTGACCCAACCCACACCTTTGCAAACCCGAAACTGGAACAAGGAGCTTTGGCAAAATCCAGATCTCCTCAGTTCTCCCATGGGACAAAACTGATGAACCCTTTTCTCTGCACAGCAGTGCTCAGGGATACTGCGAAACCCAGACTGGTCCCACCCCCAAGAACCCCAATCAAGATTTGTCCCAGTCTCTTGTGGCATTGCAGTGTCCTGGCAGCTGCTCTGGACATCAGCTCCTTGCTGCTGTTGGTGCCGCTTGCTCTCAAGCCTGCGAGGCATTCTCAGGAAGAGAGCGCACCACCCGCCTCCCACGATGCGGGCCAGGGAGCTCTGCTCCTTGAGGCCGTTATGCCCAAGGATCATTTGCATGCACAAAGGAAAGAATTTGCATTTCTTCGTGGCAGCTAGTGTGGGAACCAAAGCAGTCAACGAGTCAGGCCGTGCTGCAGCCTAGATACACGCCGGGCACGGTGCGAAAAGACAACATGCCTTCCCTTGGCACTTACCACTGCTGGTTTCACCTGGCTGGCTGTGTATGCCTGGGAACAACTGGCAGGGAATGGCCTGATATATTGTGGCTGACGGGGGGTGGGGGTGGAGAGGGCTTAACCATGGATGACCTGTCCCAGAAATGACCCTCCCAACGGTAGCTAACGCGCCGAGAAGGCAGCGCATCCCCCATGCTGACATTTTACCGCTATGCAGGTTGGGTGCAGCCGGTTGAAAATCTATTTACATTACCATCAACATGGGCTAATGGTTCGCTAGCACTGAGCTTCTCCTGGCGTGACGGGATTGGGACCGCTCCGTCTTTCCCAGACTGCTAACTGGGAAGGGGCTCGTGGGTTGGGGCACCATGGGAGCGTGCTATCCTTTAGGCTGATCTAATCATCCCTTTGCCAAAGGGCATAGCACCTGTGCAAGGTGACAACCCTGGGCAGCCAAGGCGCCTCTCTAGCCAGTCAACTGCACGGCACGCATCCTACACCCGGTGGCCATTGAAAGCGCTGCACATCCTGTCTGAGGATGAAGCTGAATCTTCCTGGTGCAGTTCTCAGCACTGATGCTTTCTCTTCTACTGACTGCTGCACTCCGCCGCAGTAAGCAATGGGCGCAGAGAGGGGCAGAGACGGCACCTCATGTGAGCGCCTGGCTCTGCAAAGGTGAACGGCAACCCTGAGTGTCGGGTCGGTTTGCTAGGAAAGCAGGAAGGAAGGAAGGGGTTAATGTGCCCCCAGGGGGTGTGGCTGCTTTTTATGATGGGAAGCGCTAATTTCAACTGCATTAGGTCTAATTTGGCTGAGCGTTGCCGCTAAGGGGCACGTCAGCACGTTATCCAGCATGCCGCTAGCGCAGCTTCTGCTTCTGAGAGAGTAGCGGGGAGGTGGGGAGCATCTGGGAGAGCAGGACTGGACCAGCCGGCGTTGCGACCGTCATCACTGAGAACAACTGGGGAAGCTTGGGAAGATGAGGTTCACGACTGGAGTATTGGGGTGCAGCAGGCCTTGCTCACAGGGGATTAATAGAGCTGGGTGGGGGACCCAGGACTGGAACAGGTAGAATTGAGGGGCTTAGGCAGAGCTGTGCTGGGTAACCTCTGAGACTCGGGGCCGGTCTGTCTCTTCCGAGCACTGACCCTCAGCAAGGAATGAAAACGAAGGCAGCGAGCCCCGTGACTTTCCTCCGTCCTCGCTCTGCCACCGCAGCTGCTCCGGTCCACTCTGCACTGAGGTGCCCGGAGCTGCAGCAGTGCCAGCCCCGGCACGGATGTGCTGCACACACTGGCTTCCAGGCTTAATTGTACGAAACAAAAGCAGTAATTTCAAGAGCCCAGAGGAAGAACAGATCCGGGCATTAACAAAAGAACAACAAACACGCAGGTGGATTCTGTCCCCTGGCCTGCGCTTGCCAGCTTCACCGTTGGGGTTGGTACAGGCTGATATCTTTCCACTTTGTTCTGCGTCACGAAGGGTTTGAACTGGCGGTGCTGAGACTGACAGAGACAAAACAGCCTGAACGAGACAACGGCAGCCAGAGAAGGGGAGAGAGCAATGAAAGGCCAGGCCCTCGGCCCTGAGAGAGCGTGGAGAGGAGAAAAGGACACGCCTGAAATGCACCGAGGACAGAGAGACTGGCTAAGGCAGGGCAGCTTGGGGCCGGAGCCGGGAAGGACTCTCACTGAGGGCTGCTTGGCTTTATCTTCCCTGTCCCGGGGCTGCAGGGTTGGCAGTGCATGGCAAGCTGCACCAAGCAGTGGCAAGGCTGAAACGCGCGAGTGCACTCAGGTGATCGGTTAGTGTTACTGTTACAGATGAATTCATTGCAACTGGTCTCAGCTGTAACCCCAGGGGCTGTGTTGCTCCAGCCCAGCTGGAGTCTCTTGCGTACCTCGAGGTCCTCATCCTAAGGCCAGCAGTACTCGACTCTCATCCCAGAAGGACCTGCCGCCACCATCATCTCAGTCACACATGTGCCCTTGTGGACAGGGCTTATTACAGGCTAAAATGGACATAAGTGGGGGCGGGCGGGAGGCAGCTGTCACTGACACGTGTTCCCGTGGGTGGTAGATGGGAGGCTGAGGACTCATTGTCGGCTCTTTGGGGCAGGGACCATCTTCTTCGTCTGCGTCTGCACGGTGCCTGGCACAGGGGGGTTCGGAACTTGGATAGGGGCTCCTCGGTGCTACCACAACATGCACAATTAAGAACAGTGACGAGCTTGTCACAAGATGTGCTGCCCCCTGAACATCCCACATCATACTGAGAAGGTCACCGGCTTTGGTTGGACGTAATCCTGGAGGTTTCCTCACATGCCGTAATCTTTAATGAAAGATTAATCTTCAATTCCTGGAGACTCAAGGACATTCCTGGAGGGCTGGCAACCCTAGATCATAAGGCCAGCCATACTGGGGCAGCCCGATGGCCATATAACTCAGTATCCTGTATTCCAACCGTGGCCAGTGTCACGTGTTTCAGGGAGAATGAACAGAGCAAGGCAATCACTTAATGATCCACCCCCTGTCATCCAGTCCCAGCTTCTGGCAGTCAGGGGTTTAGGAACACCCAGAGTGTGGGGTTGTGTCCCTGGCCATCTTGGTGAATAGCCATAGATGGACCTACCATCCAGGAACTTACCTGATTCTGCTTTGAACCCCGTTATTCTTTTGGTCTTCACAGCATCCCCTGGCAATGAGTTCCACAGGTTGACTATGTGGTGCAAAGAAGTAGTACTTATGTTTGTTTTAAACCTGCTGCTGCCTATTACTTTCATTGCATGCCCCTTGTGTTATGTGAAGGAGTAAATAACACTTTTTCTGCACACCGTTTATGACTTTATCTCTATCATATCCGCCGCTATTCATCACTTTTCCAGGCTGAATGATTCCAATTGTTTAATCTCTCCTCATATGGAAACTGTTCCATAACCCTAATCATTTTTGTTGTCCTTCTGTCCTTTTTCCAATTCTAATGTATCTTTCTTTTGAGATGGGGTGACCAGATCTGCCCACAGTATTCAAGGGGCGGGTGAACAATGGATTTATATAGTGGCACTATGATATTTTCTGTCTTGTGTTTCCCTTTCCTAATGGTTCCTAACATTGTTAGCTTTTTTTTGAGAGCTGCTGCTGCAAATTGAGCAGATGTTTTCAGAGAACATTCCACAATGATTCCAAGGTAACAGCTAATTTAGATCCCATCATTTTGCATGTGTAGTTGAGATTGTTTTCCAATGTGCATAACTTGGCATTTATCAACATTGAATTTCATCTGCCTTTGTTGCCCAGTCACCCGGTTTAATGAGATCCCTTTGTAGGGGTGTGCTGAGGGGGGGGGAGGCAAGCAGGGGCACAGGCCACCAGTAATCATTGGAGAAATGGGGACTGTGGAGGGAGGGCAAGCTCCTCCCGTGGCAAGAGGGGAGCAGGGGAGTGTGGGGGGCAAGAGACAATTGAGTTTCTCCTTGAGTCGGAGGGGCGGGGGCACAAAATGTGTCATTCCAAAAGAGGTCAAACTTAAACATCTGTGCATGCCCCTGACTCTCTTACTCTTTGCAGTCCATTTGGGACTTCAGTTCTTCAGTCGTTTTGTGTTGTTTGCAAACTTGGCCACCTCACTGTTTACCCGCTATAGCAGATCAGTTATGAATATGTTGAACAGCATTGTACACATCCTTGGGGGACCCCGTCATTTACCTCTCTCCACTGTGAAAACGGAACCTTTCTTCCTACCCTTTTGTTTCTTGTCGTTTAACCAGTTGCTGATCCATGAGAGGACTTTTCCTCTTAGCTCAGGTGTGCCTACTTGGCTTTAGAACCCTTAGGGAGAGACCTTGTCAAAGGTTGTCTGAAAGTCCAAGTGTGCTGGATCCCCGGGATCGTCCTTGTCTGCATGCTTGCTGATGGCCGCAGAGAATCCTGGTAAACTAAGCCGTGTTGATTCTTGCCCTATATATCACATTCATCTACGTGTCTGGTAATTCTGTGGTTTACTCGAGTTTTAACCAATTTGCCTGGTTCTGAAGTTAAGCTCACTGGCCTGGAATTGCCAGGATCACCTATGGAGCCTTTTTAAAAAAAAAAAAAATTAAAAAAGCCTTCCTCTAGCACAGAGGCGGATTGACGTGATAGGTGACATACCACAGGTGGTAGTTCTGCCATTTCATATTCGAGTTCCTTCAAAAATCTTGGGTGAAAACCATCTGGTCCTGGTGGTTTATTACTGTTTAACTTGCCAGTTTGTTCGAAAACTACCCGTATTGACGCGCTCAATCTGCAACAGTTCCTCACATTTGTTACCTAAAAAGAAGGGCTGAGGTGTGGGAATCTCCTTCACATCCTCTCCAGCAAAGACCGATGCAAAGGATTCATCTAGGTTCTCTGCGATGACTTGGTCTTCCTTGAGTGCTCTGTTAGCACCACTGTTGTCCAGTGGCCCCAGTGACAGTTGAGCAGGCTTCTTGTTTGATGTACTTCGGGGGAAAAAAAAAGTCTTGTTTGTTTTTGCGTGTGTGGGCAGGTCTGCACTTAAAATGCTGCATCGGTGCAGCTGCAGCACTGAAGTGAAGATGCTCCTCTCGTTGGCGTAGTTAATCCACCTCCCTGAGATGCAGCAGCGATGTCAACGGGATGTCTACTGGGGGGTTAGCTCGGTGTAATTGTCGCTAAGGGGTGTGGATTTTTCACACCCCTGAGTGACATTATTAGATGGATATAGGTCTGTTAGCCCAGTCCTGTATAACTTAATCTACTATCCCCACCGAATCTAACCTGAACTGTCAGTCAGTCTAGTCCAAACTACGTCTATTATGCCAGGCTAGTCTCTGGGGCAGAGACGCTCTCTGTTTTGTATTTGTACAGCAGCTACCACTGTCAGGCCCTGATTCATGACCAGGGGCATTTAGGTGCAATACAAACACTACTACTACTGCAATCCAAATACTAAACAGTAATGCCATCCAACCGTGTCTGTGCAGTCCCAGCTGTTTTTGTTTAATCTAGCCACCCACTCTGGTCTAATCAAACTTCTCGTCACCGGTCAAGTTGCAATCACCCCTGCATGCTGTTGTTGGGTGGAAATTCTGCAAATTCACCCAGACTTGAAATTCTGGCCCTTGCAGCTTGGTTTGGGGCTCTTTCAAACCCAGAGAGATTGTGCGTGTTTCCAAAGCAAGCGCCGAAGCTGCATTAAGGAAGTGGCATATGTGTCTGTTCGTGGAGTGACTGGAACTTCAGACTCCCCGTTAGAAATGAGCCAGAACTGGAACCCGAATGCTCCCTTGACCCAGATTAAAATTTTAGAGGGGAATGTAGCGTGAATTCCTGGAGAAGAACCATAAAATCATAGGGTTAGAAGGGCCCTTAAGGGTCATCTAGTTCAGTAGTTCTGAACCAGGGGTACATATACCCCTGGGTGTATGTGGAGGTCTTTCCGGGACCTCTCTAGATATTTGCCTAGTTTTACTACAGGCTACATAAAAAGCACTAGCCTAGTCAGTACAAACTAGAATTTCATGCAGACAGTGACTTGTTTGGCCTGCTCTATATGCTGAAATGCAAGTATAATATTTATATTCCAATTGATTTATTTTGTAATTGTTTGGGAAAAAACCAAACCAGTCAGCAATTTCTCAGTCACAAAGCACTGTGACACTTGGGTTTTTATGTCTGAGTTTGTAAGCAAGTAGTTTTTAAGTGAGGTGAAACGTACGCGAGACACATCAGACTCCTGAAAGGGGCACAGTCATTTAGAAAGGTTGAGAGCCACTGATATTTCATCAACCCCCTCTGCAAAGATACAGCATTTGTTGCCTCTAAACCGGGCTTGTTTTACGATTGCAAGAGCCAGGAAGGGCCTATTTTCTAGTTCTGGTATGACTGCAGCCAAATTCCTCTGAACGTCTATTATTCACTCTGAAACCTGATGACAAATTGGATGTTGGTATTACGTTTACTCTTTCATTGCTGATCCTTTTAGCGGAATCGTGTTGCAAGTGCAGCTCTTGATGGGGGTGGAGTTGGGAACCGTGGGTAGAACCTGAGTGCTGCCTCTGTTACCTTCATCCCACCCTCCCCCTTCTTGGGCAGCAACTGACGGGGCAGGCAGCTTGACCCATGCTGTTCTTAGCACTAGCAGGTGCTGTTATCCTTCATGTTTAGGAGCAGCAAAGACTCACTTCAAAACTGAAAATGAAAAGGAGTTGCCAAGGGATGGAACTTCTGTGCACCTGTTTTCCTATGGAGCAAGCTATGGCAGTGAGCCTGTGCCAACCCTTCAAGGTGGGCCCGGCGTGTGGCGGCCCGCGATAACAGCTCTGTTTGCCTCTGGCATGCATAAAAACCCCCATAAACCTCTTTTATGGCAGCATCTGGGAGATGGAGCAGCAGGGCAAACAAAGCAAATGGAGGTAATAAATGGGAGTAACCCCCATCTCGGACAAGTCATCCCCATTTAGGAGCTGGGACTGCTTAGAAGAGGGTAGTCTTGACTGAGACAAGGAAGGAATTTACTGGAATTGAACTGGTCCCTGCTTTGGATCAGTGTCATGTCAACCATTTTCCAAAGAATCACACCACGCTCCTGGCTTCGGTGATATATTTAGTGGCAGAAAGTTCCACAGCTTAATCACACACTATGTAAATAAGTGGTGTATTGGTTTTAAATGTGCTGCCCTTATTTTATTTTTTTTTTCTTCCACTCTTAACACACCCGAACATTTTGTTTGGTGCTGGGTTGGGTCCATAGCCAGAAGAGACCTATTTCCCAGGTCCAGTTTGGATGCAGCTGAAGTGTGGGGAATTCCCAGTGTGTATTCTGAAGCCTAATGATGCCTCTTTCAATGCCAGTAATGTTATCTGGTTATTCTAGTGGAAACATGCAGCTATGCTGGCCTTGAGGATGTAGTTTTGAATTGCTCCTTTGTGTTCCTGTCTTTGGCAAACTCCATATCAAATTAACCCTCCTAACTTCCATCTGATGTTTAACCTTCAGCGTGCAGGCTGGATTTCCATGAGATGAAGGATTCCTGTCTGGCTGAGGTAATCCCTTGTACCTGACCATTCAGGCATATTGTGAGTTATCTTCCCTTTGCATTCCTGCTTCCTCTTGTGTATAGAGGGGTATGCAACCTTTTAGCTCTGCTTAATTAGCTTCCACAGTCTACACACAGAGGTAACTATTTGGTTTAGGGTTATGATTTTTATACCATTATGACACAAGCCGCAGTGTGGATGCAGTTAGAGGCTATAAAGGTGCTTATATTAGTATAGCCTATTCCAGTATAACTACGTCCATACTAGTTACAGTGCTACAAGAACTGTGCTGACGAGCCCTGGGATTTTCAGGGTCCATTTCATACCAGTTGCTGCTGGGACAGATTTTTTTAATGCCTTTTGCATGCACATTTTCCCTTTTGTAAATATCCCTGTTGACTATTCCCTGCCAACTAACCAGTCAGTTGCTAAAGCTTCCCTTCCCCGAAAAGAGTTTCGTGACCAATTCCCTCCTTGCGAGTGAACAGGGATTCCCTTACAGCTGATCCATGGACTGTGTTCTCTCAGTACCTGGTTCCCTTTCCAGATCTTCTGAGTTATGGCTAAGGACAATGCAGATGCTGTGTTTCTCCTTAGCTGTTGCTCTGTGAGTGAGTAATGATCCAGGACAATGGAGTTCAGATGTCTCCTCTACGTGCGGCTGGCCCTGACCCGTCAGCTCAGCCCAGCACAGTCCGCATCCACGTAGACTGTCACTGTCATTGATGCAAAGATGCCAATTCTTGCTTGTGGGTGTGACCGATTCCGTCAGACATGGGGAAGGCTCAGTTAACTTGGAGGGAGATGACGGTGGTACAAGACGCAGCTCAGACAAAACACATGGGCCTCTGCTTCCTGCTGGATGTGCCAGTTCGGAAGCATAATTAGATCTTGGGTTGAGATCATGGCAACAGCCATGCCAGCTCTCCTCACATTACAAAGGCTAGTGCTCAGTGACTTATGACCCTGCAGAGGAAAGAGTGACTGAATACATGACGTTTACAGTATTGCAACAGAATGGAGATGTTGATTGATCCACAATCATCCGGGCTGGGGCCTGGCAGAATAACCACCAGGTGTCCTGACGTCCTTCCCCTAGCTCCGCTCCACAGTCAACACTCCCATTCCTGTTTAGTTTAGACTACACTCCTCAAGGACTCCTGGAGGATTTCAGGAGAAGGGACAACACCTTTTTTCCTGGCTCCCTCTAAGGCCTGTTGCTAAGGCAGCTGCTTAGCCCACCTTCACCCTGGGGAAGTTCTCTGCGTGGTTGTGCGGAGCTCTAGTGCACTCAGATGAGGTGGTGACTTGTGCTGGCAGAGCTCACTCCTGTAACCTGCACTGGAGCGAAACATGGGGCATAGCAGCTGTTCAGTGCCACCTCTGGAGGTCATTGGGCAAGGCCAGAGAGAGGTGGAGGGGTGTTGGGCCAGAATCTCCAGAAAGTATCTGCCAACGAGAGAATGTTTGAGCAGCCTCTCCTAAGGGCAGGGCCTCTAAATTAGTTAGGGGGAATGGGGAGCGGTTTTTCTTTCCCTTTAACAATGGGGCAGGTGAATAGCTGTCAGCAGCCAAGTGATGGTAATTGGACGTGTCCCCCCAGCACAGGAGGGGGTGGCAGCTTGGTGCTTCAGTGGTAGGAGCAGTGCAAGCTCTGGTGGTGTGGCCCATGGGGGAATGGGGACTCTCTCTGCCCGTTTGTACAGAGAGCTATGGAATTTTATTGGCTTCGTCCGCACATGGGAAAAAACAGCTTCTTAAACTGCTTAAAATAAACAGCTCAGGCCACTTAAAAACCGCCCCCTGGGCAGCTAGTTGAATGCACGGCCCCAGTGCTGTTGTTTCTCCTGTTTGCATGTGGTTGGCAGGCATTAAGAAGCTGCCGTGGGACCAAGGTGGTTATGTATACAGCTGGCAGCCTCTTCCCAGCTTCAAATATCTGTGGTGTAGCTTAGCTGGCCTCAGTGCAGAGCGCCAGGCACTAAGAAACGTAAACACCATGCGACTCGGAGGAGCTGCAGAGTGAGTGTGACGCAGGTCCCCTTCCTTCAAGAGTGGGGCTTCTCGGGGAAGAACCTGTGAATGCCAGGTCCCTTCTCGCTCAGCGCATCGGCACCTGGTGCACATTTGCAGTCACGGCTGCTCACTTGAGTGGGGAGCGTTCAGGCTTCGCTTCTCTGAAGTGTCAACCCAGCTCTGGGAGAGGGAGCTGAGTTCAAGTCCAGCAGATGCATCATCTGCAGGTGGGTTGGCCGGGTTCTAATTGTAGGGCTAGCGGTGCGGCTCCTGCCATCAGGGCCTCTGCTATCTCTCTGTCCCGCACCGAAGACAGCAGGGATAACAGAGGGTATAACGTGAGCACCCGGGGGCTGCTCTGAGGGCACGCTTCGCCTACACAATCTGTGTTTCCAGTGCTGATTGACGAGAAGAGGATTGGAAAGGATCCATTTGGCTGTTGGATGGCAGGTTGAGTTTGTAGGGCTGGCAACGAGAAACTCCCCCTTCCCCCCTTTTCTTTTACTTGTTAAGTGAACAAATGAGAGCAGGGTCTGAGACACAACAGATGCAATGCACTGTAGGAAGCAGAACCATGTGCTAAGGTTCCTGTGACAGAGGGCAGGACGTTAACGGGGGGCCTGCATTTTGGTCTCTCCGACATCAGTTAGGGCCGCTGGGAGGAAGCTGATTGGGGTAGTTGGAGTTAATGATCTAATGGGATGATGGGGGGTGGTTGGGTGAGCTAAAGAGCCCATCAGCTCCAGGCTGATAAGAAGGGCACAGAAGGGAAAGAATGAAGGGGAGAGGAAGAGGGCTAGATAAGCCCTCTCTCTCTCTCACATCTCAGATAAGGGAGACCTCTGCTTCCTCTGGCACTGGGGAAGGGGATACTGCAAACAGTGCTGCTGCACGGAGCTGTCAAGGTGTTGGCAGAGAGAAGGTAAATGAACAGCCTGGTCTGGGTGCCCCATCAGTGGCGTCTGAGCAGGTCTCTGGGGAGCCGAGCTTGCCATTCTGCAGTCCCCAATGAGCAGCTGAGGTTAGGTCACTTGCTGGCCTTTCACTGTGACCAGCCTAGGTGTGAATCTTGGCTTAGGATATAGAAGCCAATCCATCTGTGGGGGTGGTTTAGCCCCGTCCCTAATCACCCCCTGGTTTGGCCCAATTGGGGACAACTGGCAGGCTGCTCAAGAGGGGACGGGGGGTGAAATAGCAGGGGTTGGGTTTTGGCCCAGCTGTGAGAGACTCCAGCCCTGGAACAGTATGGGGCGCTCCCAAGAAGGGTTGGAATGCGTTGGCGAAGCACGTGTCTAGGTGTGACTTTACCGAGTAAGCCAGGGATGCTGTGTGGTGCGGGCGCCCAGATGTATGCAGAACGGGTTGGGTCACCGATCAGCGTACTTACCGGCCAAGCTCTGTCATGGTAACGGTGAGAGTTCAAATCACTTCCACTGTGAAGGAAGTGGAAGGCAGTGCTGGAGAATGGTGCGAGCTTTCTAGACTCTGTGCACCAGCAGTTCACAGACCTGGGGAAGCGAACCTGCTCTAAAACTCCACCTTGGGCACTGCCTCCCCCTCTCGTTGCTGCTGGCGATAGCTGAGATAGCGTTAACGTACCTCAATGGGCTTAATGCTTGGAAGCTGCCTGCTTGTTGGATATGTTAGTGGGCTTTGACAGAGGGACATGGGAGGACACACTTCAGAGCATAAGCCAGTCTGTAATGGAGCAGGATTCGGAAGAAATGTTGGGTCAGAATAGCCCAAAACAGCCTCCTGCAGACTTCATTGAACCTTTTCGGGAAGCACTGTTGGAGCCGGGATTCTGGGCTCGTTGGACCTTCGGTCAGATCTGCGGTTAGTCTGGCAATTCCTGTGTTTTAGCCCAAAGCGATCACAAGAACCTCCTTTCTAGGGATGCCAGAGAGCGCTAGAGAGTCTGACCTTTTAAGTATGCATTAGCCTGTAATAACATAACCGAGCCAGCGATAAACCCATCGGTGTGCTGGGAGGAAATGGACTAGCATAAACAAACATAGAATGCGGAGCAATTAAGATTACACCCAGTGAAGGGGGAGTGAGCAGCTTCCAGGACAAACACCAGCAGCTCACTCATGTCGTTACGTTATTTTTAAGGTGACAGAGATTGTCTCCCTGCAGAAGCACTCGGCTGCCCCTGCTAGCCGTGGTGTGCTCAGCTTGGGAGAGTTTCCTTGCTTCCCTAGCTTGCCTCCTGGGTTTTTAGGGCCTGAGCAAAATGTGCCAGTGTGTCACTCATGGTAGGAAAAGACTTGCTGTGGTTGTAGTGAATGCGAAGAAGATTCTCTATGGAGACGGCTAGACACAGACGGACCCTGTGGTTCTCTCTGGTTCCCAGACTGACCAACGCTGTCTGTGCCACTTGCGTTGTTATGCGCTATCTGACTAAACGTGCCTCCTGTGGGATCTGGAGGGATGTTGTGCAGGGAAAAAGCAGAGATAATTTTGTGTGTCCCTTTCAACCTTTGGCCTTCTTGTGAGTCTGCTAATGATGGGACCCATTAGTGCCGGTTATGGTGGGGGGGTACTTGATGGGGAGCTGTGTCCGGAGGGACCTGTACTGACGCTCACCCAGACACTTTTCACTCAGTGGCCACCCTGCTTCACACCCAGGGCTTTATAACAGATAGAATCCTAGGGCTGGAAGAGACCCCAAGAGCTCATCCAGTCCCTGCATTCATGTCAGGACCAAGTAATATCTAGACCATCCCTGACAGGTGTTCGTCTAACTGCTCTTAAAGATCTCCAGTGACGGAGATTCCACAACCTCCTTAAGCAATTTATTCCAGTGATTAACCACCCTGACAGTTAGGAAGTCTTTCCTAATGTCCAACCTAAACCTCCTTTGCTGCAGTTTAAGCCCATTGCTTCTTGTCCTGTCCTCAGAGGTTAAGAAGAAGAATTTTTCTCCCTCCTCCTTGTAAAAACCTTTTATGTACTTAAAAACTGTTATGTCCCCTCAGTCTTTTCTTCTCCAGGCTAAACAAACCCAGTTCTTTCTTCCTCATAGGTCATGTTTTTCTAGACCTTTCATCATTTTTGTTGCTCTTCTCTGGACTTTCTCCAATTTGCCCACATCTTTCCTGAAATGTGGTGCTCAGAACTGGACACACTACTCCAGTTGAGGCCTAATCAGTGTGGTGTAGACCAGAAGAATTACTACTCGTGTCTTACTTACAACACTCCTGCTAACACATCCCAGAATCATGTTCGCTTTTTTGCAACAGCATTACACTGTTGACTCATATTTAGCTTGTGGTCCACTATGACCCCTAGATCCCTTTCTGCAGTATTCCTTCCTAGGCAGTCATTTCCCATTTTGTATGTGTAAAATGAAGCAATCTTGCAATGCTAGGGCACCCGGAAATTCCATTTGGTTCTGGTGCCAAATCTCTAAAGCTTGATGTTTGTGGTTTACGCGATGACATCAGTGCCCCTAAATGGTTTTATTGTATCTGTATGTTACATGGCTGCTTATCTATTAGTCTCGTGATAAAATCAGAGATAAGCCCAGAGAGGTTCCTTCAGCCTGCTTTGTCACATTTCCAACTGTGCTGTCTGTCACGCTCCCAAGAGCACTAAAAGTTAAGGTGTGACAAATGCACCCAAATCGGAGCTGCTGCGTTCACAAAAGTAACCAGGAAAAAGTTCAAAAACCAGTCTTTCTTTCTTTGGTGTTGCAAGCTATTCTTTCAATTTCACTGTTTTGCGTGTGTAACTAGAGCTGTTTTGAACTACATTTGTGACCGCACTGGGGTTGCGAAAGGCAGGGCTTCTCATTCAGTGAGATTTGCAGCCTGGGGGGTGGGGGGAGGGGGCACGCTGGTTAAATCGTGGCTGTGGATTAGCTAAATCTGATCATGGGAGGGAAATCTGAGAGGCTCAGACAAGCCAAAGTTTAGGCAAACGTGTGTGTGTGTGTGGGGGGGTGCCTTGGCTGACTCAATCCTCTAGGTAGTACCTCAGTTTCCCTACCTGTAACATGTGAAGAACACCCTCCTTCAGAAAAAGCATTGAGATCCTTGGAGGAATGGCACCATGTAGTAGTGTTGTTATATGCCCTGTTCCATCCAAAGCTCCAAGTGTGCTGGATGCCATACAAACAGAACGAAAAGACGGCCCCTGTCCTGTGACAGCCCAGATGTCGTGGCTGAATTAAACCAAACCTACTGCAGAAAGTCGGCTCTGCCTCACACTGCTCTTCATTGCCCCTTTCGTGTCTCAAATGGCTTCAAGAAAGAGACCCCAAAGAGCTTGGAAACTTGTGCTCAATTTCCAAACAGTGCAAACGGCAGTTCCAGATGCTGCCCCTGAATTCCTTTGGCCTGTTTTGGGGCTTGCATGTATTTTTCTCGCCCCGTGTTGCTGCCCCAGACAAACAGAGAAAACCGAGAGGGCAACTCTACAAGACTGCCAAGTTCACAAAGCAAACAGCCTGAAAAGCAGGGCACCTGTGATTTCTCTAATCTCCCTCTCTTGCTGAAATCTCCGGTGTTAGTGATAACAGGAGCAGGGAAAACATTTTCAGACTGATGTGTGATCTTGAAGTTGATAGAGTCCCTGAAAGGCCAGGATGAATGGGATTTGGAATGCAGCGAGCGACCATCCTATGCTGGCTGCCTCCAACATGATCCCATTTGCTTATCTGACATGGCCAGATCAGTCGCTTCTCAGGTTGGATGGCGGCTCAGTCATAGTTGGGCTGCTCTGGTGTTGGTCCTGGTACAAAGGTGGGATAACCGAGGTAATGAAACCAAGTAATACCGCGGGTCTCAGGAATTGTGCCAATTCAGCTTGCACAGCTGTGGAAGCAACAGGCCCCTCCCAAAAAAACTTTTAGTCCCCTCCCCTTGTGCCGAAAGGTTGGTTACTGCTGCGGCATGTCAGCAAGTTGCTTGTATGAAGATTCAGTCATTCATAGGCCCTTCCGTGTGCATCGTATCTGCAATTTCTGGAGATCTTGCGCAGAGTTTGAGGCCTCCATTATGTGACCTTAGATTATAGCAAGTGGAGTGCAAGGCATGTAACGTGTGTGTGGCTGACATGACTTCAGTGTGTAGCATGTATGGGCCATGTGAAGCTAACATGGCCTTCAGGCGTAGCGTGTGTGAGGCTAGTGTGACCTTAGAGTGTAGCACATGAGCTGACTTGGGCTGTGTGTGGATCATGTGTAATAAAACCAAACAGTTAAAAGGTGCCTGGAGCTCAATGTAAAGAAAATAGCTTTGGGGAGCTGGAACTTAGGCTATATAACGAGCAGCGTGCTTGGAGCGTCTAACAAAAGAGCCTGTGTGTGTGATGGGGGGCGGGGTGAGCGCAAATGAGCCAAGTAAGAGCATCAGTGACAGGCTGGGGAATTAAGAGTAGAGCCCCACTCCGAAGCTGTGCTGAGACCAAGTGCAACGAACGCTCCTGGCAGGATGCTGGACTTTGATCTGGGATGATAAAGGCTGTAAGGGTGGCACTGGCAGAGCTGTCAAAATACCCAGCAGAGCAATAGCAGAGGAGGTTGGCATGGCACTGAAGTTACTCTTCCAGCCCCTGCCTCCCCTGTGCCTGGCTTGGACCACTGCAATTTCCCTTCCCGGTCACGGGTGCTGAAATTCAATTGTGCAAAAATAAGGAAAATCTCTGAAACAAGTTGACAAAAGTCAACCGTTCTCCAAGGAGGGAGCGTTTTGGGCTCCTCACCCCATCCCGAGCTGCTGCTTTTCTGAGGCTGGACGGCTTGTGGTTGGCGCAGCGCAAATAGGAGAGGAGCCCAAAGCGAAGCTCTGGGGTCCAGGTTGGGGGTTTCGTTTCTGGATCCTTGCGGCCCAGCTCTATTGCTAGTGTAGGTTCAGTATCGCCCTGCCTCCCGCTGAAGCTGCTGCAGATTGGCTGGCTCCCAAAAGAGTTCCTGCCTTGATACTCCGTAAACCCTTTTGCTACAGTTCTCCATCAGGCACAAAGGGAAGGTAAACAGGCCCCTGGGATTAATTCAGTTGCAATGGGACTGAATAGTTGCAAACCCTGGAAACGCAGCCTGACCCTGCATGTTGTTGTAACCAGCATTTGCACAGTGTGCTTTCACATGCAGCAACGTTGGGAGAGTTCCCGGTTCCTCGCCTGGGTCGGTGGAGTCTGCAGGAGGGGAAAAGGGCACATAGGAACGAGGCTAGGATCTGCCTCTGCTGATCTCGACGGTCACCCCAGCCACTATCACCTTGCCCCACGCAGGTCTGGTTGGTCTCTTCAGTGCGAGGGCTGCGTGACTGAAGGGCTGCAGTCCATTCCGGTCTGTGTTGGGACGGACGCCAGCTTGGCCAACCCGCTGGGGAGTGAACTGGGGGCTTGCAGAATGAAGCGCTTGAACTGCCACAGCTGGAGCTCAAGGATCAAGGCACTCAAATGGGGGCTGTAACCGATTGGTATCCTGTGTGGATTGGCACAGGGGGTGGAGGTGGGGGACAGGCAACACACAAACCAGCAGGTTAGACCTGCATTTTCTCTTCGTTACCCATGAGATCTGAACCAATGGAGTCCAACAGAGCACATGGCTCTCCCAGCATTACTCATTCCTCCTGTTCTGAGGACCACTGTTGGCTGAGATTAGAAGCATGTTGACTCACGTGACTCTCTCATTGTACATGCAAAGAGGCCACCATGTCTCTGGAAAGCTCTAGGATCCACTATGTCCCTGCAGAGAGGCTAAATTCCAGATATCCCTAGGCCATCTTGGAAGCTAATGGCAGTTGCCCGTGTTGGATGGTCCTGAATTTTCTTCCCCTCTGAGCCCTCATCTCTTTGGGATTCACAAAAACAAGGTGATACTGGGTAAGAAAATAGCAGTAAATGGTTTGTGTGTGTCTGTGTGTGTGTGTGTGTGTGTGTGTGTGTACGTCAAACTCCTGGACATTAATATCACAGTTCCTGAGAAAATTCTGGGTAATGGCTTAGTCAAATCAGGAGAATTGTTTTTGCACTGTTGTATAATCACATGCACTTTAATAGTAAAGAAGGTAAATAGGCTTCCCTGCTCATGCAAACAGCTCTCTCAACCTCCCCAGTCAGTGTGTGTTGGCTTTATAACAATAACTAAATAATCAAGCATCAGAGAAGTGGAGAATGCCAGCAGCAATTTAACGAGATGGCTGGTGTGTTTGTGTGTTTATTTTATATGTGGTAGATTTTCCTTTTATGCCATATCTTAAGTTTCCACATTTGAGACACACCCGTGTTTCATAAACTGTGATAAAGTTAAAAGTTATGATAAAGTTGGAGGGTGCAGCAGGGGTAGCTGTGAGCTCTGCGTCCCGCCGAGAGCAGCAAGGGCCGAAGTAGTTGCAAGTTGAGCTGGGCCACATTTTTCATCTGAAACTGCTTTCTTAAGAAAAGGCAGATTTGGTTTGCAAAATTGGGTCTATTTCAACAAACTGGGTGATGAAACCAAAAAAAAAACAAAAAAAGAGAGAGATCAAATTGTGTTGGAAGTGTCAAAACAAACCAGTTAGATGCTCCAGAAACCTTTTGTTTGCTTTCTCTGGCTAGACTTTCTCCCCAAAACTGCCAATACCACCTCCTGCTTTAGGACATAGATCTAGGATATGGGAGACCCAGGCGTGAATCCCAACTCTGGAGCGGGGATGGTAACTCAAGTTTTTCCCCCATTCTCCCCATGTTTGTGCCCAGACAACTGGGCTATTCTGTGATGGGACTTTCTGTCGTCTTGCTGAATTTGTTCCACTTACTATGGACTAGGAAGCAAGGGTATTTTTGGACAGTCCCCTGGGGAGGACGACAGAATTTCATTTGGCTGGTCAGACAGAGGTCCATGCAGTTGGCTTAGGAGATGGGAAGAAAGGAGGAGCTCAGAGCTGGGATCTGGTCTAAAGCTCCTTGTGGTTGTTGAGGGACTTTCCATTGACACTAGTGGGACCATAATTCCTTAGTATCCTGAAAAGCTAGAAACTCCATGAGCAACCAGAGAGATGAGAAATTCGGGCCCGATACTGAGAGGTGCTCAGATTGCACTGGAGCTGAAGCTGTTGAGCATCTCGTAGGGTCAGACCATTTGCAGCCCATGCTGATGAAATCCGTTTGTGTGCCTGGGATGCACCCCCAATTTACCTAGTAGCCCTTCGTTCGCTAGCGATGAAAGATGGCACTTGTGTTACAACAATAGTTGCAGCAAAGTTGCAAATGAATGGTGGGTTTCTCCCGGAACAGTTAATTTCATGGCATCCCAACCCCCAGATTATAGGAGTTCACTGGGGCAGTCAGGAAGGAGAAACAGGGCTGAATGGGGAGAAGGTGCATATACAAATAGAAATATCCTGGGGACAGGACAGCTAATGAGTCAGGGACCTTTTCAGCTTCGTCAGCACCCAGTCGAAGTGGGTAGTGAATGACAGTTTCCACGAGAGAGTGATCCCATTCCCAAAACCCAGGATCAAACCTCCCTGGCAGTTTCATGGAGCTGCATGGACTCTGAACCCTAATTTTGCTGGTGATGTTTCCCTCCGACAGCTCGAGCTGACATCTCAAGAGATTAGGTTGGCATGCATTTTGGTCTGTCTCTGCTTGTTGACATCTAAAGGTTGCTTGGTGGCTGGTGTGAAGTGAACGGATGGCTCTTAGCCTAGCTTTTCAGTGGGCAGGTGTCCATAGCACTGTACAGGAGGATGGCCCAGGGGTCAACATGCTAGCCTGTAATTAGAAAACCTAGGTTCAATTCCCGACTCTCTCTCAGACTTCAGTGTGATCTTGGGCAAGTTGCTGTCTCTCTCTGCTTCAGTTTCCCATCTGTAAAATGAGGATGGTAGTCCTTTCCTACCTCCATCAGGATTTTGAGTACATGAAGTTTTGTGAGATGCTCTGGTACTACAGTAATCGGGGCCTACTCTACGTACCTTAGGGGCTGTCAGTGGATCAGCTGTAGGCTAGACTGTAACTGTAGGGTGCTGTGGAATATGCACAGGGCTGACCTGTGGATCAGCTCGGTTGGTGGAAAACAAAATCTGCTTAACAAACACCAGCTGCTGATCACAAGGGCGCCCATGTGGGTGGACTGGAGTGAGCCGAGGCCATGCAGGGTGCTTCTGCCTGAGGGGAAATCGTTGGCGGTACAGGCTGCAACTGTCCAAGAGCGCTTGTCCCCAGTGTGGGTACACACCTAGCAGTCCGTGCTGCCTGCCACGTGTCACGGGCCTGGCTCTAATTACAAAGCACTCATCGAAAGGAACAAAGGAAGCTCACCTGCAGTGGCCAAAGCTATAATCTAGAGAAAATGTTCTCTCCCCCCGCACCCCCCGCCCGATAAGATAACATTGATGCATTTCAAAAGGGAGGCTGAGCCCCCCGAGTTGGCGATAGCGTGGGAATGTGCCGTGGGGCCCGTGTGCCGCTTGCTTGTGGCATTTTAATGCACAACCCTCCTTTATTTTCACTGGCAAAATAGCTTTTTGATTATGTGCTTATCTAGGCTGTGGGTTTTAAAACCCATTTCCGTTGGCACGGGCCTGATAGAGGAAACGAGGGCCTTTCCCCTCTGGGACCCGGGGTCAACTGCAGCCTGCGCTGTTGCTGGGAAAGTGAGTCTGGTGCGTGCGTCCGGCCTGCTAAATGGCACTTGAACGAAAAGCAGCGGCACGTTTGCGCAGTTCCTTCTGAGGTAACAAAGGAGCATTTGTTTGATGCTGACTGTTTGAGCGGAGATCATAGAGCTGCTCTATCCAGGGGCCAAAGAGCATCTAGTCTATAGGCAGTTAGGCTTGGATGGACAGCTTGGCCAACTTGTTCCTAAAGACACATTGGGCCTGATTCTCCCCAGCCCCCCACCAGGCCAAGGGGGTGCCGAACATGACCGCTCTGAGCAGCAGAGAGCACAAGGGAAGGAAAAGGCTGAGGGAATTAAAAATAGAGCTCCGAAGGGGAGCTAGGAAATGAGAACGGGGCAAGATGGGATTGCTGCAGGGAAGGAAAAGATGAATTCCGGAGGGGAGAGCTCCTTGGGACATAGCAGTATTACTGGGAGCACCTAGTAATGGCTACTGTGGGAAGTGGTGGCCCCCAGCGCTTCAGGGCAGCTGAGCCTCCACCAGGCAACCCTCAGCCCAGGCTGTGAGGCTGGTTGAACCCTCAGGCAGCCGAACACTGAGAGCTTGAAGGCTGGATTTCCAAGGTGACCGCCGTTGTTTGGGAGGCAGTGCTGGCCCTTGGTGAGGGGCCTAGAACAACTGCCTTGTCAAGGTCTCGAGGACATTGGTGGTGGTTGTGATGGAAGGATGAGTGAAGGGGCTTGCATGACAGGAACTGTGCTCGGCATGTACAGGTGTCTGCGCACCCGTGCAGATGCAGGTCCACGAGGATTCACTGCTGGGTCTATGGACCACATGTGTTGGTGGCGCATACATCTGGGCTTGCTTTTCTTTTCTTGTATGTTGGTCGGTCGATCTGTCTGTGTGTTTGTCTGTCTGTCTGACAGACCCGCATACGTATATATGTGGACTTGTTTGTATATGAACCTCTGTGTTCGCAAATATGGAACTTATAGTGTTCTCCCACGCACCTATCATAGAATCACCTGTCTGTAGTTCGTATGGATTGCTATATTTATATACTCTACGGACTCGTCTGTTTGTGTGCTTATGCATGTGTCTCTGTGTGCCTATGAATATGCTGTGTATGACCTTTGCATGTGCACGAATAGGTGGGCCTCTCTGTGTATATATGGATCACCTGGGAATGGTTCTGTCTGGATTCGCATGTAGGTTTCCTGGTGTTTTCTCTGTACTTGCTTGTTGTAAGTGTCTGTCAGGGTTTGTTTGTATCTGGCCCTTGATATGTGGCTTGTGCTTTTCCACATGTGGACCAGTTTACACGTGCAGCTGTATTTGTGTCTGTGTGTAGCGGCTGTAAATGTTTGCATGGGTCTCACTGTATATGTGCTAGTGCATGCGTGCACGTATCGTCTCTGGGTACGCTGGGCATCCATGCATGTGTAAACAGTACATGCTAGCCTGGAGTGTGCCATACATACCTTTGTTTGGTGTGACCGTGCACGAGGTGAGCACATCTTGCGAATGGCCCGAAGGGAGGTGTGCGTGAAACTGCAAGGGTGTAAACAAACATCTGAGAGCCTATCAGCAGGGGTTCTCTGCAGTGCTTAACATTCGCAGTGCCTCCAGTCTGGCTGGCTGGTTACTAGGAATGGGAGCATCTGCCTGAAGAAGCAGAGGTGGAGCTAGGCTTGGAAAGGTGGAATGAGAGGGATAAACTTCTTCACTCATAACCTTGAGAAGAGCTTGGAAGGATGTGGGATGCTGTAGGTAAGTGCAGCAGGTGGGGCAATGCCAATCTAGACATCCGTTGTGTGGCTTATCTTGCCCTTGGTGTCTGGGCTAAACTGAGATGTTGGTACACACATCCTGCCAACCTGACTTTTTCCTTGTGCTTTCAACTGGATGCGGTGGGCCTGAGCGACCTCTCGCCCTTTGGCTTGATTCTTCTGTCTTTCACGGAGTTACTTCTGACTTACATGGTGTAGGAGGGTCAGGCCTAGTATTCCTCTTCAGTCCCTGGCCCTAGCCTGCCAGTCAGCTGCCACGCTGTGTCCCCGATGCAGCAGCTTTGGTGGGTGAAGCAGGTAGTTCAGAATGTGCTCTGGATCCGCGGAGGAACTACAGAAATACGTGTCGTTGTTGATTTACCGTTTACCTCTCGGCAGCAGGCACCGTCACTTCACACACCGGTGCGGGGCTGTGTAGTCCTGGGACACATGAGTTGATTAGGAGGAGGCTGGAGCCACCTTGATTCTGAGTTTCCTGCTGTTCAGCCTTGGCCCTTCAGGGTCTGTTGCTTGTGTATAGGTGTATTGCAATTTATTGCTCGTGTTCCCATTCGAGTGGCAGGGGAGTGGATCTATGTAAAGAGGATCCAACAGAACAGGAGGAGATGGTTCTGTGCCAGAAGGGTGCAACAGAACTAGAGGGGAGTTTTGGCATGAGAGGGCCCGGTGGAGTCAGGAAAAGGGGGGCTCTCTCTCGCCCAGCTGTTTGTGTCCCTTGTTCAGTACTGACTGCACAGCGCTAGTGGGGAACTGGAGTCCTCACAACGGTACAGGGCCTCCCTCCCAAGCCCTCCACTTAATCTGGGAGGTACGTAGCAAGGAACCTTACTATCCCCCTTCCAAGTCAGCCTACGAGGACCCTGGGCCTCCCCTCTTGAACAGGGCTGGCAGCAAGGGTCCATCGTACAGCAGTGGTGCTGAAGGTGCTGTGAGGCCCAGCTAGTGCCTGTGTGCGTGAAGGATGATCTTCCTAAAGGGTTAACCCTGGGCTGGGATATTCAAACACCTCCAGCTGAGGTAAGCACACCGCTTGTTTGTTCAGGTAAATAAGGAAGGAATTAGATATAATGGGGAAAGCAGGCATTTGCTGAGCGCACTGCATTCTAGCACTGTAGTGGCAGGGCATGCCTGGTACGTATCTAGAGACAGATGCCTTTAGCTGAGTGCATTTCTCCATAGCCCCCGGCTTCTTGCCCACCTCTCCAGCAGCGCCAAGCAACCTGGGGCGGTGTACACACCTCCCCCATCCCGTGGAGGTCTCTTCTGGTGGCACCTTGCCGAGGGCTGGTGCTCCTGTGCGCAGCCGGCCTCCTGCAAACAGTGCCCCGTTGAGTTATGCGGAGGTAGAGCTCTCGTCCTAGCCCCTGCCCAGCTTTCCACACGAGCCAAGTCCGTGCGCCCCCATTTTGCCTCTCTGCCCTCACCCTATGCCTGAGTGACGCTGAAGGGGGAGAGAGAGAACTTTTCTAACCTTCTTACTGGATCGATGCTGCGGCTGAGAGCTTTGACATCTCTGCACACCTAACAGGTAAGTCTGATACCCTGGCTAAGAGAGTCTGGTGTCTGTGCTATATCTAACTTACCCTCGGTGTTGGGGGGTATATCCTGGACCCTAAGGTCTCCAAGGTCTTTTCCAGCTCTGCTCTGATCCGGCCCTTGCTTTCTAGTCTCTTGTCTTGTCATGTGAGGTCAGCTGGCTGATGCTGTGACATGGTCAGCTGTTTTGTTTTCTCCTCTCTCGGTGTTGAACGAGCTGGTGAAATGGTGGTTCTGATTTCGGGGGAAATCTCATGACTGCCTAATTCGGGGTCCCTTGCGCCTTCCTCTGAAGCAGCTGGGACCAGGATACAGATCCAATAGATGCTTCCACCTCTCCTAGGGGGTCATTTCGAAAGGCACAAATGGGAATTAGCCACCTCGCTCCTCCTGGAAGTCCATGGGAGTCAGTACCTAATTCATCTTGGTGCATTGGGAAATCTCACCTAGAGCTTAGAACAAGGGGCTAGGTGTCAGGACTCCTGGGTTCTTTACCTACCTGCATTGCTGTATGAGCACTGACTTAAAAAAAAAATAAATCCATGCCTCAATTTACCCAGTTATGACATTTAGACAATAATGTTTGCTTCTGGGAGTACACAAGGCTTAATTGATTAAATTAGCGCATTGATTAAATAAGTGCCCTCGGAGAACCATATGTAGGCTGTGCTATAGAAGGGTTAAGTGTTATTAGACACTGAGCAATATAAATAATGACAATTGCTCTACAGATCAGCGGGTTTCAGTGACTGGCTTAGCTAAACTGGGCATGCAGAAGGCCGGGGGCATATTTGTAAAAGGACAGTGGGCGCTGTTAACCCTTTTAACCGGACTGGCCGTGTCTCAGGACGGCCGTTCACTTTTTTCCCAGTGTCAAAGGCAAATTGGCTCCGTGTCTGATTTTTATGGTTATGCTCGGTTAGTGAAACACAAATGACATCTCTGATGCCAAATCCCTTACAATACCGGCTTTCTCAGGGGCAGGCGTCTCTGCGGGGCAAACGACTTGTGGGGGGAGGCATGAGCTGCTATAAATAGGGGCTTTCCAGATTCTGATGGGGAACACCAAGCTCCACTGCTCCCCTGGGCTGCATACACAGGTTGGTGCTTAATTAAGAACATCGGCTCGCCTTGCCTCCTCCCTCCTTTTTCTGCCGTGCACCTCCCAGTGGGAATGGAGAGACGGCAGGTGGAGAGGGCAGCTTGACCCGAGCTGCAGAAATCTTTGGGAACATCAAAGACGGCACAGAACAGGGACTCCATCGCCCAAGATCCATCGTCTCCGCAGCGGGTGCAGGTACATGAGCGTGGATCTGTGTGTTGGCTGTCGTTGGAAGGGGCGGGGGAGGAATAGCAGTCTGTGCTCTCTTGTTAATACCCCAGTGTTAACTTGCAGCAAAGTTCAGCTAGGAAGAGAATGGCCTGGGAGGAAGGTTGCCAGCAGGGTTCAGTGAGAAATGAAGGACAGAAGACAGAGGAAAAGACTTCAAAGTCCTAAATGCAACAGCACCCAGATACATTTCCCTGTCATCATCAACAGGCCTCGTGCGTCCCTGGCAGTCCGTGGAGTTTGCAACAGGGATCAATATGGCCCACTGACACCAAAGCTTTTGGGGCACATAGGGGATGCAACTGTGACCCTTTCTTAGGATAGGGAGAGAATGGGAGGGGACTAGACTGCTTAAATCCTGAGCATCCCATCCTTTCCCCTTTGGAGGAAACTTGGAAAGGACGTACAGATCACCAAATGGACTCCACTGCTGAAATGAATCCAACCGGCCTGTCTGTAGTCCGGGCTCTTCCCCTTTCCAGAAGATGAATTGAGTGAACAGGACAGATCTGGATCATTTTAGGGTCCGTGTGGCCAAAGCGTTGGAGGGACCCCTGAACATTGTTGGTGGTGTATTGGTACATATCACATGATTCCAGGGTTCCTGCGGTTGACCCCATCAGCCCTGAGGTTTGGAGATGCTTTTTGATCATGTGTGCAGCTCATTCCACCCTGGAGCAGGAAGCCAGACCTAGTGTGCCTTGCCCCCCGATTTCACTTCAGCTTGCCCAGAACCACCCTGGATCCAGAACCAGGGACAGCTCTCCAATGAAGAGCTTCTGATTCCCTGCTCTGAACATCACGGGCCAAATTCTGCCCAGGGTCCCTCCTTGAGCAGCCCCAAAGAGAGGGAGTTTGTCCATGTGGGGGAAGGGGACACACGGGTTTTTAGACAGTGCTGAGCCCTCTAACATCCGGGCCACGTTAAGGTATTCAGCATGCGCATCCAAAGACAGAGGTGCCTGGAATCACTTATCTCTTCTGAAAAGCTGGGCTATGGGCTGCCTTTCCCTGTGGCTGGCCCTCCCTTAGCCCTGTTTGGTTACGGGAACACCTAGAATCCACTTGCATATTTAATCTCATGGCCCCCAATAAAACCATCTCATTTCCTTTTCACCACCAGATGTCTGGCTGGCAGAGCAAACAGGCTGGTAATTGTTTTGCACCCAACCTGCTGGACTTTGATAGTCCTCATTTCCAGGTGCTCCCCCTTCACAGTCAGATGAAGCTGACTCTGTCCTCAGGCCAATTCCAGCTAATCTGATCTAGCCCGTAGTTTTCTCTAGAGCGCCTATCTCCTTGGAACGTCAGGGCCAATGATAACAGAGGAACCCCAGGATCCTGTCAAACGGGTTTATAGAGCATGTGTCCAGCACAAGGGGGAGAAGAAAGGGACTGAGGGATGACTTCACAGTCAGTTTGTGAGGGGAAGCAGGATCAAGCAGGGATTATTGCACTCCACTAAGAAAGTGATTTGGTTTGGCTGCACTTTCCTGGCCCTAGGATTCGTGGGAGCCAGTGTGAGGTAAAACATGAAGGGGTCTCCAGCTGATTCTCTCACGCAGGGAGCTCTGGCTTCTTGTCACCAGTATTTGGGGGAGAGGGTTTAGCTGGGTGGAGGGTGGAAGATGTGGGTTTATCTTTCCAGGGAGCTGGAGGGAGCTGCGTAGATAGGGGAAGCTGTAGAGCAGGGAGGGGCCCAAACAAAGATTCCAGTGCCAAACACACCCAAACTCAGCAGGGACATTGGATCCCAACTTAGCAGCTGAGCCGAAAGCCTGGGTCCAAGCAGGACCTTTCACAGAAGTAAGCGGGGATGGGATTGCTGAGGTAGGCGCTGTGGTGCAGCCTCGTGTGCAGGTGGCATAGCCACAAGGGGACCGGAGCTGAGGCCGTCCTGAGCCAGCCTGAGGTTAGGAAGAGTGAAGGCCGGCTGTCAGGGCTGTGGTTCGGAAGAGCAAAGGCTGCTGTTGAGAGAGAGTTGAGCCTGGATACGGGGAGCATTTGTACGATGGGTGGGAACATCCGTCTTCCCTGGGGAGTTGACTAGCCAAGCTCTCCAGGCCAAGTGTCGTGGGCGAGTTTTGCAAAAGTTTCTTGGTCCTGGGCTGCAGAGGCGTCGTGTCACCGCTCCCAAGTTGCAGGCTCTTGCTTCTGTGACCGCCTGGTCCCAGCTAGGGACGCGGGCGGGTGAAAGACGCAGGAAGAGCCTGGCCCTTGCCTCTCCTCTTAGGCCTGCTGCAAGGTGGGCCACCGAGCCCGTTACCGTCGGTGACGCCTGCAAACCCACCCTTGCAGTCGGGGATGGCCGGGATTTCTGGGCCCTGCCAGGTCCTCGGGGCTCACGGCATGGGGCAGGCTCCGAGAGCTGAGGCGCTGGCCTGTGTGATGTGCAGAGGGTCTCGAAATTGGGCCCTCCGGCGTTGCCTACCGGTGCCAGTGAAGGGCTGCGCCTTGAAGGGGGGCTATGGGATCCCAGCCCTGCCTCTCCCCTACCCTGCGGGAACAGCTCGTGGAGGGGGTCCGCCGTAGAATGGGGCTCGCCCAGCTGGCAGGGCTGCTTCCTTGCTCCCTGCTGCGGGCGGGGGTCACCAAATGGGCCATTAGCCTTTGGGCACAGGGGGAAACAAGCCTGGGGCCTGCCTTTGTCATGTGGCCCTTCCCAGCACCAGACACTTGGCCTGAGGCGAGAGAGCCCCAGCTTCCCCATCACCCGCACTCTTAGGAGCTGAACTGCTTTGCATAGCGGTCTTTTGGAGCCCAATGCCTGGAGGCATCCCTGTTGTTTATACAGTTATCTATCTCCTGCTTTCACTGGCCTGCTTCCCGCAGCCTGTTGTCCCTCCATCTCCCTTTAACCCTCTGAGCGTGCAGTGCTAGGGGCTGTCCAGAGCTGAACCTCTGGGCCAGCACTGAGGATGCAGGAAGATAAGATGGGTCTTCAAAAGGCCACACTACAGGGGCTGGCAACTTTTGCCCAATTACCTCTGGGCACAGAAAGGAAGAAAACTAATATTATTTTCATATGCAATTTTTTTTTAATGGGGGGCAGTATTGTCTTCTGCGTAAACCATCAGACTGGGAGTCAGGTCTCCTGGGTTCCTGAGTTTGGATTCATTGAAGCGTGTGATTTTGGAGAAGTCACTTAAAATGCTCTTTGTCTCGGTTGTCCCCATTTTGCAGAAGGGGAAACAACTTTTGCAAAGTGCTTTCAGATCCCAAGAGGAAAGGCGCCACCAAGTGTTAAATATTGTTGTTAGCCCTTGTGATGGGTTCGCTGAAGTCTGTTCCAAAGTCTCATCCTAGTTTAAAAAATCCAAAAAGCCCTCTGTAGGAACAGTCTATTAACACTCTCCTATCCTATGGGCGTGTCAGATGTGTTGCAAACAGCATCCATGAATTCGGAGGCTTTAATCCAAAGCTTCTCTAAACCCTTTAGGTCTGCAGGATTGGGCTGGAAACCTAGCAAGAATGGTCTCCCTCGTGAGATTTCTGAGGATCTGTCTTCCTGGTGAGGCTCAAAATGCAGGGAAAACAACCTTCTTTCCTCATGGTTTTTCAGGAGGGAGGAATGTAGTTCAGTCTAAGGTTCTTTGTTGTTTTATCCACGTCGGTTTGACTGACACTGGAGAATACCTGCCCTCCAAAAACATTTATGGCAGCTACAAAGAGCCAGCGTCTTTAATATTTAAGACAGCTTTCGCTCCCTTAGTCCCATATGGGCTGCCAAAGGTGTCCGGTTCTTCTCCAGTCTGGCAACTCTCAAAGGCCTCTCGTAGTGTATTGTCTGAACCGTCCACAGGAGGCCCAAAGACACAGAATTAGAACCTTGCTTTGGAACACCCCCTGTTTCTGGTCTGTTGGCATGGGGCCAGCTTCCATGAAGGCAAGACAGAGCCTAGGGAAACTGAAACAAGTTCTGTGAAACGCCAAAGACTGTCAAAGGTTGTTTCCTGCAATGCCCCCAGGTCTCTCAGTCACCTGCTTCCAACGCTTCTGCCTATTTGCATGCAGTCACCAACAGTTGGGAGTGCTTTCCAAGTTTGTCCTAACCCAACCTGTTTAGCTGCGGATTTAATTTTAATTAATGAGCTCATTGTTTAAGGTCGGTTTGTTCTTTGCTTTCAAAGGGCTGGATCCCAACTCCATTCAAGTCAATAGCAAAGATCTCATTGACTCATCAGCGTAGGATCATCATAAAACAAATACCTACTTCTTACTCACACACAGATCTCAAAGCACTTTACAGAAGAGGTTTGTACCAGTCTCCCTGCTTTACAGCTGGAGAAACAGAAGCCCAGGGGTTGGAGTGACTTGCTCAAGTGGCTGAACTGCAAACAGAATCCCGGTCTGTTGAATCCCAGTCTAGTGGTCTGTCCACTAGGTCACACTACCTCCCCTAGAGACAAAAATCTGGGCCTTGTGTATTGATGTTCTGCACAGAGTTGGACCCTATGGCACACTGTTCAGATCCGGATTTCCCCCAAAAGGGGATTAGAGCTGGAGTTTGGGCATATCTCTGAGAGCCAGTCCATCTCTCATTGCAGTAAACGGTAAAGCTCCCATTGTCTCCAGTGGATGTTGGATTGGCTCATTCAGCAGATGCTCCACAATGTGACAAGGCAAAATGTTTGGGAACGATTTGGTATCTCCCTGCCTCCTGGGGGCACCATTTCCTATGTAAGTGGGAGAGTGGAGTGAATAAGAGTGATTTGTGCGTTGCTTGTGGGTTTCCAGCCAGCTGAAGAAGAAGCAGAGTCCTGCCGGTGTCCAAAAGTCTGTCTGTTAGACTGAGCATTAAATGAAACATCAAATGGTTTTTTGTTTTTTTTTTGCTTTGTTGCCTCCAGTCCTGCAATTGGCTGGTTCCCTTCTTCGAAGCAGCCTTGCTCGAGTGGCCCTGATTAGTATCTCCATCCTGGATTGTACAATAGTCTCATCTAGCTGGGTTTTGCTAGCTGCACCCGGGTTCTCTCTGAAGGCTTAAGAGCCACAGCAAAGCTCTCTGAGCCTTGTGAGTGAGTCTAGTTTGTATCCCCCCGAACCAGATGAATTTCACCTGGTTTGGATCCTTTCCTTCGCGAGCATTTTGCATAGCCCTAGGGCCTGATGTAGGCTTCAGTTTAGGACAGTCCCTGCCCCTGGGCTAGCAGAACTAGATTTGGCATCTAGAATCATAGGTCACTGACCTTTCTAATGGTATTTCATCAACTGGAGTTTCCCATCACTTCCCCCCCGCCCCCTGCAGTCAGCCATCCATTAATGCTTTTGTATAGTGAGGTCTTAGCTTGGAAGGTGCTATTGGAAGGGTAAAAGGCCCTACCCAGTCCCAAAATCCTTAAGCAAAACTCCCAGTGAAGTCAAGGAGAAGGGGGAATCTCTGGTTCTGTCTTGCTACAGCTTTTCTCTGTTGGTAGAGACCTTCCAACGGAGGAGGGACGCGTTTTGTTGTCAGAGGTCACTAATGATTTTATTTTTTCAGTGGCTTGGAAAAAATGAAGGGCAGGGTTTTTATGCTACACGCAGTTGTCATGTGGGATCTTTCTTCCTCTTCATAAGCACGCATCACATTAACGTTAATGGGAGTTCCATGGGCATGTCACAGGAGAATAAAGGTACAGGTTGGAACGCATTTGCACATGGCTAGGCTGATGTCATCAAAGTTATAAACAGTTTGCAGGTTTTTCTTTGAACACCATTTAAAATCTATTTCACACGGTAAGCTGTGGTTCTATCTGTCAAGTGACTGTGGAAAATGGCCCCTCCTTTCCAATCAGATCAGCTCCTGGTGTGCATTTAGAGCCAGAGCCCATCACTTTTGTGACGAGCCTACTTTACCATATTGGTACTCCTGTTAGCCCTGAAATGCTGACAACAGCTAAGAGCGAGCAAACTGGAGTCAATTCTTTCTCATGGATCTTCACCAGCCCTGTTTGCAATGTTCCAATATCACAGTTAATTGGTGCTCCTGTATACACCCGGTGAAGGCTAGGGGATTTGCACTAGTGCCAGAGAAAGCAGAATTTGACCTGCAGACCTTTCATATCTGATTGTGGTGCCTGAGAAGAAAATACCCCGGCTTGGCTCTCAGATCCCAGGATAAGTTTGCGGGGCTGCCAGTTGCAAACAATGGGACAGATGCAGATTCTCAGCCGAGGCAGATCAGTGTAGCTCCTCTGTAGCTAATATAACTATGCTGGTTTACACTAGCTGGAGATCTGGCCTAGGATTTTTCTACTTGTAAACTGAGCCCAATTGGCCTGGAGATACTGAAGGCCAAATCAAGAGCCCCTTGAGGCTATAACACTACAGTGGCACATGACGGCTTTTTGTGCACTTCAAGCTTTCTGCACTAGAGAAAGAAACCAAAAAATGTTGTCAGGGCGGCAGTTCAGGAACCCTCAGGCCTTGAGGGATTTTCGTAGCTTAGTGACAGTTGTTTGTTTTGAAAGATTCGAAGAGTTAATTCCTTAATTATTTTCTTTCTTGCCTGGATATTTGAATCAGCTGTGGCAAAGCTCTTCTCCTTGCCATGCGAACTGGGAGCGAAAGATGGGGAACTAGAGAGTATAACCATAAGGGAAAGAGAGGAGGTGGGGGGGGGGAGGAGAAGAAGAAAAGGAAATAGAGAAGAGGGAGTTAAATAGAGAAATATTTTAGTGCTACATACCATGGGGTCATGGTGACCCCTGTAATTAACATGCTGGAACCATTTGGTGAAAGGAATAATCCCAGCTGAGACAGTTTAAATTTTTCTTCCAGCTGCCTGTGCACCAAGCCCTGATGCCCATTTGTTGTCACTGTGGCTTGTCTACTTGGCAAGCCACAGCACAACGAGGCAGGGTGTGACTTTACAGTCACATCCCAGGTGGACACAGCTACGCACAGGAGGCCGGTGACTAGGCTGGAGGTCCCCTCCCCCAAATATAGCTACTAGCTCACCCAGTTTTGGCTGAGCCGGCCTGTGCCCAGCTCAGGAGGCAAAAACCCACATACTCGCACTAGTTCTTATTCAACTAGTGCCAGTATAACTGGCAGCGTAACTGGGGTGGGCTGGGTAGCCGCAGCTGAGGCTTTCGTACTTGGGCAGCTAAGGCGTGCCTCCATGATGACAACCATACACCTGTTGTAGCGCAGAGAGTTACTTGGGCTGGGAGGCGTCCAGATGCTACGGTGCTGGGAGCCTGATAGTTAGTGCAGACAGAGGGGAGGTCATTGATGCTGGTGGTCCTAGGCAGGTTCTGGACTCCAAGATTGTTGGAATCTACACTGGAATTTATCTTTGGGTTCACTCCCATGTTCCTTTGCTCCATGAACTCTGGGCCAAATCCCAGAATTTGCCTTTGACACTGTTGTAGGGACAGGACTTGGCACTGATCTAAAACTCTCTCCAAGGTGCTGGGGCAGAGGACAAGGAAACAGAAAGAACCATGCCCGTTTTGCAATTAGCGATGGTTTCCTCATACCCTGAGCTTGAATGCTGGCTCTCTGCAGCTGCTTGCCTGGGAGAAATTAGAAGGGTGGAGGAAAAAACATAAACACAAGCCATGGAGCTAGCTTCTAACATAAATGGGGGTGGAGGTTTCCAAGACTGAAGAGGTGTGAGGCGGGAAGAAGGGGAAAGGGATAATGGAAGTAGGGGAAGAAGGCAGACAAGGACAGAAGGACTGTGGGATGAAAGGAAAGCCGATAAAAGGGGCCTTAAAAACATGGCCTTAAAAGCATGGCCTTAAAAACTTAAAAACTAAAAATCCTGGGCCCAAATTTCAGATATGGACCAGCTCCTCAGTTAGCATAATTGGATGCAGCTCTATAGACTACATTAGCATGGACTCCTCCAGTGGAGCTACACATGTATATGCCAGCTGGGCGTCTGGCTCGTCAACCCCAAAGGAACATCGCTGGTGTACAGTATCAGGGAGTTCTTCAGCTTCGTAGCAGTACATACGAGCTGACGGAGGAGCCCTGGTTTGCACACCAGCCTCTGGGTGACGCACGGGGTTTGGAAGCAGGGCTGAGGTTTGACATCTCGGCCGTGCGGGAGGGGACGTGCGAGAGGAAAGTTACACTTTCCCTTCAGTGGGTCCCTCCTTCCCCTGCTGTCTTGACAAGAGACTCTCTCTTGCTCGAAGCAGCTTCTTAGAGTAAATACTTCCCCACCTAGCCCATAAAGGCCTCAGCAGCAGCCTCCTGTTGCCAAAAGCCAGAGCAAATCAAACAAAGGTCCCCACCCTTAGAGTACAGCTCATTCTGTCAGATGATTACTCAGGCTTTTCTCTCTCACAGCCCAGAGGTTCTGCTTTTGGCTAGGTTCTGTTTCCCAGGGGCTCTGGCCTAGAATTTCCCAGCCAATGATGGATGGTGGTGATGGGGTGGGAGGAAAGGGCGGGGCTGATTAGAGAAGTTTCACCGTCTTTCTTTGTGCTCCCTGTCCCCAAACTTGGCAATGCTCCTTGGGCCCTTGAGCCTCTATATTCGGCACCAGCTGTGCTGGCTTGGCCTCAGTCTATCTGTTTGTTTGATGTGTGACTGCTAGCTTGACTACTGTGACAACGGGGCAGTAATCGGACGTACTTTCCTGCGGTGACTCTTGCATCACAGACATCTGTCAGGGACTTTATAATGGTTTAGAGTACAGGGTTCACCCCACCTCCCTCACAAACACAGATATAGGTACGTGCCCTTCCTAGCATGCCCGATTCCCTTTCTTGTAGTACCTGGCAGTGTGTGGCCAGATTCTTTGCTGGTGTTGATCCAGCATCACTCCATTGACTTCAATGGAACTAACCCAGGTGATAGCAGCTGGAGATCTGGCCCCACTTTTGGGTAATAAGCGAAACTGCATTGTGAGATGGTAGTGGGAGAAATGGCTGAACCATTGCAGCAGCAAATGCTTTGCATAGGTGCAAGAGAGAACCGCTGCAGACTGGAACCAGTTTAGCCAGACCTGAGCAACAGCGACTTTGTCTTAGCTGTGGAGACCCATGCTTGCACGATGCCTGGGACAGCTGCTGTGCGTGGATGCAAGTTGGTGCAGGGATCGAGCACTTCAAAAGCTGTTTTGCTTAGGGCCTGGAGAGAACTTGGTCGGAGCGAACTGGACTGAGGAAGGGAGAGACAGAGATCCAGGCGAATGGCCCAAGAGACACACAGGCAGTTGGGGAGTTGGTCTGCCATGGTTCCAGAGCCCAGGAACAGAACTGCACACTCTTTCTCTTACTTATTTAGACCTCTACTTGTGGGGACGGTAGTGCTGGGACCTAATCCCACTTCCAAAGAGCACCATAGCATCTCAGGTTTGCAAAGGGCTTTCTTAGGGCTAGGGCCTCGCCAGCTGTTACCAGCTTCCCTTTTGTGCAGTGAGCAGCATGGGGCTGGCTTTAAGGCTGAGTTCCTAGAGTCTTAACCTAATCCAGAGCAAATAAACCAGAGGTTTGGAACCGCGCAGCATCTCTCAGGGAAACCTGCCGCCTCTTGGGAGGTGTCCCCTTCACCCCCGCCCCCCAGCTAGGGCGTCCCCAGTTCTGGCTTCCCGAACGTCTGAGAAAATGCAACATTGGCTGGGCAGTAGGCGGGTTAGCACGGGCTGTGCAGAGGATCAGTTTATCAGGTGCCTGGTCGGTAAGGCCACGCCTGCTAGAGGGGCCACTGTGACGTTCAGACATGTTTCTAAAAGTCTCCTTTAGTTAGTCACTTCAGGGCAGCCTAACATTTCTGTAGTCCTCAGGGCTACTGCTTATTAAAGTCGATAGGGCCAGATCCCCACCTGGTGTAAATCAGCAAAGCTCCATTGATGTCCATGAGCCAGAGATAGTGCACATACACCAGCTGGACAACGACCTGTGTTTGTGTGTGATTGACTGTGTTGTGCAAATATATGACTGTGGGGTGTTCGCATGATGTGGGGGGGGTATATCTATTTATCTGCATGTCCCGACCTAGGGACTTACTGGCCCCTCTTACTGTAATATGTGAGCACCTCCCAAACCTGAATGGATTTATACGGCATGCTTAGGAGCAAAAGCTTTCTATTCACGTAGCCAGCCTCTTCCTGCTTGTTAACTTGTTCAGCGCTGTCACAATACAGCGTCTGAGACAGCACACCCAGATCCTTGTGAAAAAGTCGTTCCTATTGGTGAGAATGGCAAATAGTCCTGCCTTCCAGGGGGCGATGGCGGCTGTTGTTGTTGTAGGGCTGTCCTTGAATGCTGGGCCATACACTCCAGTGGTTGTACAGCTGCTTATGAAGGCCAGGGTTACGTGCTTACTGGTTTCTTACCATAGGGTGTCTTGTGAGGAGTGGCATCCAGACCCTGGCTTGTTATTGTAGGGTTGCCTGCGAAAGTGCCAGGCTCTGTACGTTCTCTCTTTTGGAATAAAAGCACCGAAGCGTTTCAAGCCAGATTTTCAGAAGGGACCAGTAGGCTTAGGTGCCCCTTGAGCGCTGAGTCTTTGGAAAAGTTGTGGAGTTCCTCCCTTGCTCGCATGGTAAGAGTAAGAGCCCTTGTGAAATGTTGGCCTTAGGGGATTCGGATGCTGAAAAGCAGCAGCAGCATGGCATAGTGGTCAGAGCACAGGATGTGGCGCTGGAAAATCCTGTGTTCTAACACCAGCTCTGTCACTGATTTTGCACAAGTCATTTAACCTCCCTGTGCCTCAGTTTCCTTATATTCACTGTAAGGGGCTAGGTCTTGACTTGAACGAAGGTGTGGTGATTTACAGAAGCCTTTGCCCTGGTCCAGGGATAACAAAACTCCCCCCCCCCCCCAAGAGATAAATTGGGAAACCTTTGTAAAGCACACTGGAGATGTAAGGCCCTGGGGAAGAGTTGAGTGTTGCTGCTGTTAAAATCGTTGCATACTTTGTTCCTGGCTTTGTTCAAAGGATGAATTTAATTGTAACAATGTTAATCTTCCAGACGTTTCCTACTTCTCCCCCCCCCCAACCCTTCCCCCCTTTCCACTGGCAAATCTATGGTAAATAGCTTGTGGCTATTAATGACATTTAATTATCTCTTATTTACCAACCATCACTAGCTGCAGGGAGCAAACATGGGACCAGCCCACTAGCTGGAACCACCTTCAAGCAACAGCAGAATGGAAATGAAATTTTTTTGGCACGTTGAAAAATGCACAAAGATAGTGACACACAGTACAGAACACTTCAGTAAATAACATCTCTCCTACACAAAGGGTACATTTATTTGGCTAGAAGGGCTTGAATAAGCTCAAGGGATTCACTGTTTCATCATTTGCTTCCTTTGGTTTAAAGAACCCAATAAAAGATCTTCATGGCTATTTTTTTAATGTTTTTTCTTGCTGTTTTTTTAAAAAAAATAATAACCCACTGGGAAACATCACACTGAAATCTGTTCATCTACCAACATTTTCCCATCCTCCGTTGTATGTTGGTTTGTTTATTGCAAAGTCACTTGTGTGTGCTGACCTGCTGCATGGACTGATTTGGTTTTGTAGGATCTCTTTTGAGGCATGGCCCACAAATACACACGCTGGTTTGTTATTCTGGGTCACTTGTGTGTGCCATTATTACTATTCATTATTTGTATTACAGGAGTGACAGACATGGACCCATTGTGCTAGGCTCTGTACAAACATAGAATGAAAAGATGGTCCCTTCCCCAAAGAGCTTACAGTCTGTGATCTGTGTGTGCTAGTTTGTTTTTGTAGGATCATTCATGTTGAGCTGTATGGTCTGGTTTATTATGGTAGGGTGGATTTGGAGATGCCTGGCTGCGTATGTTGCTTTGTTATTGTAGGGTCCCTCCCCAGCATTGGCTTGCTGTGTTTTGAGAAAAAGAACTCTGAATCATTTGTTGGAGGGTATTTTGTGGAAAATCCTCATACAAAGAAAGGCACGGGCCGTGCAAACAGCTCTAAAATTGACCCTGATGGTGCCCTTTTAATGGCGCGCTCATTTCAGAGGACTCTTTTCTTTAAAGCCTCAGGACTCCTCTGAGGGAACTATCAGGCTTTCTATTTTGATGGAGACATTTCCCAAGGTTGCCATGGAAATTCAGCAGGCTCATCCTCTTCTCTGCAGAGTCCGGGGCTCCCTGCTTATGGGAGACAGATGGAAATAGGCTTTTAAAAATGTGCTCTAAAAAGAAAAGAAAAAAAGTGGAAAAGTTCACGCAAACAGGGATAGAAGTGGTTTGTGGCCAGGTGCCATCAGCTGCCATGTGCCTCTTTGCCTGATTCATAGATTTCAAGGCCAAAAAGGACCAATATGATGATCTAGTCTGATCTCATGAGAACTGCCCCATACTAATTCCCAGAGCAGATCTGTCAGAAAAATCTTGATTTAAAAATTCTCAGCAATGGAGAATCCACCACGACCCTTGGTAAATTGTTCCAATGATTAATTACTCTCACTGTTTAAAAAAACAAGTCCACCTTATTTCCAGTCTGATGGAGGGAAGGGATTCCAAAATCGGAGGGGCTCTTCATGAAAGTGACATGAGCAATGGGGTGCCCTGCCTTAGAGCTGCGGCTCAGTCTAATCCCCAGCCACTCTGTGTGTAGGGTTTTTATGCCACACTCATTCCTGTGGCATTTCAGATGTCAGGGCCTCATCCCATTGATGTCCGCGGGTTTCAGATCAAGCCCATAGTGATCGAAGATCTCATCAAGGTGGCATTGTAATAAAGTGAGCTGCCCTCAGGGGCAATAGTAGGTTTTGTTTGCTCTCCTTGTGGGGATGGTCTATGTCCTTCATGACGTCACTCTTGGTCCTTGTCTGCGATAGGGACCTGTTTTACAAGCGGGCTTAGGCACCTAATGGTACAGCTAGGCCCCTAGTGAAATTTATATAAAAACATCTAAGTAGGTTACATGAATAACGCCCCGTGACATCAATGGGATTTCTGCGCCTAACCTGCTTAGCTGCTTTTATATAAATCTCACAGGGTGCCTAGCTGAATTGTTAGGCGCTTAAACCCCTGCAGCAAGCCATGGTTTGGAATCGCTTGGTCTTGCCATGTCCGGACTTCACCCAGCAGCCGTGCAAGGGACTTGACAAGGTGATGAACCATAGTAATGTCAAGAGAGGACTGACTGTTTCGTGGAGGCCGGTGTCCTTGCAACAGTTTCCTCGCTTAGTGTAGATGGGCCCTGGCTGTGCTGGTGACATGAGACGATGAATAGTGGTCCTGCAATACCCATTTGAAGGGCTGCTCCCTTGGTTACACTGGGATCATTTACTGTTGTTGATTGGTATTATTGTAGTGACTTTGCCTCCTAGGCATGGACCAGGACCTCTCCGCGCTAAGTGCTGTACAAACGTAGAACAAAAAGATGGTCCCTGCCCCACTCCGATGGGGTAGTTATTTTAGCTGCTAGAAGCTTGTAGGCCCAGGTGGGAGAAGATGGAGTGAGGGAAAAAGTTTTGGAGACCAATCTCTGCTTGAGATGAAGGGCTCTTTCTACCCTGCCACAAGTGTTTTCTCTCCTGCGCAGCATGCCTGGTGAGGGGGAATGGCTGTGCGCGCTAATGCGAAGCTTCTTTGCGGGGAGGCCCTCCCTGTCCAAGTGAGGGGTGCTCAGAAACCAGATCCCAACGGCACAGCCCCGTCTCTAGCATTTCTTCCCAATGAACGCGCAGGTCCCCACCCAGGGCTGATAGCGTCATTGTCCCAATGAGGTTTCGGCTCTCACCCCACCCGACTCACCCTCTGGAAAGTTTGCCGTCCCAGTCGGGGTGACCCTCCCTTGTGTTTGGTTATGTGATCATTCCAGGCAGATCTGATTTTCCCCACTCCCCTCCTACCCCCTGATTGCCAAATGACCCAGAAGCGAAGGAGTCACCCAGGCCTGCGAAGAGCTATTTAACCTGTTTTCATCTGGGGGTCTCTTTGGGCGTCGAGTGGCTCTTTGGAGGCTTCTTTCCCACTAACAGGCTTAGCTTTCCTCCATTGTGCTTGACCACTGGGCAGAAAGACAGGAATTACTATCAAACCCCAGCCCTTTCTGACTGGTGCTTGTTGGTTTGTTTCTCTCTCCACCCCTCTGCTGCTGACAGACTTGGAGACGCACCCAGGCGGAGTGATGGGCAGTGCAGGCCAAGGGCTGACTCTTCTCCCTCACGGCCGGCTCGCCCCCCAGGACGCCCTGCTGCTGACCAGCCTCGAGAAGACGCCCACCGCACAAGACCCCGATACCAGGAGTTGGAGTTCCCTTGACAGTCCCAGCCCCCCTGCTACACCCGAGCAGACCCTGCCTAATTTCTACCTCCACTACTTCGATATGCTCTACTCCGAGGACAACAGCTGGGTGCTCAAGGGCCTGGGGGAGATTCCTCAGGGCAGCGGCCCCGGGGGCAGAGGTGAAGGGCAGAAGGAGCCGGAGCAGTGCCCTATCATCGACAGCCAAGGCTTGGGACTGAGCCCCGATGTGGACTACCAGGATAGCCTCCACCTGGAGGAGCACTCGCTGGAGCAGGTGCAGAGCATGGTGGTGGGCGAGGTGCTGAAGGACATCGAGACAGCTTGCAAGCTCCTCAACATCGCAGCAGGTGGGTGCCCCCTTCTGTGTTTCTGCTTCCCCTCTGTGGGTGGAAGAGGGGCCAGGGAGAGCTCAGGGCCTTGTTGTGGGAAGACCAGAGGCGTGCGGGGGCTCCATACAGCCGTGGAGCTTTGCGCCTCTTGCTTGTGGGTTCGGATTCGGCTCGGCAGCGGGTGAAAGTCACTGGTGGCTCTTGATCCAGGATGTCTGTGGAGTGGCTGCAGAGTTCCTGGTCCTCCACAGTTACCAGAGGACACCAGATTCTTCTATTTCTTCTTCTTCTTCTTCTTCTTCTTCTTCTTCTTTTTTAATAAAACCCTTTTGCTTGAAAGAAATGTAAATAATCCACCCCTTCTGCTGGCTGTGAGCGAGCAAAGGGAGCATGACTAAAGTCCTGGGAAGGCAACATAAGGCAATCTGGATCTCAGCAGTGCCAAAAGTTTTAAAACGAGGGGGACTGGGAGTGGAAGAGTCTAAGGCCTGATCTCCACTTAAAACATAGGTCGGTCTAGCTACGTTGCTCGGGGCTGTGAAAAATTTCATGCCTATCGCACCCTAGTAAGATCAACCTAATGCCTTGGGAGTAGACATGGCTAGAATTCTTCCATCGCAGCAGGACTGGTGGATTACCTATATCAATGGAGAACCCTTTCTGTTGAGGTAGGAAACATCCACACTACAGTGCTGTAGTATAGACATGATCTGATATTTCCTATATCCATCTTCTAGATGCTTCCCACCAGCCCTCCCCTATGGCACACAGAATCAGTGGTAGGGGCAGCTACATTTATAGGGACTAACAAGTTTTCCCCATCTCCCATGTCTAGGTCAATGTGAAATATAGTTTGCTGGGTTGCAAGGGGAATCTCTTGCCCTGGGGAGAATAGTGTCTTTGAAGTCGCGTGTGTTAAGCAAGTGGAAGGCGGGTGGGGAAGGGAGCAGCCTGTTCCCCCCCCCCCTTTCTTCCTGGCTAATTTCCCCCTGCAGAACTTGGGAGGAGGGGTGGTGAGTTGTTGAGTGTCAGACAGAACTGTCCTCTCAGGTGACTCTTCTGTGAAAAAGAATAAGGGCTGGGGCCTGCTTTTTGTTCATGTCAATGATAAACCTGCTAGTGACACCAACTGAGAGCAGGGTTGAGTTGCTGGGATATGATAGTGAAACCTTAAAGTGCAACACACAAAGCTTAGGGAAAAGAGTCATGCCAAAGAATAGAGGTGGCCTGGTGGGAAGGGATTTATTCCTCCCTCCCGACGTGAACACCCTTGATTTATGGTGGGGGGGTTGAGAATCTGGACTCAAACACTGCATTCTGGTTTCTCTTTCCCCCCTCAAATAATGCAGCGCGTGTTGACGTGCAATGGCATGAGCAGGCTGTGGAAGTGCCTTGTGTTAGAACAGCCTGCCGTAGGGTTGCAGCCCTCTGGCCCAGCCGTGATGGAATTCTGTATGAACCCGAATGGGACACTGAGCAATCTGATCTTCAAAGGACTGGATCAAGGGAAGGGCCGGAGGTGGCTCCTGTCTGAGTCAATGGCCATTTTCTCACTGAATTCAGTGGGAGCAGGAGCAGGGCCGATGAGTGGCCATCTTGATCCAGGGTGCGAAAGGGCACCGTGCACGTCCTCTCGTGCCCAAGAGCCAAACCCAGTAGCAAGCTAGGGACCCTGCAAACAGCCCCTCGTTGTCCCAGCTGTGGCTCTGAAGGCACGTTCAGTGACGGGGTTGGGGATCCAGGTCCTGTAGGAGAAACGGCTGGTGCCAGGAACAGGGAGTCCCAGCTGGATAATTAAAACATGCTGAACATTTGAACCCCTGCCTTGTACTGATGGAAAGGACCCTGCGAAGTGCCAGGCTGTGGGGCATGGGTACAGGGACCAAAGAGGGCACAGTTTCCAGGAGTAATGAACAGCAGTTGGGGGTAGGGATGTCTGGTTTACCTGGGATGAGTTTTTTTGGCAGGATAAACGTGGGGCCTGCTCCTCAGGTGGAGGGGGGAAGGGGCATATGAAGTTACTCAGGGTGTTTCTAGCTGTAATGCTGGCGCGGGGACTGAACAGGAATCTGAGATCCAAACTCGCTGGGCTTCAAGGTTCAGAACTCCGGCCTGTCTCTCTCTGTTTGAAGCGTTTTGTGTCCCATGAAGTCTCCTAAGCATCTGTAAAGCGACTGCATTGAGGCATTAATAACATTGGACTGGATCTTACACTGGTCCAGTTGGCATGGCTCTTCTGAAGCCAATGGGGCGATGCTGGCGTCCTCCAGCTGAAGCTTTGCACCTGCAGTGTGTGCGAAGCTGATTCGCCCTATTCCATGTGGGCGTGCAGTAGCCGCTTGCTGGATCCACAGCAGTGCTGGGTCTCCCTTAGCCAGATGCTCTTCAGAGGCTGCTGCTGTTTCACAGACAATGGCGCTGGGCAACAAAGTGGTAGGACGTGCAGAGGAAAAAACGTGTCCATTTAGGAGAACTAGCCCTTCTGGCAGATCATGCTGCTGCAGTTTTCGCCTTGGGAGTGTGGACCGTTGGGTTCTCCTGTCTGGATTGTTCCCTTGAAAGTGTGCTTAATGGGTTTGATGTGTCTGATGCCCTCTTCCCCTGCACCTCTGTGACCTGTGGGTGTTGAGATCTGTTCACTGGGGTGGATTTCTCTCCCATAGACAGGAAAGGGACCTGGTTCCCAGGCAGATGGGGCAAAAAAGGAGGCAGGGAACCCAGGAGAGGATGAGAGATCATTGATGCAAGTTTCCAGTGGCTGAAGAAGACTGAAAAAGGAGGGGTAGCTCTCCTTGCCCCAGCCACGGAGTGGCTCTCCCAAGCTAAAGTAGCTCCCCTCTCTTTTTAGCTCAGGAGTGGGGTTGTGTTCCCTGGTACTAGAACCCCTGCAGAGTGATCTTTTAAGGGAGGTGTCCCCGGATGCCTTGCTCATCAGGAGTGGGGGCCGCCCTTTCTGTTTCTCTTCCGCAGATCCGGCAGACTGGAGTCCAGGAAATGTCCAGAAGTGGATCTTATGGACCGAGCACCAGTACCGACTGCCTCAGATCGGGAAAGCTTTCCAAGACCTGTCTGGGAAGGATCTGTGCGCCATGTCAGAGGAGCATTTCCGCCAGCGCTCCCTGGTGTGCGGGGACATGCTGCACGCCCATCTGGACATCTGGAAATCCGGTACAAGCCAGCGCAGGGGCGGGAGGTGGTGTGAGCACAGCAAAGTTCCCTCTGCACTAAAAAACGTGGGGGCAGATGACCAGTTCTCTGCAACCCATTCACGCTTCCTAGGGACATGTGGCTCTCTCCTGTGTTATTCATGGCCCTTGCGTGTGAATGGGGTGCTTCGTAGCTGGTGGATTCTGTTCCCCCAGCATGACACGTGTGCCCTCTCTGACCCTTTGCATGCTTCCCTTCCAGCTGCCTGGATGAAAGAGAAGGCTGCACCTGGCGAAGTGCGATACTGCGGTGAGTTTCCATCTTTGGCAAGGCCAGAGAGGCAGGAGGGTTGGGGGAAGCAAGAGGGTCAATTAACCTGTTTCCCCCTCTTACGATTCAGTGACGGGGTCCCCAGTTATTTGAGGGGTTGCTTCTTGCTTAATCAGGATCAATATGTTAATCATAATTAAGTCTCTGACTGGTAATAAGAATACACTATTTATTAGTTAGTAACAATCTGGATAATTAGTCAATGATGACTCTGGTTAATAACAAGCCCAAAGGGAAATGACTATCTGATCTATCCCTGATACTTATACACCCCTCATTACCCTGATCTGTGAGCATCTCACAATCTTTAGTGTGTTTATTATTACTAATTTATTATTTGTATTACGGTAACGCGAAGGAGGCCCAGCCACCAACCAGCACCTCATAGTGCTAAGTGCTGTACGAACGCAGAACAAAGATGGCCCCACCCCCCAAAAACTGACCATCTCAGTCTTTAACCTGCACCTGGGAAGCAGGGCAGGGCTATTATCCCCAGGTTACATATGGGGAACTGAGGCACAGAGAGGCTAAGTGACTTGCCCAGGGCCACACAGGAAGCCTGTGGCAGAGTAGGAAACTGAACTTGGGATTCCCAAGTCATAGGCTATTCCATTGCCCACTGGGTGGTCCTTCCTCTGATCAGATGGTGGTAACTTTTGGCCACTGGTGACCTGGGCAAGCTGAAGAGAGAAGACTCCCTCTGTTCCCAGTCCCCACAGCTTCTCTGCTGGTGCCGGCTGACTGACAGCTGGCATGTGCTTCCTTCCTGCCGCAGGGGCTGACGAGACCTGGACAGACAGCGAGGTGGACTCCTCCTGCTCAGGCCAGCCCATCCACCTGTGGCAGTTCCTCAAAGAGCTTTTGCTGAAGCCTCATCACTACGGACGTTTCATTCGCTGGCTCAATAAGGAGAAAGGTGAGGGCCGTTGACTCCTCCTGGGAAAGTCAAAGACACTTCCTGTACCCATGGCATAATCCTCTGGGCCCCGCAAGGTCAGGTCTCATAGCATGAATACTCAGCTGGGGGGTTTTCCATCACAGGGGTCCCATAAAGCTTTCTGGACCCCATTCTGCTGTCATTACCCCGTTAATGCACCGGGCCAGATTTTCTGCCCTATTCTTCTTTGCATGCAGAAAATCAAGCCCACTTACTCCCAATTTGCCCTGGTGTGAGTGCAGTCAGAATCAGGCCGTGTGCCAGGGTGTGTGTGTGTCTGGACTACTAAGGCGCCCGTCGCCATAGGGCGCGCATCACGGCAGACTTGCAGTATGTAGACGTTGCGGCCCAGGCACCGACGCCCTCCCTTCATGCTGCGCTTCCGAGCCTCATGCTGACCGTCTCCACAGCTGTTCTTCATGTGCGCCACCTGAGGCTTGCTGCTAGGGTGGATGTGCCCACATAGTCCCTGCCCCAAAGACTTCACAAAGCAGACAAAGGGCGAGAGGGGAAATCGCTGCTCAGAGAGCAGGAGTCACTTGCGCGCATCCCCCGCAGGGCAGTGACAGAGTTGCGAATAGTCCACCGAGTTTTAGTCCGGCACTGTGTCCACTAGACTCCGCTGCCTCTTGGGTGCCCTGGGTCCTCCCCCACATCCTGTATTATTGCCTCCTTTGTCTCTCCATGTTCATTGGTCAGGTATATTCAAGATTGAGGACTCTGCCCAGGTGGCTCGCTTATGGGGAATCCGGAAGAACCGGCCCGCCATGAACTATGACAAGCTGAGCCGCTCCATCCGGCAGTATTACAAGAAAGGGATCATCCGCAAGCCTGACATCTCCCAGCGCCTGGTCTACCAGTTCGTACACCCCGTGTGAGACGGGGGAGGTGGGGGCGGGAGCAGGGGAATGGACTGACCTCCTGGTGGGATGGGGGATCCCTGTAACCGCAGCACCCCCAAACTGCAGCACCTCCCCTCCAAAAATATAACTGCCTTTGACAATTAAAGATGAAGTCTAGGGTTGGACTAGGCTGGAAATGCATCAGATTTGCCGGATGAACTTCAGAGCTTCCAACCTCCCCCAGGTGACGAAGCATGTGAGTTGGGGGGGAGAGCCCCAGCCAGCAATGACTGCCTGTGAAATAGAGTGTATACATTTAATTCTGGGGCCAATGAGTGTGTGTAGGAAGCCCCCTTCTCCCTCTAATACTTCGGTGTGAGGGAACCAAGTGTGTGTGGGGGGGCATAGAAATTGGGGGGGTTGAAGGGGTGCTGCCTGGAAGCAACATCAGACCAATAGACGTTAGTCTGACTGTTGTGGATGAGATGAGGTGTTTTGGGGGTGATTTTTTTACAGGTTTTCAATCTTTGCCTGTGTGAGAGGCACCCCTAGACTAGGTGCCCCTCGGCAGATGTTTAAGTCTGTGGCGTATTGGAGATCACGCAGCAAAGGGGAACCCAGGAGTCTTGCTTACGAATCCCCTGCTGTGGGAACATAGGAATTATCCTGCGTCAGACTGCTGGTCCCTCAACAGTGCTCCATGGGCAACCACTTTCTGACCCTTTCCTGCCACCCCTGCTTTAGTGAAAGGCGCAGGTACCCCTGTGGTGATGGGTGACTTGCCCCCAGGGGAAGTTTCTTCCTGATCCCCATCAGAGCTTGGCTTCATCTGCCCTAAAGCTTGATGAACAACCCCACCACTGCATAACATTTTAGTGAGGGTCAGATTCGGCCTCTCTTTGGTGATCGTTTTCCCTTCCAGGTGAGGAGCACGAGTTGTCCTGAACTGTCCCCAGGATGTTGCCATGGTGGTTCTACTGCTCTTTGCTTTTTTCTGGTCCGAAGCCTTTCTCTGCGTGTAGAGGATAGGTGTACCTCCCTCAGCTAGCCAGGAGCCTTTCTTTAATGGGACAATGCCCATCATGAACGGCAAATCCAGAAGGGGGGCAGTACGTAATGGAAATCTGTTCCCTTTAGTAGCTCTATCAGTAGCTCCTTCCTTGAGCGAGAAAAGTAGCTGGCCAGTTCAATCATTAACTGATGGTGCTGCTCCTTTCAGGATAGAAAGGTAGCCGGAGAGTGCCTGCCATTTAAGCCACTCCCCATCAATTCCTATATGCATGTGTTCTACTTGTCAACGCCCCCAGCCTTGTGTGGTGTTGTAGGGAGGACCTAGTGTTTGGAAGGGCTCTGAGAGCCCGCAGAGAGGAGCAATGTGCTGGTGTAGATGACTGCCAGAAGAACTGACGTTTATCTGCTGGAGATGCTGCAGCTGACGCGTTCTGGGAAGGGCGTCGGCAGTAGGAAGCCGTGGAGTTTACTGGGTGCCTGTGATGTTGGGTAGCAGCCTCACAACTGGCTGGTGTGTCCAAGACCTCTTGACTGTCCTGCTTCTCTTCCTTACTAAGAAGCAGTTCTGAAGCACATCCCTTGCTGTAGGCAAGCTTGTTGTACCAGACCGCACCTCTGAGAAATGCAGGAGACAGTTTCCCTTTCTCTGTGTGCCTTGCTTCTTGGCACCCTTCTAATCCCACAGTCCTAGAGCATGAGGTTAGTTACGCCAGTATAAATCTGGAGTAATCTTTGGGCTTCAGCTAGGTTGCTCTGGATTCACACTGGTGTAAATGAGATCAGAATCTGGCCCAAATGTAATTTTGGGGTCAAGTTCTGCTACTATCTCGCCCCGTTCATCTCCCATTGACTTTGGCTGGAGCAGCACCATTTATAAACCAAAGACCAGCCCGGCTGGTCTTGCGGGGGCTCTAACTTGGGGATTGTCTAACTGGGCCGAAACTTTGACACCAGACTCAGATGCGAAGTGCCTGAATTAGCCAGTTTTTCATGCGCTTGGCTTGCTGCAGTGACCATTTTCCGGCATTGTGTGTGAAAGGACGAAGTCACCCATGCGCAGGATGTGAGCAAAGCTCATTTGAAAGGAAAGACAATGGGATCATACACACTAGCCTGTTGCCAGGGCTCACGCTGACCCAAAGCTGGGACACCCTGGCACTTGGATGCATAAGAAGGCCTTCTGGTTGAGCTGCAGGTTAACACCAAAAAGCTGTTCTGGGAAGCATCGAGTCCGCAGGCTTTGTAGTATGTTGCATTGCCCGGTGGACAGGATGCCGTACCGTGCTTCTGCTCGTTGGCCGGATGTGCTGGTTGGTAGAGAATGAGAAACGCAGGCTGATCTCCTAAGCAAAAGTAGATTGCAAACCAAGTGGCACCAGTTGATCTTACATCTTTTCTGTGCTGCAGTTATCTCTTTGCTACAGGGAGAATAAAGGCAGCTAAGCAGGTTTCCCTTCCTCCACGCAACTTGTGGCGTTTATGCCCCAGTTGTGCTGGTTAATTTCATAGTGACATGGCCGTCTAGTTTGGGACAAATCTGCTGCCTATCCTAGGCAAGCAATGATGGGGGAAAGATCCAGGCTGCTTTTGGAGCCCTGGATGAGCAGCTAAGAGTAGTTTCAAAGGTGGGTAGAGGGCAAACACAATAGCTGAGTTGGTTTTTTGTTACCAGATATTCAGCTTATTTTACAGCAAGGCTGTATTCTGCCTCCTCAGTTCTACTGGTGATTAAGGGAATTCACTGGTGTTGGAAGGGGATGGGGCAGAAGTCCTGCAGACTGACAGTATAGCCTGGATATTAAGAAGGCAAACTTTCCTGTTCCACCCCCCTCCATCCTTCCAGCTTCAGTCCTGATCTGGCAGTCCCCCTTCTAGTGTTGACTGAGGAATTCAGTCTCCATCCGATATGGGCTCAAGTTGCAAAACTTGGATCCCAGATTTCAAAGTCCCCACGGTGTTTGAACCTGGGCTTTTTGATTTGGCTCATTATAAAGAATGGAGCCATTTGCAAAATTCAGATCAAGGTTTGGATTCCACTGTCTACCCCCAAGACAGCCAGCAGTTTGTTTCAGCCTGCATGTGATCGCCATGCGCCATTCAGGCTTTAACCTTTCTGCTCAGATTGCCTGCCAGCTAGGAACCAGTTGTGATGGCCGTTCGTGTCTACTAAGAACTGGACAGAGACCCATTACACTCATTTCCTGCCAGCCACTGGATGGGACTTTCTTGACTGCCTTATTCTTGTACCTATTTTTGAATGGATTTTATTTTTTACACCTCTGCAGTTTACTCCCATTGGAGAACAAATCAACAGACGCTGACAAGATTGTAACATAGAACTTGGACAGAGGGTTGTTTAAACTGTACATTTCATAACAGGCCACGTTACCTGGTAATGTTGATCTTTGATATTTTAATTTTGTATTTGTTTTCTTTTGGGTTTGGCTGATGAGATGTTGTGGTTCAGGTTCAAATGAAGAGTTCAGAAGGGAGACAAGAATATCTGTGAAATCGCTTCGAAGAGTTTAAAGAAGAATATACACGTTTTATTTTGTTTTTTTAACTTAAAAAAGCTGCCAGTGTTGGCTGCTGCCTTTGTATTTCTTTCTGATAATTTTGTATTGTTTACATGTCAGAGTAGGAGCTAAAGCTTCAAGGAGCTTCTTGGCTTCCCAGCATATGTTATTTCATTGCCTTGAAGTTGTGATGCCTTGGAGGGGGAAGAGGGGAACAGCTTTGTGTTTTCTGAAAAACCAGTGAAATTTGTCTCATGATTATTTGTGTGTGTGGGTAATGGAGATGTGAAAAATTGATATGACCCCTGTGGCTAATAGGTGCCTTCCCCTAGGTGGGGATCCCTACAGTAACTGCTTCCTTATTACAATGATCAATGGTCTAGTTTGTTTTTTGAGTTTTTTTATGTTTGCAGTGGAAATGGTGTATGCGGATATGTGCAAAAATAGTATGTTTCCTTGCCTGTGTATGAAAATGTCTGTGTACCTATATGTGTGTAGGGAACATGCACCTGTGTTTGTGCTCAAGTGTGCACGGTCCAGGAGTGTGTGTGCATGAACTCTGTGGGGCAGCAGTAATAAATTCCAAGTGTAGGGAGCAGCTGTTGCTCTCCATCTTGATTTTTTGCTATAGCAACATGAAGTCAAAGGTAAAGAAAGCTGCCTTTTCTGCCATCTGTCACCCCAGCCCAGCAAATCTTGTGCTGTATTTTCTCCCTTCCCTAGGAGCTATTCCAGATTGCCTGATCTTCCTCAAACTCTTCCGTCTTTCTCAGTTGCTCTTCTGGATGTGGGCCTTGAAATCTGGGAGGGACAAGCGCTAAAGTCAGGAAAGTGCTGACTGCCCCCTTCTGAAAATTGGGCCCCTTTAAGAAGTCTCAAGTTAGGAACCCATGATCACAGGCCACTTGTGAAAATCTTGGACCCTAGAGCCTATTATGCATTCCCTTGACCCCGATCTCTGTCCCTTATTGCTCAGGAGGTGGCACGTTCTTGCATGAGGATGTGTGTGGAAATGTGCACTCATGCCTCGGTGGCCCCTTTGCACAATCAGGCCTCCTGCCCCACAGGTTGTCTGTCTGTCTGTCCCCCTGGACTACGGTGCCTTTAAGGGCGTGGGTAAAGACACCGATGCAAGAGGCGACCCAGTGGTGCTTAGCACCCCCAATAACCAGGCAAAACACACTGTGCATGAATAAAATAATCCTTTTTCTTTATTACTGTATTTTTTTGTTCTTTATAGAAGAGGAGGCAGCCTTGCTTTCCAGATCCAGACTCTCCTTCTCCTAGAATGCAGCTTTGCTCACAGTAACAACTATTAATTACAACCTCACGATTACCCACAAGCCCGCAGGGCTCTGATCGGGAACATTAAGCAAAGGAAACGCCCCAATTTCTGTCTTCTCCCTAGAGAGAGCGGTATGGAGCTATACACACAGTTAACGACATTATCTCAACCACTGGAACCTCTGTTCCCTTCCGTGTGAGCCCTTGAAGTTCCCCCGGCCATAAAGGGGCAGTGTCCAATTTAAAAGCCTCATAGGTCAGATTTGTCTGTGCATAACCCTGCCATTTTCGGGTGGTGGTTCGGTTCTATGGGAAAGGAGGAGGGTGGAGTGCTTGCAACATTGTTTTGCCAGGGCAAAGGCTTATGGCAAGCCCTGCACGCTCTACCTGTCCCACTACCCTGCATCTAAATGTAGAATTGTTTCCCTGGGACCTGTTTGTGCACCTGTTGCAAAACGGTTTCCGGACTTCAGTGATACGTTGGGTGATCAGGAGCAAGTGTTCACGGGGGTGTCCACTGAGAAGGCAATGGATTTAGGAACTAACTCTATTCAGAAGAGAAGTAAAACACTGCAAAGGAAGGAAGCAGAGGACTTGCTTCATGTGTTGCATTAAATATTCTTAAGATGTGTCTGAGAACCTGTCCTACAAGTGAATCAGTTCAGGCTGTCTTCCCCCAGGGGTGGAGCCACTATAGGTCTAGAGATTACAATCCACTCCAAGAAGCTATTGGATAATTTAGGGACCACTCCTGCACCGTGCAGAGGGGGCCCTAAACTCCTGCTTTGCACAGTGTGAATTCAGAGTGTGCAGCATCTCATAGGACTGGGCTTTTACTGTGTGATTGACCCTAGCATTTGGCTTGGTCTTGCTTGCCTGTTAGGAAGTTTTGGCATCTAAGGCCCTCTTCAGGTGGGAAACTCTCCTACAAAAGCATTCTACCTCTAGAAGACGGGTCCACTCTCTGGTTATTGCCGGATGTGCCCAGCCCAAGACAGTGCAGTCCTCGCCCAGGCTGGCTGGTTTGGCCGAAGGGTCTTGTGTCTTTTTCTAAAGAGAGAGGGCCAAATTCCTCTTGGATATGGCTCTGCTGACTTTACTGGAGCAACATAAGAGATTTCCCCTTTGCACCTTATGTTCCGTCCTGAGTTACCCATCCTCATCCTTCAGAAGCCGAGGTGAGTTCCCAGGCCGTCCACTGCAAACTCACATCACCCACACTGAAAACTTTCACCCACTTGCCCTGAGGGCTATTTCTTTTGTTCCAGCTGCACCAAGGCCCTGGAGTCACTGCATTAGAGATGTTCTGAGCTTGGCAAAAACAAAATAAAATCTAGGTATCCTTCTCCTGCTGTTCCAAACTCAAAGCTCTTCGCAGTTGGAGCATGGGAAATGGCCTACCGAAACATTCCTGCAACCCAACACCAGGAGCCGAGCTGGGCCAAAGGGCTGGCTGGTTCTGGAGACTGGGTTGACCTGGTGTTTCAGGCTTGGGGATGAATGGGAACTAGCTTTGGTCTTGGTTTTGAGCATGCTAAAATCCAGTTCTGCGTGACTGCAGCCTAAGCGGGAGGCAATCTCGCACACCCAACCTGATCTGAGACCCTGGCTCAGCATCTTTGAAGGATCTTGGCCTAATCCTGACAGCAAAACTTTAGACCCTCTTCTGGCTTTGGATCTGACTTGGAAACAAAGCCTCACCGGCAGCATCAAGGATTTGACTCCAATTCCTCCGCCACATCAACAAAGGATTCATAGCGGATGTCATGGCCCGTCTCCCACGAGGACTGGTAACTGAGTTGGTCTTAGCTGCAAAGGGCCTTTTCTACCTGTTTTCTATCCAAGCTTGGGCCTGCTCCTGCCAACGGGTTCAGCTTCTGGAGGCAGGGACGGGACTCAGCACCTTGTAGAGCTGTATTTTCAGAACACCCAGGTCAGCTGGTCAGAGCTACTGAGCGCCCCCCACGTCCGAGGAAGTCAGCAAGTGCTTAGGGTTTCTGGAAACCAGGCGCCTGGTTCTCGAGCGTCTCTGTATGAACACGACAGGGTCTGCTCTGCCTCTTACGCCTCCCACATGTGCAGCGATAACATAGCGTGCGATGAGTGGGGTGCCGGCAGTAGTGGAAGGGGAGAGAGGATGGTGGCAAGCTTCCAGTGTAGGATGGGGGGTGTGTGCTGCCCCAGCTTCCCCCACAATGGGGATTGAGAAACATCCCTTCTCTTATTCCTCACACCCCTCCTGCCTGCTACACACCACTCAAAAGTAAAGCTCATCTTGTAAAAGGTGACAGCTACATCTACACTGGGAGATATTAGAGCACAAGAATCAATGAAGGATTAAAATCCATATAACATTTACATAGCTCAGTTACTTTTTTTTGTTGTTTTTGTCGTATCCACGGTAATACAATCACAATATATATATATTTATATATCTTTTAAATTACACAATCAGTATACAAAAAACAGGCGTAGTGCTGAGGCGACAGCATTTCCTTGCCTTTTTTTTTTTTTTTTTAAACTAATGGAAGAAACAGAGTTGACGGTTGGAGAGGTCTTGTCTATGTTATCCAGTATGCAGCACATTTATTCGGGCAGGAAGAACACTTGGTCACTGGAATCTATAAGTCATGAACTAAACAAATTGAGGAGGAGGACATGGAGGGGAGATGTATGATGATTTTGAAGACGACAGGGGGATGGTAGGGAAATAAATAAGGAATGATCGGTGGCTTCCTGTGGGAAAAATCAGGGGGACCTTTTCTCATGCGCTGCTCAAGGGGTGGGGGTGAGGAATGGCAGATTGTGGGCCATATGGAATTTGAATCAGCTATAAAAATGTTCCTTGTGATATTTTCAGCACCTGCAAGAACAAGCTGTTCAGGTAGAGGCTGTTTAAGGAGCACTGTAGCCAGATGCTGAGAGAAGGGGGAGCCTGCTGGGAAAGGGTGAGCCATGGCTCAGCTGTGACTCATGGACTGCTCTTGTGGGGCAAGGGCAATGGAAAGATCCAGCTGGTGAAGTGGTCCAAGTCAACAGGCCAAAGATGTAGGACAAGTGGCTGGAAGTCCAGGGTAATCCCAGCTGAGATGTCAGCTGGAAGAAGGCATTGAAGCTCCCTGGAGAAAAGTGACTGGGAGGGGAATAGGCTGCCAAGCATTCAAAATGGGTTATTTCCCCCTGAGCTTTCCCACTCTCTGCTGGAAAAAAGCAACCAACTGGCATGAGCACGCAAAGGAAGCTAAGTGACAAGGTGCAGGGCCAGGATGAAAAGGACCAATGGAGGAGGCTGAAGACCAATGGCGAGTTTAGCCTCATTCCCTTACTCCGAGGGCAAGAAGCATGTCCTGAAGATCTGCCCCTGTGGAGTCATTAAAGATCTCTCTACCACACACCTCTACTAGCCAGTATCTTTTTGTCCTGAATAGACGGGAGGCAGGAGCGATGATTTGTCTTGCTAAATACTGGCGAGAAATCTCCTGGATGGCTCTTCTCTGCATTTGGCATCGATAGAGGCTCCCCCAAGGATTAGGAAAGGAAATACGTGGTGGGATGACAAGGGACCCAACGTCTGCCAGCCGGGGGAAATAGCTTTGATAACTAGGCTTGCTTTTGCCAGCTTCTCTCCTGGGAAGTTTTTGGATGAGATTATGTTGTGAGCCTACTGAGCGACACCCCTCCCTTCTCGAGGAGAGCTGCTCCCTCCTGCGATGGCGTGCATCCCAGGGGTGTTAAATTAACAAAATACAGAAAGGCTCACAAATGGAGCTCAGAACAAAACTGCTGCATTGGTTGGCTCGAGGGTTTTAGGTTCAAGCTTGGCTCTAGCGCAACAAGTAGCAATGACCATGTGAGTAGCTGTGTGGTGGCTTTAATCTTCTCGTGACCTCTTCCCTGGACTGGGGTTGTTGGTGTTACCTTAGTGTGCAGGCCACAGCCACTGGGAATAGCCCATCTCTTTTTTCCCTCCCCAGGTGACTCTTCACCCTTTAAACAGCTCCCGCCTGCCGGTCTGTAGCAAAACCTGCAAAGGAAGACGTTCTAACGATGGCTCTGCTTGCCATGGGATGCAAGTCAATGGTCGCTTCCCTGGCTCAGCAGAAGCAGAAGAAAGTGTCCCATTCTTCCATGGTCCTCCCTTTGCTGTCATGGCTTGTGGAGGGTTAAAAAATTGTTTTTTTTCCCCCTCCATAGCCCTGGGATGCAACCTTTGTGCACTTGTGGGGACTGCCCAACTGGCACTGATGGACGAAGCCACTGATATTTCCCCCATGTGGCAAGGTCAGCTCCTTCGGAAAGGGCTACAGCAGAGTAATGGCCCCTTTCCTCCCTGGCTCAGAGTAAAAACCAATCCCCAGCCTCTTCCATTTTCCGTGCAGAGACCTTGGTGTTTCACGCCAGACAGACTTTGCTTTGATGCTCTTTTCCCTGTGGCATTTACTCTTTGGTTCCCGCACCACTGCTTTTAGGCTTGATGCTGATCTAACTGACGACGGTGTAAATCCAGAGTCAGTGCTGGGCTGCTGACCGATTTACACCCGTGAAATTGAGATTGGAATCTGGCCCTACACGCTCCACTTGCTTCTGGTGGGGCTGAGTCCCAGATTCTGCCCCATGTTTCCAGCTGTGTGCACTGCACATCTCCCCGCTGCTATTAGCTTCACTCCGGCAAGTCTGAGGGTCCAATCCAGCCCTGAGGTCAATGCAGTTGAACAGGGGTGAACCGTGGGCTGGCTACAATGCAGCACCCGCACCTCGAGTGCTGGCAAACAGCAGTGCAGGCTCGCCTCGGAAGTCAGGAGATGGGTAATGTGTGATCAGCAAGGCTTATGGGGAATCCTGCAGGGAGCTCACGGCAGGATTCAGGGGTCAGGACGGGGTTGGAGGACACACATCGGAGAAGGGGGACAGCAGCTTGCTTTACAGCTGTTTTCTTTCTCGGGGTTGTGGCTTCAGCACCGCACACTGGCCGGGCTCTCGGCTTGGAATCCATTCCCTACGCACAGCGCCACTCTAGTTCCACGTTCTCCCCTCGTGGAAGCTGCGTCCGCAGCCCACACCAGGTGTGCAAAGCCATCCAGCTGGGTGGTTCTTATCCTCATTGCCACCTCCTAGACCCTCTCTTCTGTCGGACTTTAGTGCAGGCTTCATTTACTGAATGCTTCTCAGCTACCGTTCTTCCATGTGTGTCCTAAGCAGGGCAGGCGCCTAGAGCACCTTGCGGGCCATGCACCTAGTCAGAATGCTGGGTCACGCCTCTCCACACACCCTGTACCCTCAGTCAGGGGGAAGGGGGAGAAGCCCTTATACATGCAGGCTTTCTCCTTCACCCGTCTGCGTCGGGTTGGATTAAAAATAAAATCTATTCTCCACCACGTTCTAGTGCGAAGACTTGGAGAGCGAAGTCTGGTCCCACCTTCGTTTAGTGGCAGAAAAATAAGCCCCCTGGTGCGATTCCTTTCCCACAAAGGTCTTGACCCAGGCCCAAGATTCATCCCTGGCTGGCATCCTGGATCACCCCAGCTCCTGTTGCTGTTACAAAGTGGTTTCCAACAGTGGGGAAGTGGGGGGGCAGCAAATCTCCGCTGAGTCTAATAGAAGGGGTGATGCATTTCAAGGCCTGATTTGCTCCCTCTCGGTGTGCAGGCCTCCATTAGCTTTCACAGGCCCACAGGGCTCTCCACACCACAGCCGTGTACCGAGCTTCTCCCGCCGAGGGAGCCAGGAATGTGCTTCAGGGTTCATGGTTGCCTTGGTTCCAGAGAGCCCAGGTGCTGCCAGACACTGAGGCCTTCCCAGCTCAGAACGGAAAATGTGTACAGCCTCACCGGGAGCGTGGACTGAGGAAGTGACATGATGTCGCTGAAGAACATTGGAAGAAAGCCTTGGCTGAGTCCAGGATTGCACTCAGGACGATAGGATACCAGAAATCTTGCTACGTTGACGCCTGGCGGGAGCAGGAAGACCATATGTGGTGGTTTTTTTTTTTAAAATAAAGTAGAAGGTTCCCAAACCTGACAGCTCAGGGTAATCAGCCGGAGGGGAGGTGTACGGTGCATGGATGTGAGCTGGGATGAAAGACAGAGGGCAAAGGATAGGGAAGGGAATGTTTTTCCTTTCCTTCCCCAAGGAAGGAGAAACTGGAGAGACGAGGGATGGGGGAGGTGAATATAAAAATCTATGAATAAATAAAAGCTGTTAAACTCCATTTCCTCTCCTTTTAATTTGATTATGTTCAAATAGGGCAAATTTGACTGGTCCCAGCAGTTTAAGCGCCGTGTGGTTTGGAACAGTTCCAGCCAATAGGAAGGCGGCTCATGATTACAATAGCTTTAAAACCCAACCAAGCAGAAGCCCCCAGGAAATGGGCTCGTTGGTTGGGCTTTAGGAGCGTGAGGTATTGGCTTCTTGCTTTGAATAAAAATAAGGACAGACAACGTCGATCTTTGCTTCATATTACCTTAAACGAAAGAGAGGAAGAAAGGACAGTATGCAAAATACTCTTCAGAGACAGCTCTTAAAAAAATAAAAGCTTGGTCGGAAAATATGTTTGAATCTCTAACTGTGCAGAGCGAGTGACCAGACGGCAAGATGGCTGGTTGGCTGGTTTAGAGAGATGAGGACGACGGAGGGTTTGTTCATTTTCTGAAAGCAATGACGAACACCACGAGGTTAGATAGACTCCACGTAGTTGGCTGGGTAAAGGCCCAGTTGCCCATTGTCTAGACGCCCTTTGCACCATCCTTGTTCATCTTCTTCACCTAATTTGGTTAATTCGTCACCTGAGGCAGAAAAAACAGCAACAAAGAATTCATTACCCCTCTGGCTAGGGCTCTCTTTTCATCAAGCACACTCCCGGGGTTGTTAAACGCGATTGGACCTGGAATGTCCCAGTATAGCGCTCTACCATGTGAGCTGAAGGAGTAACTCCACTGGCAGATAGCAGCAGTAGGTACGTATCTAGCTACTGGAAGGAGCCATGTAAGACCGAGAGAATTAGTGAATTCCATGGCTACGTGTGTTGGCCCCCAACTTCCATTCTATCCTAGCCGAGGTTAGTGCACAACTTTCCAAAAACAATTCCCACTGAATGGACACGTTCCCGCATTAGGATCAAGCCATGGGTGAGGATTTTTTGGAAAGTGGGAGCAAAATTGATCAGGCCTGCTTTGTGTTATGTAAAGGGGGGGCAAAAACCTCCCTCCTTCCCTTTTCCCATATGTTCAAGATAAATATGTGTGAGTTGGATAATTCAGGAAGGGTACCACAAAGTTTACTCAAACTTTCACACAACATCCCCCTCCCCCCGCCCCCCAAATAAAGCCACCTAGGTTGCCCCAGACCTACTGCTGGGCAGAAGCCTTTTAAAAGGGTCAACTCCCCCCATTCCAGCCTCCCTCCCCCAGCTTCTGCTGTGCCAGGGCACTAATGGCAGCTGCCTGGCATGCCCTGTGCCCTACCTGCTTTGAAGCTCAGCTCATCCTGCTCTTGCCCATCATAGTCATACAGAGCCCGCACGCGCGCCCCCTTCCCTGCCGTCTCCTCCTCAAAGGGGTTGGCGCCGCCGTTGGCCTCGCTGGCACTGAAGGAATTGCCGCCCTCGTCGTCAGACCACTCGGCAGCATAGGGCTGGCTGCGGTCGTAGCTGCTCACGCTGGGAATGCAAAGGGGGTAGAAAGGGCCAGGAAGAGAGGGAGGGAGGCACAGACAGAAGGAGCAGGGGAACGCTGGTCACCGCAGAAGAGGAACTGCACAGAAAGGCAGCTGCCTTCCCGAGGCAGAGAGCTGGGGTCTCGGCAGGTGCGTTTCACGTGACCAAGATGCACTGGCGCTCGGATCGCTGCCCAAGAGCCAGAAAGTTACAGGACTGACGCCAAAGACCCTCTGCTCTATCACCGCGTATCCCACTACCCCAGGAACCTCCTGCTCTCAGGCACAGCTGAATCCCCTAGCACAACCTCCAGGGAACAGGATGGCAGGAGAGGGCTTCTAAACAACGAACGACAGCTGTGTGTGGCCCCTTGCCTCCCTCCACCACCTCCAGCATGTCCCTGTGGCCCTCCCTGTGGTCCAGAAATCGGAGGCTCCCCCCAACAGCCTGGTGCTGTCACCTGCCGCGGTCCCCAGCCAGTGCTGCGGGCTCGCCCACTCCAGTGACGTTGGTCAGGGTCACCCCTTCGTTCTTCTTAACCTTCTCTCGCCTCGTTATCGTGTGTGTGAGGTCCGGGTTCCACTCCTGGAGACACAAAGCAACGTGGCCCCTGAGCTCCGGCTGTGTCCCTCTTCGCCCTCCTCCTCCTCACCCCCAACGCAAACCCCTCCCCATGGACGGCAGGCCCCGCCGGCGTGGGCGGTTGGGATCCTCACCTCGAACTGGGGCCAGTTCATAGGCATGCCTGGGCCACTGGTGCTGCGGAACCACCGGAGGTCCTCCTGCGCGTCTGCCAGGCGGATGGTTTGCTCCAGCTCGCGGTAGACGTTGGCGTAGCTGAAGGAGGTCACAAGCACAGCGGGAGTGAGGAACCCCGGGCGCCTCCTGTGCTCACAGGCCATTGGCAAGCCGGGGCAGGACGGCTGGCGCTTATTGGCCGAGAAGGGCCTCTAGGGGCTCCAAATGGGGAGGATGGTTTGGGACGACCTAGTAGTTGGGAACTCAGATCTGGCATTCCTCTTGCTGGCCACAGGAGGGAGCCAGGCCACCAGATAAATCTGCCTGGCGCAGCCATGGACCCCACGCCACCCTTAGATGCGCTGGTACCTCTGCGTGGAGCTTCAAGGGCTGGAGTCAGTGTTTCCACGTGCCCCGAGAGTGAATGGGTCGGACAGGCCTTTGGCAACCTCTGCTGGGTACCTGAATGCACCCAGAGTCCTCAAAAGCCCCTGCACCGGGACCTGGCTCATGGGCCACACAGAAGCCGACCTTGAGCATGTGCTATAGGAGCAGCCTGGCCCATCAAGTCACTGGAGACCCCTGTAGTTTATATTCGCTGCTGCTCTTGCCCTCCCACCCCACGGGCACGGTTACCTGCTGCTCTCCGCCAGGTTTAGGTGCCTCTTGATGTCCAACAGCACCTCCTTCAGGAAGATGAGCCTCTTCTCCTCGAACTGCTGGCACTGCTCAAACACCTGCTCCATGCCCTCCATGTACTGGGGGGTGCACTTGTTCAGCTCCTCCAGCAGCTTCTCGTACTTCTCTTGGGTCTGCAGGCACAAGCCAAGGATAAAGCCCAGGCCCGCAGAGATCCTCGCCTGGGTCCTGACAGAGCCGCTCCCCACCCCATGTCCATCTTGTGAGGAAGCCATCTTCAGCTCTGTGAGAGCAAGGAGCTTGGCCCATCAGCTAGGACAAATCAGCCAAGCCCCGAAGTCAACGGAGCTGGGATTTATACCAGCCGGGGCCGTGACTCCACAGGGGAGAGACTGATTTAGGTGGGGGCTGACTCCACTGGAGTGTCGCTGATTTATGCCGGCGGAGGAGCTGACCTTCTCTACCCTAATCCCCGCAGCCGTGCCAGTTGGACCCCCTGCACCCTGACTGCAGTTGTCTGGGGTTGGCTCGGGAACTGAGATCCTTTGGGGAAGGGGAGATGGGAGAAGCGGATAGATCACCAGTGACCCTCTTTCAAGCACCAGAGAAACCAGTAGCCTCTGGTAACCTGGCTAAGGCTGTTTCCTGGAGGAGACAGAGTGGGGTTCCAGGGGGGCTCCCCCATCTCCCCTGGTTCTATGGGACAGTGCAAGGAGTCCTGCTGGCCCTGGAGACTGGCATTCGGTAGCTACAGAACTGTGGCAGCAGGGCAAGCTCCTCCCGCTCGCCCCGGCCCCAGAAGAAGCTGTGTGCATGCATCTGGCCACCCTCCCCGCGGGAGCGGAGCACGAACCTTTTGCACATCTTGCTTGCACTTTTCCACCTTGTCCTGGAGCTTCTTCTGCTGGTCTGTAGTAATGGACTGCTCTGCCCGGCTGTTGGCTTCCCGGGTCATTGCCAGCTTCTCCTCTTTGCATGCCAGGTGGTAGGCTTTCTTGGCGGTCTCCAGCTGTGGGGTGGAGGAGGGAAGGAAGTCAGGGCAGATGTTTGCAGATATGCTATACGTCACCCTTATCCCTTCCCCTAAACAGCTTTGCACAGCAATGGGGCTTCCACTCTGTCTTGGGGCGGGGTCTCTGCCGCCCTGTGCATGGAGATTTGGGCACGATTCTCTCATATTCCACCTTTGCCCGAGTGCAATGGCGTGTTCGGAACGGAGTCCCGCCGGGGTTGGTGGCACCAAACCAGGCAGGTACCATGTGCTGGGGGAGCAGCTAGGCGCCCCCGGCCTGGGTCAGGATCCCATTGTGCTAAGTGACATACAGACAAAGAACGAAAAGTTGGTCCCTTCATCCTGTCCCTGCCTCCTCAGTTCAGCCCTTGGGGACTTGGCTGGCTTCTCCCAAGCACAGCACAAAAGCGGTTGAATGGGCAAAACGGGCACCTCTCTGTCCCCCACCCCCGGTAAAAATGACTGGTTCTCCCCATGGAACAACAGGTACCATCCCTGGCTTGCTGGCGCTGGGGATCCTTTGAACACCAGGTCCCCTTACCCCCGCCAGACTGGTGCCTCTGGGGTTTACAACCAGCATCTTCTTCCTAACCACTCCCAAGATACAGCCAGTACCTCTGGCCATACAGCGGGCACCTTCTCCCCCGCCCCACTCTACGGTCTGGTGCCTGTGTGAGTATCCTGGGCAACTTGTCCCCAGCCCACCGGCCCTGGGGGTAGGGAAGGAGGGCTCTTTCCTCTCTAAGCTCATCAGGCTGTCAGTGGTTTTCCTTTCCCTGAGCCGTCCCTCTCCACCCCGCCACGCCTCCTACCTCCTTCATTTTCTTGGCCCAAGGTTTCTGCGCTTTCCGGAAGCCGTCATCTGCCTCCTTGGCCTCCTTGAAGCCTCCCATGATCTGCTTGTGGTAGGCATCCTTCTGCCAGTTCTTCACTTTCTCGAAGTCCTCGTTCAGCAGGCTGTTCTTCACTTCCTGATGCAGCTCACTCACCTTGTCCGCCTCCGTCATCATGGCGCCCCACGCCCTCTCCAAGCTGCCATACTGTGGGCCTGCAAGATGGGGCATAGGTGAGCAATCGTTGTTGTAACAACACTTGGCCATTCGCTAGTGACCCCTGTCCAATAGGCCCACAAAATACCCTAGTTAACGGCTGGGGAAACTGAGGCACAGAGAGTGTGGAGGGGGTGATTTGTTCAAGGAAGTGCAGCAACTCAGGGGCTGACTTCGGTATGGAGTCCTGTTCCCTGTGCCTGGCTCTAATCCAGAGGTTACGCTGCTTCCCCTTGTGAGGGCTGAAATGCCCTTGTCTGGCATATTTCTGACTGAGATACTGGCAGGGGTTAAAACCAAACAAGTTGATGCTTTGAATCTGGAATGACTGATCAATTCACTTATCTGGGGCCATGTTGCCCGGCTGCTCGCTATGGGATTTCACAGTAACGGGCATGAGGGAGAGAACTGAGATCCTCCTGCACCCAAAAACACAGGATCCCGCCCCATGAGCTAGAGGAGAATCTCCATTAGCAGTGTGCGGCCTATGCCACATAATTGAGTAGTTCTGATTCCCTCCAGAAGAGGGCAGTGGGGCATGCAACCCCAGCCCACTCAGTCTAGTTCTTAGAGGACATCGAAATAGAGATCTAAAGAATTCCCAGGGGGCAATGTCTCTGGGGTTTCTCCTTGGCGGGATGAATGCGGCCGTGCCCTCGCACTGGGAAGGGCTGAGGACAGAGGCAGGGTCACGATACCTTTCTCTACCAGCTGCCTCCACCTCTTGGACCAGTCGGTCAGCTGCTGGGCATAGGCCTTCTCGATCTTGGCTCGCTCGTGGACGCAGTTCATCAGGTCGTTGCAGAGCCGGTGCCCGTCATCGATTCGCTTCACCGTCCGCTTGTAGTTCCCCACCTGCCAGAGAGACGGACAGCTGTCTGGGTACAGCAGCTGGCTCTGGCCAAGCCAGGCCCGCTCTCAGGTCAGGAGGGAACGGTGAGTGCCAACACCAGGCCGAGATTGAACCAGGGGTAGGGGCGAGGGGTGGGGGCGAAATGCTGGAGTGACTGGCGCTGGCCTGGCTTAGGAGCGGGAAACAGGTTGTCATTGAAAATGGGACATGAGAAAGTGAGAGATTCAAGCCGGGCACTCTATTTTAATTCACCTTGCATCCCAGTAACCCCCTTGGCCATAGCCTCATGCTGCAGCCGCGTGGGATTAGGACAGAACCAGGTGATTTATTTTCACACGTGACGTGAGCCGGGATTGAAATGCTGCTCTCCAGAGGGGAGAGGCCCGTATGCCGCCAGGCTGCATTTCAGAGGGTCATACGCGAAAGAACACTGCAGCCTCTCAATAACTCATTCCCCTGCGCAAGGTCAGAGCTGTCTAGGCACCCTACAGGGCAGGCACAGCCCGACTTGAACAGCTGGGCTGGGAGCACACAGCGCTGCTGCTGATCGGGCCCTGACAGCACACTGGTTTCATCTGCCCAACGCAGCAGCTATTCCATGCTCAGCGCCAGCTCCCGCCACCTTAGGCAGGAGACCGGGTTCCAAGCTGCCGGGGTTGTCCCTTGCTCTGGGGGGTCAGGGGGAGTTCAGCCTACTGCGGCGGTGGTCCGATGCTGGGCGTGAGGCTCTGTGCTGGGCCCAGCCAGCTGGGGGAGCTTCCTGTTTGTACTAGTTCTCACACCTCAGTTAGCAAATGTGGCTGCTGGAGGAGGCTGAGGGCACCCTCTGCTGGCAACAGTTTGCTCAGAAGAGGGTGCACTGCAGAGCGAGATCCCTCTGGTTGTTTTTTCCCCTGCCCACCCTCCAGGGCTGTGCCAGCACCTGACGATTCCATCAGAAGAGCCCAGCGCGGGGCTCCCTGCTTGTTCGACATCTCTGGGGAGGGACTCACCTCCCAGAAGCTGTCATTTATTTCCTCCGCAGCTGCTGCAGACTCGTCATAGGAGCCCGACATGGTTCCTGGTCCTTGAGGTTCAATGCACACACTCAGCCGCTCTGGGAGAAGCACCAGACCTCATGCACTGGTCGGAGGAAGGAGAGAGGTCAGCAGGGGAGAATGTAGCATTCAGAGCCCAGCCCTGGCAGCTGCTGCCAGGCGTTGATAAAGCCAGTTACAGAGCGCCCCCGCTGAAAGGCCCACACCCACCCTGCACTGCTCTAGCCCCAATGCACTTTGATCCCAAGCGACAGAACTCCCTCTGTTCCAGTCTTGCCCCCTCCGAGATCTGCCAAACCACCTCAGTCCTGATCAGCAGGACCCCTGACTATCCTGAGCTTAGATCTCCTGTTTCTTCTCATGCTTGGCCCTTGCTACAGCGAGGCCACTTTGCACAAAACAGTCTAGGATTCCTCTGCTGTCTCTCACTTAGAATGAGCCATCCCGAAGAACTTTCCTTTTGCGCTAGCTGGAACCTACCCACTGTTTTCTGCGTGAAAGTTTGTAAATTTTTGGTTTCCCCTCCCAAAACTTCCCATGAAAAAAGTTTTTTTTTTTTTAAACCAAAGCTATACATTATTTGGTCTTGGGTAAAAATGTTCTGTTTTCCTCCTGAAAATTTCTAATGACACAAAACTCAACTAAACCACAAGACTTGTTTGATTAAAAGGCCATTTTCTCACAAAAAACAAGTTTAGATCGAAAAGCCCAGCTCCACTTTTTCAAACCACACCCCTTTAGGAATCATTTTGCCCACCAGTGAAATTACTAGCATGCAATAATTAGATTGCAGTAACCCTCAGAGACCCCATTGAGGTCATGTTCCCACTGTGATGATAATGCTCTGCTCATATTCAGCACTTTTTGTCAGTGATTCTCAAAGCACTTTACAAAGGGGGTCGGTTTCATTATCCCCATTTTACAGATGGGGAAATTGAAGCAGGGAGAGGGAAAGTGACTTGCCCAAGATCCCCCAGACAGCCAGTGGCTGAGACAGAAATAGAATCCAGGTCTCCTGCGTCTTAGTCCAATGCTATAGCCAGTAAACCACACTGCCTAGATGTACTAGAGCAGAGGTTCTGAACCAGCAGTATGCATACCCTTGTGGTACGCAGAGGGGGATACATCAACTCAGGTAGATAATTGCCTACTTTTACAACAAGCTACATGAAAAGCACTAGCAAAGTAAGTACAAACTAAAATTTCATACACACAATTACCGGTACTTGTTTATATTGCTCTATATACTATATCAGTGTTTCTCAATCTGGGGGGGGCTGTGATGTAGTTTATAATTATATAGTAAACATGAAAAAGGAAGCAATTTTTCAGTAATTGTGCACTGTGACACTTGTATTTTTCTGTCTGGTTTTGTAAGCAAGTACTTTAAGTGAAGTGAAACTTGGGGGTACACCAGACAAATCAGATCTCATGAAAGGGGTACAGTAATCTGGGAAAGTTTAGAGCCTCTGTACTAAATGCTGTACACAAGGCAAAGTTATGGTTCCTGCCCCAGAGAGTTTACAATCTGAGAAGACAAGTGACGTATGAAGGATGGGGGAGAAGAAGCCAATCCCATAGAGACCATTTTAAAAAATACTCAGCTTTGCTGCACCATCTTTTCCTAGGATAGCTTTCAACCTGGCAGCCGTGTAGGGAAGAATCACAAAGCATTCCCTTGGATTTTCAAAACCACTCCATTTTTGTTAAAGCAAAGACCAGGCTTGCATGGAGTGACAGATTGAAACAGCTACAGCTGTCTGACCACCTCAGCAACCCGCGCTCTCCTCTGAACTGGTTGAAAAGCAATTTCTTGCCATGTCCCTAGCGTCAGACTCAGCCATACCCAAATTTACTTAGGCTAGCCGGTGAAGGCTAGAACACTTGTTGCAACAGTGTGACCTATATTGCAGGTTCCCAGGTCCCTGAAAGCCATAGGAATGCAGTAGGTCACAGAGATTCTAGTGTAGCCCACATATTGTGACGTAAATAACCCTTTACTTCCTGGACTAAAATAAACCGTAATTAGTAAGCTGGACTGATACAAGGTCCATGTTACATGTGACCTTACAGACAGACCCTTAGACCACTAAAGGGCTCTTCTTCTGGCATGGGAGAGGAATCTATATGTCCATCCATTCTTTGGCTTCCCTGGCACGGGTCCAAAACCAGCACCCTGCCCAACCTTGCGACCAATTCAGGGCTAACTCAGTCCCCGTGCAGCCCTGTGTGTGAGCTCGCCACATGCAGAGAGCAGGAGCTGGGGACACTGGTGTCTCGCTGCTGCTGCCACGGTCTCAGATCACGTGAGCGGTTCACCAATATTATTAAAGTCAATATAGTCTAACATGGGAGGTGTCGGCACTAGAAACCACGGCAGAGGGATGGATGGGGTGGGGTGAGGCACCTTGGGAGTACGGAGGCTCACTTGACTCCTCTCAAGGGCCCAACCCATCCCTGGCCTCCCCTGGTCGCAGCTATGCCATCCCTTCCCTTCTACCTTCAGATCCTGGCCACATTAAAACAGAGGGAGAATAAAATCCAGCAAGAGAGGTTTTGGAAGTGGCTGGAGCTTTTGCCGTTTCTCAGCAGGCTCCCAGGCCATTCAGACATCTCTGCACCGTACGTAACTTGATCCCAACAGGAGCCCTGCTCCGTTCCAAGGATTTGCTATAGAACGTCTGGAAAGCCAGCCCTGTCGCAGATCCCAAATAGCCCATGCGAGGAGGCAAAATTAGCCCACATATAACCCATGGAGGCACTTAGCAGAGGGCTCGTCCCCTTACCCAGGTTTCTTCATGCCCAGCTGCACATTCCGGCTGGACTGAGTGGCACAAGAGGGGCGTGTGTGTGTGATAGGAGGCTAGGTTGTGGTGGTTGTTGGGGAAGGTGCAGGAAAGGGGAGCTGAGCAACAGGAAATTCTCATCCTACTATTTCAAACTAATCCCTTCTGATCTTCAGAAAAACGGCATCCCCAGAGAGACACGCGAGCCTGCCAAGCCATGAAACCCTTTGCCACTTTGCTAAAGGAGGCAAAAGCTGGAGTCAGAACAAGGCAGAGAGGCGGCCCTGGCCAGGGGGCTTGTGACGGGAATGCCCAGCTGGTGCCCAGCTGGTGCCCAGGAGAACGTTCATCTGCCCTGGGTACTCCCAAGTGGAGGGTGAAAGTGGAGAGGCTGTGAACTCAGCCCTGGTCAACTCTCTTGTACCTGTGCCATATGCTGCGGTGAGATGCTGGGACTGGAGTGGCAGTAAGTTTCTCAAGAGCCTAGACTTGAACCCCATTCCTTACAACACCCCCCTGCTGGGAGAAACCAGGAGTGGAGTAGCAGCCAGGTTCCCTACAAAGTAGTGCCGTTAGCGTTTATACAACACAGATGAGCTCAACTAGCCTTTACCGCTCAGAGCTGGATCCCAGTTTTCTAACGGCTCAAAGTGAAGCCCCCGAAGGTGGGTACTGGACGGACAGAGCGGGACCCACATTTGACAGCAGGCCGTTTTTTGCCTGTACTCCTGCCAAACTCGTCAGGGAACTCGTGGGTTTGTTTCACCTAGGCTGCCCCCGGCTAGCACTAACCCTAAAGCCCTGCAAAGGATCTGTTTGTAGAGGCAGCATCAGCGCCTGTTAGTTTTTTAGCCTGCTGACTTTCCCAGCTAGCTGATGGATTATCTCCTCCAGGTGACAGTAACCCCTCCCCTCCCAAAGCGAGCCTCAGGGGCAGACAAAATGTCTCAGAGAAGTTAATTATTAACAGCAAGAGATCCTACTCCTGGTCTGTCTGCAGCATGTTAGCACAGGAAGTGCTCTGCAAAGCCATTTGCAGGCTGGAAATTCAACCACAGGTAACAGGATATGCAACAGAATTCATCAGATGGCTGTCTCCGGCCCTGGTTTTGACTCTGCCAAAGGCTGAGTCTGGAAACAGACCGGCTCAGTGTTAAGGACAGAGGGTTGTTACTCAAGTTTCCAGTGTGATCTGGGGAGAGAGCTGCAGACTGTAGGCGATCGAGCGGGGTGAGCTGCATTTCATTTTCATCACGGCTCATTGGGGCAAGTCACGTCCCTCTCTGGGCTTTGCTTTCCCCATTTGTAAAGTGAGGACAGTGATCTGTATTCTCCATTGCGCGGCACTGTGTGACCAGTGGAGGGAAACGGCCTACCTTCTGCTACTCATTCCTCCTCCAGAGACGGCAGGGGAACAAACGGGCCTTGTAACTTGACCTGGAGTCCAGCAAATTCAGGTGCTGGCAAACTGAAGGCTAAAGTAAGTTCTCTAGCTAATGAGGCCTCCTCCAACATGCGCTGTCCTCTGGCTTCTGGCCATTAAACCAGAGATGGTTTAAAACCTGAATGCCTGATAGAAAAAAGGGTCCCTGAGGGACCCAGGAACCACACTATTTAGGGCTTTATAAGTGTAAATGTGCAGCTGGGAGAGAAGGGCTGGGGCAGCCAGGGTGGCTCCCCGTGTCTTGATGCTGCACTGGAGGCTAGCCGAGGGTGTGCGAGATGCAGCAATGCAGCCGGCCGGTGACTAGGGCCTCGCTTGCTAGGCAGGGTCCCAGCAGCAGGGAGCGGAGGTGGCCAGCACGGAGGCTGGGAAGGGCTTGCTCGGTCCCAAGGCTGAACATCATTCAGGGCTATAGCCTGGCTGTCCTGGGGGGAGAGGGGCAGCTTGGGAACAGGAGCTGAGGGGGCTGGGAGGGGATTTGGCCACTGGGAGGTGCAGCAGCCTGGCCCAGGAAGGACTTGTTCCCGGCTGAAATGGTTACTGGAGCCTAAGCTTGTCGTTAAGAGGCTGAATTCTAGGGCTCAGTGCAGTGGAACTAACAGGGCCTCGCAGGGATTTAGTGATATAACACGAACCCACCAATCCTGCCCTGTTTTAGGGCTGGCTATAAATAAATGCATGACTGTCCCTCACATGCAGACTGAGGGACGTATGTATGTGCGCAGCTGCACCGCGTACCGCAAAGCACACAGCAACGCCCCCTCACGTCTGCACGCACACCTAGCAACAGACACACAACACACAGATCTACACAGTGACAAACGGCACCCCACAGAGCAATGCACACACAAACACAGCAACACTCATGCACAACACAGAGCAACATGCAGAGAAACAGAGCCACGCGAAGGAGTACCACACTCATAGTACCACATGCCCACAAAACCACGCACCATGTCCCTGTGAGGTACGCACATGTGTGTACACACAGACGTCTTGCAGGCTCAAATTCACAAATGTACATTGAACCAGACGTACACATGCACAGAAACGTCCCTTCTACTCACAGGTGCAGGCACTCAGACTAAAACTTCTGTCTACGCACAAACACGCCCTGATGTCTGTTGCCCATGTGTTACTGCCCACTGTTTTGTTGTGGGGCTGTACACACACATACACTTCACTGTGTATATTACTGGTGGTTGTTTTGTTGCATGACTATGCACACACACACGTGCACACATACACGCTATTGCTGCCGGTTGTTTTGTCGTGGGGCTACACACACACACACTGGTGTCTGCTGCTGTCTGTATTGTTGCCTCTTGCTCTCGGTTTTGTTGTGGTGCTATGCGCACGCACGTGTGCACTTACACATCCCCTGCTGTCTGTTGTGTATGTTGCTATCTGTTGTGTTTTGTGCTAAACTTCCCCCTCCGCACTCCCCCTCCCTCATTCCCCCACTCAGTGTGCACTCCCTGCCCTCACACAGAACACTCACTCCCTTAACAAGTTTCCCCAGATCCTAAGAGCTCAGCCAGGTAACGAAATGAGCTGCGGAAAGGGAAAATGGTTGAGTGTTATCAAGCCAATGTTACGCTTGTGTCACTGGGGTTAAAAAACCAGCGAGGGGAGGAAACAAAACTGCTTCAGTGACACCTCTGCCTGTGAGCCAAGCTTCGCTCCATCAGCCACACAGAATGGGCAGGAGGCGTTGTGTCACGGGGGTGAATGCAGGAACTGTGAGACCCTTGTGAAATTCTCCCTTTGCCACATTGTGGTGGTTCACAGCGCCATGGGGGGAGGAATGGGGGTGTCGCTGTGGCTTAGACCCAGGCACGCTTTAGCCCAGTGCTAGGGCTGGGTGTGAGAGGAAAGTATCAGGGCAAACCTAACCCAGGAGTATGTGGGAGTCACAACATGTCACGTAACGTGACGCAATTGTGCCAGTGAAAGCATGAAAGCATCATAGTTACCAGAGTGCCTGTAAGCCAGTGGACTACCTCATTGACCCATGCCATGCCCCAGAGAACAGGAACCTGGCAAACCAGCTTTCTGCCCTTCACTGCTCCACTGGAGATCTGGAAAAGCCAAGGCCAGAGAGAGCTGCAGGGAGTATGTGAGCTTCTCAGGGTGATCCTGGAGTAAGGGGGAAGATACCAGTTCATTTGTGACTGTCAGGCACATAGCCCATGGCAAATAACCTTGCAAGGAACGATTAGCCCCCTGCATTAGACCTGAGGGCAGGGAGAAGGAAAGGATGTGATTGATATGTTGGACTTGTGTTTAGATTTTTGTTGTTGTTGTTGTTGAAGAACTGACACCAAAGCCTGGAAGGAAAGAGACTGGAATCCTACGGGTGGAGAGTGTTCTCTAGGCTGGCCAGTTCACCCACTGGCCTATAGTATGGCCATACTTACAACTTCACTGCAGTTGTGTTTAGGATTCCCTATCGGGTAATGAAGTGAAATGAACACAAGAGACATGCAATCCTCTGCTCTGAACACAGATCCCCTACTGACCTCCTTTTAAAAAGAGAACCTGTTCAAGAAACCCAGGGGTGGATTAATTCTGCTGCAATTGGACAAGTGGCTACTCCTGCTTTCTTAAACTCCCCCTGGAGACTGTATTCTTTTATGATTGCTTATTGTCTGTATTACAGTCACACCCACAACGTGCCAGGTGCTCTCCACGTGCCCCCCACTCTTCACGTCCTGTCCTAAACACTTGAGGATTGCTGTGTGCTGCCGTGCGTCCCCCCAGAAGCGGCTGCAAAGTGCTGCATCACTCTGCACTTGTAGCCCAAAACACTAGCGATTAGTTTGGGGTCACTTCCGTGTCTTAGGCCAAACTCTGGGTGGTAGCAATAGCGTGGTGACGGTGTCTATTGCACCTCTGTAGCACTTTTCAGCCAAGCCTTTCCAAATTCAGCCTCATGGTCCCCACCACAGTCCACAAGGGAGGTGTCCATATCCCCATTTTACAGATGGGAAAACTGAGACACAGAGAGGGGCGATGAGTTGCTCAAGGTCACCCAGCAGGTCAGTGGCACAGCCAGCAATACAACTCGGGTCTCTTCACTCCTAAAACTGTGCTTTAGCTGGAAGACCATGCTTTCCCTCTTTTTAGTTAAGAATGAGTGATGCGATTCTTGTCTTACAGATGGGCCTGACTCAAAGCCCTGGTTGGAAACATCCCTGAGTTTTGGGAATGGCTGGATCCAGACCCTACCCACCTTTAGCTGCTCAGAGCCAGATTCCTTCCTGGGACGAATATGGAGGGCTGCTGTTGACTTCCCCCTCATCTGTGCATATTCCTCCAAGGGCAGAGTAGCTGGTAAACCACCCGGGGGGTTCTTGGAGATGGGCGCTGCTATACAATAGCGTTAGCATGCAGCAAATAAACTTACTCTTCTGCAAACTCCCCTCCCCTCCAGAAATAAAAGGAAACTTCGTAGGGATATGGTAGAACCAGAGGAGAGGCTCTGATGGAAAGCTGTGATAATGATACTGTACTTAGCTCTTACATGAGCACTTATCCATGCGCTTTACACAGGAATGTCAGTACCATTCCCCCCATCTTACACCTGGGGGAAACTGAGGCACAGAAGCGGAAAGTGACTTGACCGAGGCAGCAGAGCAGGTCGGTGCCAGAGTTGAGAGTCTCTTGATTCCCAGTCCAATGCACCACCCCTTAGACAACACTCCCTCTCACTCAGCTGCTGGCTTAGGAAGACATTTGTGTGCAGCAACCCAAAGGGCTAATCTTGTGACGTGCTGACTGCTTTCAACCCCTCCTGAAGGGGAGGGAAGCCCAGGGCATACAGCACCTTGCAGAACAGCAGCCAAGAGTCCTGTGAAAGCAGTGGCTGGCCTGTAGCATGAATGAGGCTATTTGTTAAACAGGTTTCCACGGCATGCTGGGTTTTTTAAATCCACGTCCATTTATTCTCAGAGGTGTTGCCATGGAGGCCACTTGAACGTGTCCTGTTAGAGACGACAGGCCTGGGGGAACAGCTGCTTTCAGAGCACTGAGCACCAGTGCGGCTTGTTGCACTGTGTCTGATGGATGCAGAGAGGAGGACTTGGGAATCCCCTAGCCCACGATCCTGCAATGGGCTCTCTTCCCTTCTGCTAGGGGAGGTTTTGGCGTAAATGGCAGGTAAAGCTTCATTGCCTCAGCTATGGGATTGGAACCAGTCCTGACCATCAGCCCCCCAATTGCAGTCCTGGGCTCTGCACACACTCACTGCTGCCCGGCAGCCCTTCGGCTCTTCCGGTTCTGGCAGCTCTGCCAAAGCACTGAGAACACGCCATGCTGCCCCCTCTGCCGTTCCGATCCTTGGCCTTTCCATCACGCTGCTGCTGCCGGCCTGTAGCCTCCCCTGCTCTTTCACTGCCGGGGCCACGAAGAGCGCTGCAGCTGCTCATTCCTGTCCTGTAATGCCCGTTGCTATCCCAGCCTTGAGCCTTTGCACAGACAAGTCTGCTAAACATCTCAGGCCCAACTGCAGCACCCCTTGCGACGCCAATCCTGGCTCCCCACACACCTCTGCCAATGCACTTCAATCCTGACCTTTAGCACCCGCCCGCCAGCCTGATCCAGAGCCTCTCCTTAGCAAAAGCTGCCAATCACACCTCACAGCGCAAGTTGCCAGAGACCTACACTGACTCATTAACACAGAGACCCTGGGCCTGCCAATCTGCAGCCTGCATTTTAACGACTGCCCGTGCTGCACTTCCTTCAGCTGCCAGGTATCCGCAGTGCCTCAGAACCTGCAAGGACCAACCCAACACTGCAGACGCTGCTTGCAAACTGCCAGTGCTGCCCTGCGGAGATTGGAGATTTAGCCTCTCCCAGGGTGCCTAGGTCGGAAACGCGGCTGGGAGAAGCCGCAGAACAGGTACCTCATTTAATCCAGGAACAGGGATGGCTGTCAGAAGAGCTCCTGCCCATCAACCCCATTGGATTGTGCAGAAACCTTTCTACTGAAAGGCACGTCCTGGAGGTCCCCACACCTACGTCCTGACCTGCTACTCCAGCCCTGTCCAGCCCCCCAAGGGCGCAGCGTGGAGGGAAATGCAAGGTTCGTGGCCAAGCGCTACCCACAGGAGCTGGAGTTCGGTGAACCGATCAGCTCCCTCAGACTGCCCCAGGCCATGGTGCTCAGCCAGCAAACCGAAGGCAGGGGAGGGGGCCATTTTAGAAATGCTCTGGATCTGCAAGGAGACCCAGAACCAGGCAAAAGGCTTTGAGAGTCAGGCAAGGAGAGGCCTGAACCAACAACTAGCTCCTGGCAGCCTTGGGCTCTCTCGTCTCGTGTTGCACGATGGGTTCTGGGTTCTGCCTCTGAATTCCATTGCCATTAACGTGGCCGTCTAGCCCCCTGTATGTGACAGCACGGCTGCATGCATGCACACGCTACAAGTCATTCTTCCCCCCACCTTTGAAACGCCGTCCCATTACAGCCTTGTCAGAAAAGCGGCTGGCTTTTCTCTCTCCAGCCCTGAGTCCGGCCCTGAAGCTCCCTGAGCGACAGTGACTGACTGAGAGGTGAGAAGAAAAGGCAACTCTTCCGTCTCTGGCTTCTCCAGCCGGGTCTTTGGTGGCAGAGAGCAGCTCACTTCTTTGTGCCTTCAGCAGTGGGCTTCTCCAGAGCGGGACAGTGAGGAGTCTGATGGTGAGCACCGTCCGCTGCCTTCTCTGCAGCCTGCCTTGATTCTCCCCGTTCCTTTTATAGACTCATAGGTCAGAAGGGACCAATATGATCATCTAGTCTGAACTCCTGCACAAGGCAGGCCACAAAACCCTACCCATACACATTTATAACAACCCCGAACCCATGACTGAGTTATTGAAATCCTCAAAAGTGAGATTTGAAGACTTCAAGCTGCAGGGAATCCATCAGCAAGCGACCCATGCCCCACGCTGCGGAGGAAGGCGAAAAACCTCTGGGGCCTCTGCCAATCCGCCCCGGAGGAAAATTCCCTCCCGACCCCAAATATCAGCTAAACCCCGAGCATGCGGGCAAGACTCACCAGCCAACACCCAAAAAGGAATTCTCTGCAGTAACTCAGTTCCCATCCCATCAACATTCCCACAGACCATTGAGCAGACTTATCTGTCGATAATCCAAATCAATTGCTCAAATTAAACTATCCCATCATAACATCCCCTCCATATACTTATCAAGCTTAGTCTTAAAGCCAGATAAGTCATTTGCCCCCACTACTTCCCTCGGAAGGCTGTTCCAGAACTTCACTCCCCTAATGGTTAGAAACCTTCGTCTAATTTCAAGTCTGAATTTCCTAATATCCAATTTGTACCCATTCGTCCTCGTGCCTATATTAGTACTAAACTTAAACAATTCCTCTCCCTCCCTAACGTTAATCCCCCTGATATATTTATATAGAGCAAGCATATCCCCCCGGAGCCTTCTTTTGGCCAGGCTAAACAAGCCAAGTTCTTTGAGTCTCCTTTCATAAGGCAGATTTTCCATTCCTCGAATCATCCTAGTAGCCCGTCTCTGAACCTGTTCCAGTTTGAATTCATCCTTCTTAAACATGGGACACCAGAACTGCACACAATATTCCAGGTGGGGTCTCACCAGCGCCGTATATAACGGCACTAACACCTCCTTCTCCCTACTGGAAATACCTCGTCTGATGCAACCTAAAACCGCATTTGCTTTTTTAACAGCCATATCACATTGGCGGCTCATAGTCATCCTGCTATCAACCACTACCCCAAGGTCCTTCTCCTCCTCTGACGTTTCCAACTGATGCGTCCCCAACGTATATTTAAAATTCTTATTATTAATCCCTAAGTGCATGACCTTGCACTTTTCACTATTATATTTCATCCTATTACTATTACTCCAGCGTACAAGGTGGTCCAGATCTTCCTGAATAGCATCCCGGTCCTTCTCCGTGTTAGCAATTCCCCCCAGCTTCGTGTCATCCGCAAACTTTATTAACACATTCTCGCTCTTTGTGCCAAGGTCAGTTATAAAAAGATTAAATAAGGTCGGTCCAAGAACCGATCCTTGAGGGACTCCTTTTCTTGCCCTCTTCCCAAATGAGTGGGCCCTGGGAGACGGTGGCACCCCCTCCCCCAGCCATGCCAACTGAGGTGCCACTGAGATACTGGACGAAGTCCTGGGCAGTCCCCCAGGCAAGCAGTTTGGCTTGCTGGGCCTCAGCCTGTTTCTGCATCAACTGGAGCACGTGTCCCCCCAAAACACTACCACAGCTGGCACCAGGGGCCTCAGCCTCCATCGCCCTATGCCAGGTGCGGCAACTCGTGCCACTGCAAAGGGCTGGTTCCGTGCTGCCACGCAGTCCCGTCGCACTGGTGCTGCCAGCACAGGGCAATGGAGAATCTGGGCCTTTGCCAGCAGACAAGCCAAAGGCAGAGCCTGAGCTCCCGTCGCGCCTAGCTGTGGTCTTCCTAGCACAGGGGGAAGCACAGGGTGGAGAAAGCATATCCTGGCACTGCCCAAGTGGCATCTGCTCTGCAGAAGGAGCGTCAGGCACTAGAGCTGTCAATGCAGCATCTTTCCCCAGCGCCAGGTCATTACAGAGACACAACAGGCAGCAGGCCACGTGCTTCCAAGCAGACATGAGTTCTGGTAGCTGTTATCTGCTAGATCATATTTATTTTACAGTAGCTCCTAGGGGCCTCAACCGAGATCAAGCCCCATCGTGCTAGGTGCTGTACAAGCACACAGGAAGAGACAGTCCCTGCTCCTAAGAGCTTATAGCCTAGATAGACAAAGCAGAATTAGTCCCCCCATTTTACAGGTGGGGAACTCAGGCCCAGAGAAAAAAAGGGCCGGCATTTTAAAGATATTTAAGCACCTAAAGATGCAGGTTGGGCCCTAGCGAAAATTTCAAAAGCGCCTTGAAATCAATGGGAGCTAGGTGCCTAACCTGTGTAGGTGCTTTGAAAATCCCACGAGGCACCAGCCTGCATCTTTAGGTACTTAAAGGAATCTGTGCCAGAGCAGGGAAGCCCCAGCTCCTGGCTAATGCACTAGCCACTGGGCCATGCTGCCATCCTTTTTTTGCTTCTGTGGCACAGGCTGACTAAGGCCTGAGCTGACCCGAGCTGCCATAAACTTTGTCCCACAATGGATTTACGGCCAGGCATGCTCGCACTGACGTTAATGGGGGTTTTGCCGTTGTCATCCAGACTGAGTCCATGCCTGGGTCGTTCTCCCCCCGCGCCCGTCTGTTCCCCTCATTATTTTCTTTGGGGAAGGAAAGACTGAAGAGCTGTTAATTTTATGTGCTATCCTCCTTAGCATCTGCACATTAAGTGCGCGAGTTTCTCCCCAGTGGTGCAATGCCCCCAGTCAGCACCAATTTGCTGTGTGCTGGCTGCCGGATGCACTCTTTCTGGCAATGGTCATCTGCAAGTGAGAAGAAAAGCGGCGGGGTGGTTGTGGGGGCGAGGAAGAGAGGAAGCACAGAGGAGGAAGTAAGGGAGGCCAGGAGAATCACGTGGCTACATTCCTGCCTGCTACGCTCAAAATTAGCTCCTTCGCCAGAAGGAAGGAGTGACGAAACAAAAGAGTGAGGGGAAAACCAACCGGGAGAAGGGAAATATACCAGAAGAGATGGGAAGGAACACAGGAGACAGGCAGACAGACAGACAGCTTACGTCTACACTGCAGCATAGAGCTATGCGGGTCAGGGACAGGCAGCGGGGAAAGGCTCCATAGCGGGGAGGCAGTAGGGCTCTGTGAAGTTAAAATAGCAGTGTGGATGGGGAAACACGGCGTGGGCAAGCAGAGAGCCGGGTAGGGTATTTACGTGCGTACACACTGACAGGCTTCAGGCGTGTCCTCACTCACTTAAACCATGCCTCACCATCTGCACTGTTATTTATATCCAGGCACGGGGGCTACCTGTGTGGGTACTCTGCGTGCCGCTGAGAGACACGTACCATGTAGACGTACCTTCAGAGAGACGTAGATGGACATAGCACTAGCATCGCATAGAATTAGCCACAAGCAGCCTTAGCTGCCCCTTGCAGAGGTATCTGATCTGAGCCGTCAGTGGGCGTAGACCCTGCCAACCTACAGCAAGGGTGATCAGAAGAGTGGCACCAGGACACAGACCTGCAGACAGCTCATACAATCAGGGAAGGGAGGAAACAGCTAGATTATTACTATTATTTGTACTGGGGTAGCACCAAGGAGCCCCCGTCATAGTCCATAACCCCACTGTGCTAGGTGCTGTACAAACACAGGGAAAGATGGTCCCAAATCACTTAGTCTAACTAGGTTCCACGTCAACCACCCCTCTGCCACAACTACAAGATTCTGCTCCTGTGTAATTTTCCCAGTTCTCTGACCCATCTGACCCCTAGCAATGCCCGCCCCGCCCCCGCCCCCACCCCCCCCGCCACTGGGAAGACCAGGCCACACTCTCATAGATGTCCCTACTCTTTATCTTCTAAGATTGAGCCTCATTTTCCCCTTCTCTTCATTCCACCCTGAGTCTCCCCATTAATCTCCCTTTACACCCAAATGTTCCCCCTCCTCACTCACTGTTGACCCTTTTCCTCTACCTGTAGATGATGATGTCCCCCCATGAGCCGAGCTGTACATATTGAGTCAAATCCATGCCTGGCATAAGCTCATTAGAGCTGCACCAGGGATGAATTTGGTCCACTGAGCATCGTAGGGACAGATCCTTGCCTGGCATGAATCGACAAAGCTTCACTAAGTTCAGCAGAGCTAGTACACGCCTTTACCTCAGCTGAGGACCTGACCTTTAGTCTCTGCTCATCAGTCGATTCCCCCGCACCTCCCCACACACACGTGCTGGTTGCTCTTCTCTGAACTCGCTCTCATCTTGGCTAGTTCTGCAGCTTGGTAACTGAACACAGCATTCCAGTGGCAGGTTCATCACAGACATATACCGAGGGGCTATTGTGCTACCTTCCTGTCCTCTGGCATGATGCCTCTGAATATGCAGCCCACAAGCGCTCTGGAGTCCCTGCTGCCATGTTGTGTTACAAATTCACGTCTAAGACACTGTCCACTATCACTCTCTGTCTCCTTCAGCCTCTCCGCTTGCAGGCTTCTCCCACGTTCTTTGTCTCTTTTCTGTGTTTGTACAGCACCAGGCACAACGAGCCCCGGTCCCAACCAGGGCCTTTGGGCACCACTGCTTCTGTTGGTTGCCCCACATGCACTATTCCTTGCATTTTCCAAGCTGAACCTCACCATATTTTCCTGCCTTTATTTCTCAGTTCTGAATCCTGCCCCCTTTGGTGTATGTATCTTCTCCCAGACCCGCATCCCAGGGCCTGATCCTGCAGTTACTTTTGCTATTACGTGTCTTACGGTAGCAAGTAGAGGCTGCAGCCAAGATCGGGGCCCCATTGTGCTAGGTGTTTTGCATGCACATAGTGAGAGACTGAAGAACTTACAGTCTAAAGAGACAAGAAGGGGTGTCATCCCCATTGTACAGAGGGGGAGCTGAGGCTCAGAGAGATTGCCCAATGGGAGGCTTTAGCCGACCTCGGATTTGTGCTTCGGTGTTATAAAGAGGACTGCCTATTAAAGAGGGAGTCAATAAGGAATTGGGCCTTATAAGGGAGAGGTCTATGCACAGAGGGAGCAGCACTTGTCGCAGGATGGCCATGAGAGACGGCAGCTCTTTAAGACGTCTCCGTTTCCAATTCCTGTGAATTATTCATCCGCAGCCGACGCGGAGGATCAAGCAGAGCTGCCTTTATTCAAACCGATGGCCTGTGTTTCTGAGGCTGATATGACTTTACAGGCTGTGCTCTCCGCCTGTGCAACCTCGAGGGGAACACGGCCCAAGCCTGCCAAGGCATGGCGTGGCAGACATCGCTCAAGGGGCGCTGGCATTGTCTCGGCTGCTGTGCTCACTCCTGGGAGGGAAGGGAGAGGTTTGTAGAAGGGGCTCTGCCCAGGTTAGGAGGGAGAACCCCCCAGTTGGTCTGTAGGGCTCCTGTTTGCGTGTGTATGCGTGTCGGGGGGATGTGCGTTGGCACATACACTCTGATGAGCTCTGTGCTTAGCCAGGCACTGCAGCACCCAGCTTGCCATGGACGGTACATGGGTAACACAGCTCACGTGCTCAGACACAGGCCCCCCGCCCCTACAGTCACAGACCTCAAGGGGCAGCTCTCCAACATGAGGAAGCTGGGGTGCGTGCGTGAGCGGGCCTGGCACGCTCCTCTTGCAAGAGGGCAGCTCCACCCGGCCACGTCACTGGAGCATTCAGGGTGCAATTCAGCCCTGCGCTGGTGCACAGCCTGGTGTGAGGACAGAGGGAGGAGAAAGATAAGATTGCTCCCTCCCACGCTGATCCTACAGCTGCCAGGGCCTACCTGAGTCCTGACCTGGTGTGTACACGAGTGTCTAGTGTGTACACACCTTCTTCCTCTCCTTCAGCTGCCCCAGCACCCTGCAGCAGCCAGGGGAAAGCTGGGGTGCAGGATCCCCGGCTATCTCTCTTCTCACCCAGGTAGCCCCCTCTTGCCCCACACCCAACCTGGAATGCCCCCTGCTACTGGAGACTCTTTGCTGGGGCTGTTTCCCTGCGGACAGGTTGTATGGCTGCTTTGTGGCCACTCTAGCCTGGTGCCCCGTGGCCAGAAGCACAACCCTGGCAACCAGGGGACGTGACAGCCACGGCTTATAGCCCTCTGACCTTGCATTGCCCACACAACACTTTGCATCCCCACACAACAGCTGCCGCCAGCAGTTTACAAGAGCTGGCGGCAATGCTTGGGATGGGGGGCGTCAGGTATAATGAGCTGCCAGTGGTTTCACCCCCGCTGTCCTGACTCCACCTCACCGTGCAGTGCCTGGCCCGTGGAAACCAGCCCTGCTCTCAGAAACAGCCGTGGGCCCTGCAGGAAACGGTGCTTTGCGGGGGTTCCCCCCACATTGGGCTGGAGCCGGCGCGAGGACAGAACCATTTCATGCAACTGCTGTCCCTACAGGGGCTTGCAGCCCGATCCTCGAGGTGCTAAGGGGCCTCAACTCCCAAAGAAGTGCAAAGGAGTCAGGTGGGCTGGACTCTTCTGCTGTCCCTGCACCGTTGTCGCTGAGAACCGCAAAGCCCGGTGCTCACAGTAAGCTCTGAGCTACGCCCTTCTGGGACTCCCTCCTCCCACAGTGTGTGGGGAAGGCACAGACATGGACCTTCCAGGGCCCGTGTGATGATGGAGCGACAAAGCCAAGGCCTGCCAGGCAGGGGGAGCAGCAGAGACCCCGTGAAGGGAACTGGAACAGACAAAAGCAAGCGGAGGGAGGTGGGGGCTGCCTCTGATTGGCTCCGTCACTGGGAAACCCACCAGGAAGTGCCAGATCACAGGCTGAGAGATGTGACTGATACAGATAACTGCGTGCCCCAACCTCCTTGGGCCACACAAGGAGCTGGGATACGAGTTGCCAGCTCAGGGTGCCTGTCCCCTTGTCTGTAATTCTAGCGCAGTGGTCCCCAAACTGTGGGGTGCGTCCCCCTAGGGGGTGCTTGGAGGAGGGAGCTTTTGAGGGGGGAGTGTCAGGACTCAGGTCCGAAGCTCAGGAAGTGCCGCTCTGCCCCCAGCTCTGCGCTGGCCCCAGCCCAGCCCTGCCCCAGCTGCAGCTCCGGCCGCCAGCTTCGGCTCCCGGTGAGGGGCACGGACAGAGTCCATTATGGGGAAGGGGGGGGAAGCAACCTAAAAAGTTTGTGGACCACTGTCCTAATGGGCCGTAGGCGCTGTGTTGCTGAACTCTGGAGGGAGCCAGTCCAGCCCTCTCCCTCAGGGAGGCTCCTGTTCCAGGGACAGGAAATCCTTCCCCAAGTACTTTGCCTTGCAAGATGGGAAAGGATCCTTATTCCCATTTTACAGAGTGGGAGAGTGAAGGTCGCAGAGCTAGGAATAGGTCCCGGAAGTCCTGACTAACAGGCCCCTGCTCTCATCACTTCCTCCTCGAAACAGGGAGAGACTCATCTTGTCCTGACCCTTATACAAGCCACCAGACTACACGCTCAACCAGAGCCAGAAAAAGAACCCTGTCCCAGGCCCTAACCTCTAGGCGCCAGTCTCAACTAGAATATTATCAGTTCATAAACACAAAAGGGGTGGTGACCAGGGGCCATATCCAGCTGCCAGCGACACTGGCATATACTTGGGATGATTGCATGGATGGCAATGGGGTTAGAGTGGATTCACACGAATGTATGTGGGGAGCAGGATCTGCTCCCAACTCTCCTCTCGGAGCTGCAATTTCTCTCTCCCTCTTGGCTCATCCCACGCTGCTGCTTCTTTAATCGAATCAGCAGTTTAGGGAATTAGGGCAGAATCGCTGTGTAAGATTTGCACCCCCTGCACCTCAGTCCCTCTGCGTCTGGCCCCTTTATCACCCCATTCAGCCAGGCCCAGAGGCGGGGGTGTGGCTTACAGGGCAGACACCTTCGGGCCACGTATTAGAGAGGAAAACTCACGCCAGGTTTGGAGACGGACTTTGTGTTGGAAAGAAAAAGGTTCCCTAGGGGCTGTGGTGCTTGGAACGGGGTGGGGGCTGTTGGTTATTGGTTCACCCTCGGGGCTTACAGTGCGTTCACCGCTGGCTCTGGGTTCTCGTGTTTGCAGCTGGGTCATTTTTGAGAGTGTGATTACGCTGCCTTCATTAATGGGTTACCGCCCGCTCTGGAATTATCATGTGCTACAGTGCCGGCTCGGGGGCAATGGATCAGCATTGCGTGTGTGTGTGTGTGCAAATGGCAGCTTGCCAGCGCTGTTGCTGAAGAGAGTGGGGTTCAGCTGGAAGGATCCTTGCGCCGTGTCTTGTGCATGTGACTGTGTGGCTGAGACTCGGGGAGGGAGAGCGAGGCTTTAAGAGCAAAGGAATGTGGCAGAGGACTGATTGAAATGCGGTGGATGCTGCTGGGAATGGCAGAGCAGGAGTAAATGCCCTCCACAAACACTTCTGCATCACTCTTATACCCTCCCGCTAGCCCACGCCTCTCTCCTGCCTGCAGGCCCAGCTGCGCGCCCCGTTGGCATGGCTGGCACCATCCGTGTGAAGATGTGCCCTGACTGCAGAGCCCTTGTGTTGTGCGTGTCCTACACGGAATGACTCATCCCTCACGGGTGGAGGGATGAGCCTGGTGTTCTCAGGGGCGGGTTGTGCTAGCGGAGCTGGGGAGCAGAGACTCCCCGCCTTGGTTAGCAGGGAACCAGCCTGGGGATGCCAGGTGAGGTGCCTGCCTGAGATCTCCGTGGCTGCTAGGGGGGGCGTGGGTTTTCTGAGTCCTCTCCAGCGTGCACTTCCTGTCCTGTGGCAGAGTCTGGGACACAGCACCACTCGCCACTCACCCAGTCACCTCCGGGCACCAGCAATGAGGCTGGGCTGGGCTTATGACAGACAGGGCCCCCGGCTGCCAGAGGGGAGGAGGGCACCAGGGCAGGAAGTTCTCCTTCTCTCTGCGTCCTGCCGTTGAATGGGAGATCAGGCCTAGCTAGAGATTTCCCTTCCCATCTATGCCTTGGTGCTGAAGGGGGGACAGGCAGCACGGAGGAGAGATTTCTTTCCCTCTAGGTCTCCCTGTCAGTGAGGGGAAATTCTGGGTCCCACGGGGAGAATTTCTAGCCTCTGGCCAGAGCGGGATGGTATGGCTGCCCTGGGAATTGCCCAGACATCAGGAAATGGCCATAACAATGGGATCCCAAGCAGCTGCTTTGCCACCGAGCTGTTTTAGGGCCTCTCTGTGCCTCAGTTTCCCAATCTCACAGCCAGGGAAATGAAGGCACAGGGGGACTGTGATATACCCAGGGGTCGTGGTTTAGCCCTGAATCACTATCGGAGCTGGGACCAGAACCCTAGGTCATGCTCCCCCTTTCTCAAATACACCATCTCCTGCCCCGACAGTGGGGCTTAACTATGTGACCCGACAGCTCTTCTGTGGGAACAGGCCGGCCTTGGTCAGAACCAGGGATAAATAAATCCCAAAGAGGTAAATGGTGGGGCATTTTCCCCCCGTTTAGAGGTGCCACCTCCCTGTCTGTCTCTGGTGTCTGAAGGAACAATCAGTTCTTGCTGCTGAGGCTTTAACTGCAGCTTCAGCTGCGATCTCGGCAGAAACTGCCAACCAATTCCCCTGAGACTTCCCCTCCCAAATCAGCGACATACAACAGCTATTAACCTCCTAGCGCATGCTGGCCTGAAGGGATTGCAGAGACGCCCAAGGGCAAAGTGCAGAACCTCCTCCTGCAGAGCGTGCGGCCACCCCAAGCGGTGTGACCGCGCCATCCATGGGGCTTGCGGCCCACCCTTCCCGAGGGAGGGGGAACGCATGCAGGGCAGGGGGCAAGAGTGCCGATCAAGCCCATGCTACTGGCCCCAGTTTCCTGGCTGGCGGGGAGAAGGGACGAGCCCAAAGTCGCAGGCTGGAGGGGAAACATTAGCCCAGCGCGGTCAGGACTGAGCAGGTGTGCGACGGAATTGTTTGAAAAACGACTTGACCAGTTCGGGACTGGCTCATGCATATTCCTGAGTTCATTTGGAGACTATCTGGTGGTGTGCCCCAAAATAATTAAAGGTATCACAGGGTGCCATGCCGAAGAAAAGTTTGGGAACCACTGCACTAGCCTAACTGGAGTGCGGTAGCACCAGGCTCCTCCTGGCTAGTAGGAAAAAAATCTCAACCCAGCGTCCTGCAAGGGAAGGCCTTTGTCCCTGCTGTGCAGCGAGGAGCCATAGGCCTGGCAGGAGTGAAGCAGCCACCTCTTCCTGCAGATTGAGGCAGAGCATTGGACCCAGATTCCTGCATGGGGAGACACCACGGGCACAGACACCCCAACACTGTGTATGGGAGTCCTAGTGCCATGGGATCTGGATCTAAACCACCACAGCTTTGCTCTGCCTGCCTCATGGAGAATCCACCTGCGTTTCTGAACCTGGGGCCTGTAGTGCCTGTGGCAAAGAAAAGTAATGGTGGGGGGAGGGAGTAATAACCCCTTTTCAGACTTCAAAAAGGGTTCCCTTTGGGTTCTGGATAAAAAATTCAGCTAGACTCTTGTTTTATCTGAGCCCTTCCCCACACCAGTCCTCAAGCTTCAGGGCAAAGGATGATCACTGACAAGGGTCAGGAAGAAAAATCTCAGCCTCACCCGGCATTCTGGGGATCTTATGCTTGTGTTGGGCACTGTCCATTGTAAGAAACAGACGGACAGTTCTTGAGTTCCCGTTAGAGATGGGCTCAGCCCACGAAGTCTGCATCAGGAGTTGGGAGTGGGGGAAAAAATTGCTGTCATTGTGCTGTGTGCTCCTCTCCGTGCTCTGCAGATACCCCAGAACAAGGGGGGATAGATATGCATGCATCGCAGTCAGTGCTGCAGGGCGAGATGGGCTGCAGTGCCCGGCAGGGGGGCACGAGCCCCAACGGGTCCCATCAAATCACAGGCCATTATAAGCCCCCCAAAATTCAATGTTGGGATGGTGATTATGTATTATGTGCAGGAGTCCCTAGGAGTACCAGTCATGGACCAGGACCCCAAGGTGCTAGGCGCTGTTCAAACACAGAACCAAAAGGTTGTCCCTGCCCCAAAGAGCTTCCCTCTAGGTAGAAAACAAGAGATAACAAATGGATACGGAATTTAGCTGGCCCATCTCTAGTTCTACCTGCTTATGTGACTATGCAGTTGGGAAGGGCAGAATGGGAAGCAGTAATTTGTGAACAAAGAGTAGCGACATGGAGGAACCTGGTCTGACCCTAGTAACAAGGGGGGTGGGGCCGAGGGGGAAAGCAATGGAGAATACGCATCAGTGATCCCCCAGCTGTCTAATTCTGTGAACTGCTAAGTAGGGGTAAAGTCCTTTATTGACCCACTGTCAGGAATCAGCCAGTCTCTAACGCACACAGGTACCCGGATTGGCTATACCGCCTGATTGGTTGGAAGAGTCAGCAGAGCAGCTCTTAAGCCTTAGCCCAGACACAAGCTAGTGATTGTTCAACGTGTCTGTGCCTAGCTGTGACAGCACCTGCATGGTCATCCTTGCTTTGCTCCAGGTAACATGGTTCTGACCCTTGGCTCGGGTGTCTAATTCTGGTTAAGATCCTTGTCTTTTGATTTTAAGCCTCCAGGCATAACTGTCTGTGTCCCACTCACTGATGCCCACTGTAAAGAAATTGCTATTATAAATCACAGCTACACATGGATGTGGGAGTAAAACCTGGTCCTTCATCTCTAAAACCTGTACCATGTGAGATCTTTTAAATATAGCATGTGGTCCCTTTAGCCAGTCACGAGATGCCAACCTCATGTATTCAATTGCACAATTTGTGTGCTACAATCCCCTGTGCCTGTGCCCTAGTTTTTGTTCCTGAAGCCATGGCCCCCCATTGCTTGGTCCTCATGATATTTAACCCTGCAGATCACTAGCAGGCCTTCCACAGCTTATCATGATATATGGAATAACAGCTGTCCTTTAGATAGGTGTTAATTAGAGAAAACTGCAACAAAACAGGCAAGCGGGCTTTCACGCAGCTTGAGTTCCAGCTCCGTATGTGGTGTGTGTGTGCCAGCACATGGCAACATCTAGTAGCTGCAGTACATAACTGCACATAAATGGATAACTGAGACCACAGAGAACCTTTGCTAATGAGGCTTCCTTGTTGAAAACTTAAGTGAAATGCCTTAGTTTTATCCCACAGTTAAACACAGAACATCACTCAGCCCAAATGTGCTGATGGCCCCAGTGCTGAGACATGGCTGCATGGGATCTGTTTGTTGGACAAATACACGAACTCAGGAAGAAATGCTAATTTTCTCCATGCTGTTGCCTGTTAGCTACTTGGTGGTTCCCAGCATGCTTAAGAGCTTTGGAAATTAGAAATGAACAATTGTCTCAAGGAGCAAGTGAAAAAAGGTCCCTGCCAGATAATTTAGGTCTTGGATTTAGACTTTGTGAAATGATGTTTTGCTAGGCTTTAATCTGAAATAGAAGCATCTGCATTAATTTAATTGAAAACCGTGTGTGTGGGTGCGTGTGTGTGCACACACCACAGTATAGGGCTGGCCCACAAGCAGCAGAGCAAATGGCTGAATTTGTAGTTAAGGCACTGGACTGGGACACAGGAGACCTAGGTTCAGTTTCTAGCTCTGCCAGGGTGACCCTGGCAAGTCATTTGTGCTTGGACTTTCAAAAGGGCCTAGTATATTAGGTGCTGAGCCTGGGGAAATGTGACCTCTCTGAGCCTCGGTGGCCCAGTTCTCTGGGTGACTCTGGTAGGGGAGGCTGCCCATGCCCGTGCCTCTGCCTTTCTCAGAAATCAGTGCCTGGGCTCACGAAATCTGGAAGGAGCTGTGTTTCAGTGGTGCTGTCATGCTGGCAGACAGCTGGCAAATGAGCTAAATGGCCCTATGTGTAGTGACTTCCAGAAGAACAAACATAAATCTGAGCAGCTAAATGGCACGAGCAATGGGAGGGGGAGAAAATGCAGGAAAGACGGGGAGGAGACAACTAAAGAGGGCAGAGGGAGGTGAGGAGAATGAGAGAGGACGATGGAGGCTAGGAGTTGAAGGCTAGACCAGTCCTCTGCTCGGCGCCTGCTCCGGAACTGCCAGACTGAGCAGAGAACCACTCTGACTGTTGAACAGTGACTGCAAGGCCCAGCCTGGCCAGCAGCACTAGTGGGGGAGCTCCCTTTCCTTCCTTTAAGGGCTTCCCTGGTTTGTGCCTAGCTAAATTCTTGCGAGGATCAGATGCATTTCCTAAAGTATCTGCAGCCAAGGCAGGCTGATGGCTCTCTACCTGCCCAGGCCTCTAGTTTGGCTTCAGGAGGGGGGCAGTGTTACTATTCCCAATGAAAGGCCTGCTGCCTTTGGAAAGGAGAGGGTTTCCCATTCTTCTGAACTGCCTAACAGTCCTCTGCGCCGCTTGCCTCCCTGCATCACCCTCAGGAATCGGACTCAGAGCCGGATGGGAGCAGATGCCCAAGGGGGAGCTGTTTGCCCCGTGGGGCTGAGAGCAGGACAAGTCAGAGTGCGGCTTAACAATTGTCCACATGATCTCTGCAGCTGCCCCTAATGCTCGGCATGCATGTGAGCTGTTCTTCTGCTAGCTCTCTCCAGCTACGCAGGGCTGGGCCTGATGGGTACTTGGAAGAGAGACATCCAAGGAAATCCCAGGGTTCTACTTGTTCACCACCTTCAGTTCCTGTAAGTGGTGCCCTGCCCTCAGAACCCAACACCCCAGCAGGTGCTCAGCACCTTTTACCAACAGGATGGGGCATTGGCTTCAGTGCAGAACAGAAACAGCGCAGCCTCCTGTATGCCGAGTCAGCAGCGAGCCAGCTGCCCTAGCATGGTGCCGAGCATGCTATGCTGCCCAAAGTCCCTTCTGCCAGTCCCCTAGCAGGGTGCTAGAGGACATTGAGCTGCTGGAAGTGTCCCAAAACAAGTCCTGGCCGCTTGTCTCTATGCCACTTTCAAGAGCAGTGTTGTTAACCCTGGCGTCCTGGTCACCTTCCAATGCGTTCAAGGATCGACATTCTGCCTCCAGTTTCAAATGGACACGTTATTCTTGGCTCCTCCCATGCATTGTTGTGTGGGGATGCTGTGTGCTGTTAAATAGCAGCTGTGTCCCACCCCAGAGGTGGGTGACTGGTTCTGACATGTACGGTCTTTGCTGCAGCTGTTCTTCTCTGAGTCTATGGGAATCCTGTGTGTACAACAATTGCAGGAATGGGAATATAGCTGCCCAAGTCCCTTGGGATCCTTCTTGTGAAGGGTGATTTATAAATATAAAGGGGTGTTTAACAGGCTGGCTGAGTCAACCCATCCTTTTAGCAGGCATTGATCCTTTTGGGAAAAGATTTAGTGGGTCCTGCTGACACAGAGGCAAGCGGCTCTGTATGCCAGTTGGTTTTAAGGCAGGTAGAAGAGGATTTCTTGGGGGGGGGGGGGGAACAGGACTTAGGATGTGGGTTGAATAACCTGAAGACAGAAGCAACTAAGACAGGGGTGAAGGTTTGAGCAGAGCTTTTTCTTCTAATTATGCAAAACTCTTGGAAGAAGGTGAGTTTGGGCTCTACACACCATGTAGGCTTTGCTTTGGAGCAGGCTGGGAAAGGGGCCTGCTCGCAGTTGTATCCCTGGGACCCAACCTTCTCTCTTTGGCGTTAATGGCAAAACTCTTGACTTGAATAAGGGCAGGATTTGGCCCTGTCATTACTACTTGGGTACACCAGTGGAAACTGTCCCAATGTTACAGGAAGGTGGTGGAGGATGCAGAAATCCACTTATTTGCCATGCATTTCTCTGGAGAGAGTTCACATAGTGAAAATACACAGGGCCAGCGCCGGGGGTGGTGCAAATCACCATCACATCACAGAAGTCAACGGTGCTAGGCTGACTGACACTGGCTGGGGATCTGTCCCATGGAATCGATGCAGATGTCAGCCCGACCCAGTGAAAACAGCCTGATTTACACAGCACCATGCGTGGGAGCCTTGGCTTTGTTCTTCAGGCAAGGGCACTCAGTTTGATTAGCTAAATAAAAAAGCCTACTGAGAGGGAGGCAGAGGGAGGAAAACCTTTAATAACCATTGGAGTGATCAACATGGATGTACGTATGGCTGTTGGACTGGAGGGGAAGGGGCTTTATGTGTAGCTATTCTGATAAGGAGATTAATTCACCAGCATCCCTGCTGCTCCCCTATAATCTTTAGTGAATTTCAGCAGCCAGACCTCAGCTGGTTTCTTTCCTTTTCCTTTTTAAATGGATTTCAAGCTGGTGAAAGCCTGCAGGGTGGAATTCTCCAGTCCCATCACAGAACCAGATACACAATGGGCAGCGTCAAGGCAAGTTCTCCCAGTGCTGCCTAGCCAACACACTTTGACTTGAAAGGGGTCCCCTCTATGGCCACCAGGGGCAATCTGCTGAAAGAGGGGCTAATTAAGACCAATGGTGCTGGGACAATGACATCAGGTACCTCCTCAAACCATGCCCAATCCATGTGGGTCAGCTAAATGGACCCACGGCACTCTGATAGAAGCATGGGTATTGTACCAGGGACTGTGTCTGCACCACAGGTATTCAGTGTGCCCCTATCCCTGGCAATCACGTCCATGACGGCAGGGTTTGTGAGGCACAGAGAACTCCATAAGCTAGAGATTTCCAGCTGTTTAAAGCGGTTTCCATGAGCCTCCATTAGAAATCCATGTACCCTAGTTCCAGATGGGAATACTGTGACATTAAATCTGGTGCATGTTGATGCAACGTACCCATTACCACCCCCTCCCCCCACGCTCTCACACTGCATCACTTGAAACAATGCCACAAACTTAGCATGGTAATGACAACAAGCATTTTCTTAAATTCCTGGCCACAAAATGGTTTTACTTCTTGCACACTGTAAAAGAAGATCCATCGTCTCCTTGCTCTCCCCATGGTAGAGCTGTTTTGTTCTGAATGCAGGAGACCCACCCACCCTTTCTTCTAGGTGTCTCAAAACTCTTTACAATCTCTCCATGAATGTGCATGGCACCTCACAAATAAAAAAAAAAAGGTTATTTGTCCAGGGGTGCTTACAGGCTGTGATGACAAGATGCATCAGACACTGTGAGGACAAGGGCTGTAGAGAAATGAAGTTATATTGCCAAACTCAAACAAACAGGAGTCAGGCCCTCCCCTTTCTCCCCCTTAATCACAAGATTTAGAAAAACAAATAGGTCAGGTCTGTTTATTTGTCTCTGGGTTTTGGAAACTTTAAGGGTCATGTTTTCAAACTTTTCTTGGCAACCAGGAAAGCTAAAAACTTACTTTATTTTAAAATAAAGTGAGTGTCTCAAGAAAACAATGAGACTCCAGGTGCTGGGGGTTTCAAATCACCAAATACCATGAGACTTGTGATCAAATCCAGTTTTCAGGTATATAATAATACCTAGCTCTTATACAGGGCTTTTTTCACCAGTAGATCTCAAAGCACTTCACCAAGTATCAGTTTCCCCATTTTACAGATGGCAAACTGAGGCATAAGGATGGGAGTTGCTCAAGGTCATCCAGCAGGTCAGTGGCGTAGTTAGGAATAGAGTCCTGGGCTCCTGAGTCCCAGTCCAATGCTCTAGCCACTAGGCCACATCATTAAGCATTAAGATGCCCTTTACTTTTCTTCACACACACAGACACAGGGACCCAGAGGATTTGGTGTCTTCAGGGAAAAGTGGGCCTGACTGCTTTCTCTGCCACCAGTGGAACCCTGTGGACTTACTCCTCACTTACACCAGTGTAAGGGCGAGGGGAATCCGACTCACTGTGCCAAGGAGAGATTGGAAGCATAGCAGATCAGGCTGGCAAGGGGGAGATGCCCAGAAGCAGGGGCACTGGTGGAAGATGGTGACGAGGTGGGTGGGAGAATAGAGAGGGGTGGTTAACTTAGCTGCTTTTCTGTGGTGTGACAGGATCAATTGGGGAGTAAACAGAGATGAGGTCAGGGAGGTAGACGGGGATGTATTCTGTAGGGTTCGCAGGCGAGGACAAAGACCTTGGTGACAGGAAGGCAGCGTAAGAATCTGAGATGGGGCTGGAAGTTGTCAGAACTGCCTTCCAGATGGAGTGGGGTTGGGAAGGCCAGGGCGGGGAGCAGGCTGCGGTAGTGGAGGTAAAAGATGATCAGAGCTTGGACTAAGGTTTTGTTTGATGAAGCCTGGGTGTGGTGTTAACGTGGCGGGGAAGAGTGAAAGGTGAGGGATGCTGTGAGTCGGAGGGAGAAGGGTGATGTCTGTATTGCTGTAGAGAAGGGGACTGAGGGGCTGGGATGGGGGTACTCTTCACAAAGCCTGTGACAGAAGGAAGTATCTGTTTTATAGAGGGGGAAACCAAGGCACTGAGAGGTGACATGCTTGGCCCATGGTCACGCAGTGAGTCAGTGGCACAGTGAGAAGCTGAGTTTAAGGACCCTGCTTGCTCTCAAGACCCCCCCAGACCAGTGAATCAGAGCCCAGAGACCCCCTCTGTAAGCGCCAGGGCCTGTTCATTCCTCCGTAGGAGCAGCGGACAGGACAGGTCCCTGTTCTGACCACTCCATCCCGGGGGTTTCCCTTCCCAGTGCAGCACAGGATGCGTGTGGTCACGGCTGGGATCTTCCATCCCTACAGCTGCGGTCCGGCATGCTGAACATCCAGGGCCTTCTGGCTAACTTCCTGCCTTGCCCTCTGGCCTTCAGATTGGCCCCACTCTCCACCTCTGGCCTTTGCTCCCGGGGCCAGCCTGGCCCGGGCTGGGAAGTGCTGTTTGCAGAGCCCGCACCCTGGGCCCTGGCGTAAGGCGTCGCTCCTCATGGGCAACCCCTCCTGGCTGCTTTAGGGGGCCCAGCTCGGAAAGGGCCCCCAGCCAACACTGAGCCAGAGGCAGCTGGCTGGGAGGGGGGAGTGGCCTGAGGTGCCTGGTTAAAGGGAAACAGGCTGCGGGGGGGGAGCTGAGCGGGAGGGGTGGGAAGGAAGGAAGGATGTGTCCGGGGCAGCAGACAGACGGAGCCTGAGCAGGAAGATGCGTACCAAGGCGAAGTGTTTCTCATTCTGCTTAGGAATATTAACCATTGCACCCCCCAGGGAGAGAAACCAGGAGCCTTTCGCTAGCCCGCCCCCAGGCTCCCCTCCTCCACAAACCCTGGCACCATCTCCTCTTCGCACCTGATCTCCCCCATCCCTGCGCTTGCAGCCTGCTGTGGGGGAGCCGAGCGGGGGGAGCCTGCCCTTCCCCGCCCCCCCGCGATGCCTGCGCTGCAGCCGCTCCTGGGACGCAGGTAGGAAGCGGCAGGTCGGAACCAGACCCGCCTGGGGCGATCCCCCCATCCGAGCCCCAGCGAGGGGGGCAGGGCTGCCGCCTGCTCGCTGGGGGTGCAAAGGGAGGGCGGAAGCAGGGAGGTCACTGCAGGAGGAAGCCCGGTCCTTTGCAGGAGACAGCTGCCCCCATCCCTGCTTGCACGCTGCTGGACCAGCTGGACAGCTGCCCCCCCCCCGTCCCGTTCCGGCTGCAGCGAGGGCCCTTTGCTCTGCTGGCCGGCCGCAGAGGAACCCCGGCCTCCTCCCTGCTGCATTTCCCTGCCGCAGGCGAGCAGCTTACCTGGGGCGTCCCCGGCCGGGGATCGAACAGCCGCCGCCGCCTGCTCCAGGGTGCCAGGCGCGGGGCCGGAGACAGGCAGAGCAGGAGGCTGCGGGGCGCGCGGCTCGGAACGCAGCGGCCGCGCCAGGACTGCAGGCGAGGCGCGCGCGCGCGCGCTCCCTCCCTGGCTCCCTCCTCTGGCGGCCGCCCACCGCCTTCTGCTGGTTTCCATGGCAACTGGGCAATGCTCAGTCCCTCCAGCCTCCCCCACCAGCCCCAGGCCCTTCAGTGCCCAGGCACCCCCTAGTCCTGGTGCACCGCACACGCCCACGGGCGCAGCAGTCACAAGCGCGGCAGAGGGCTGCACGGGCGTGAAGTTCCCACGCGCGCCAAGCCCCTGTAAGCGTGCAGCTTTCCTGCTCTCGCACCGGGGTGCGTGCCCGCCCGGGCTCACTTGCGCCCGCCAGCAGCTCGCGCTGGCCCGCGTGTGTGCAAACGCAGCAGTGGAAGGAGAAAAATGCACCCGGGGATCACAGCCGCCAGTGGAGGGGGAGCTCTACACCCCCTTTCAGGCATACGATTTCTGACTCGGTTTGGTTTATTGAGCAGAGATTGCTGGCTTTGCCCACTTGTCCTAGATGGCATGATCGTTCTGCTGAGGGAGCCAAACGCCCATGGAGGGTTAGGCTGAGACCCATCAAACTCCTTTCACCTGTGACGTAAGGCATTTTCATGACTGTCTCCAGTAGAGAAAGCATAGTGAACTGCCTCTGTGCCCTACCGGACCCCTGATCATCACTATTTCAGGATCCTCCTTGTGCATGGCTAAATATAGCTGGCAATCGGCTTTAAAAAGAGGGAGCTTGGACCTCACACTAATGAGACGCTTTGGAAACCCAACCGTGTTCCTCGGCATTTTGGAAGTCAGTGGCTTGGAACCTGATGGACCCAACCCTGCCTGACTGTGGCAGTTAGTATTAAGAACTACTGTACTGCTTCTGCTGTTTGAAGACACTGCCACATCAGGTTAATGTTGTCCCAGACACACGTTCTCCAGGGAAAGCACAGGCATGCTTCTTGTGCTCTATTTGTAATAGGTGTCATGAATCCCAACTGCACACACATGAAGCATCAGGCCTTAGGTCTGAACAGGGATCAGGCGTCTTGTTTACTGCGGGTGAGCCACAACTCTCTGCACGCCGGAGAGCTTAGTGACCATCTGCCTTGCTTCTCTGTGGGGCTTGCAGCTCTCATCAGCCCTTGTAGGGAAGGAAGCAGAGAGGGATCAACTCTCTCCATCTTAAACACTTCCATGGAGCATCATGCTGTGCGCCCTCACAGTCAGCAAGGAGACAGCCACTCGCTTTGGGGCTACCCAGATGGGAGTTGAACCAATGGCAATATTTGCAGCGAGCAAGTGGGTGGGTGGGTGACACCAATCCCTGACCTTCCTCGGTAAATAAAACAGGCTCTAAACAGAGTTGGGCCTGGATCCAAGCTTCCCCAAAGTGCAGGGTGTGTCTGAGTTGGGGGCCCGTCTCCAATCCTGTCTGGAGACTGGTTGCTGCGTGCATTGGGGCTGCATTTCTCTATATTACTGGAACAGGTGCCAGAGAAAACCATGTTCCTTTCTTCCCTGAATCGTGTTGCAGGGAGCTCTCCCTCCCCAGCCACAGAAAGCTTAATGTACAGTCACTGAGGAACCCAAGGCATGTCTGAGTGACCAAGGATCCTAAACTTGCTGTTGCTCCATTTGTTTCTCTCTTACCCGCAATCCCCATTGTATCTGCCCTCCAAAGCACCTAGGAAAGGCAGGAACGGGTTCTGTGCCACGGGGGTTTGCGTCTAGCAGAGCCTATTAGATCCCAGCATTACATCCCATCTGAGCAGCATCATGGACTAGCAGCTAGCTAGCTCTGTTCCCAGGAGAGCCAACATCCCTGAGGCAGCATTCTTGGGGTTCTCGCAGCACCCTCCACTCCCTGCAGTGCATGCTCTCTCTTGTTTTCTCCAAGCAGATCCACTGCTATGCATATCTCTCTTCTAGTGGCAGCCATGATCCTCACGGTTCCTGTTACAGTGTAGATGGTAAATAGGGATCAGATCACCCACTGCATTGGAATCAGCAGCCAGACTGCAGGCGCAGCGTTATTCAGTGTGGAGCCCTGTGTCTGCTGCAGCTATAAAGACCCATCAGATGCCTTTAAAGCACTACTGAGGGAGACACAAATCAGAGCCATCTGTTGGGAGAATCTGATGCAGCCTCCTCCCTCATGTCACTTCTCTGTGTTAATACATGCTAATATATGAAGGAAACAGCCCCTCCCGTGAATAAATTGATGTGTGTGCCCGAGGAAGACACGCTAGTTCCTCTCCCCCAGGAGTGGGCTTGGTGAAAAGGGGCTTGTGTAGCTCAGGGATTGGTAATAGGCTAGAGAGAATTTTGTCTCCTTCAGTTGCAAGTGTGAATCCAAATGGAGCTGGTATTGAGGAAATTGTATAACCGTTTGCTGGCTGCTTGGTAGCCTGTGTGCAGCGATCTTGGTGGGTCTTAGTCCTCTTAATCCCAATGGATGGGTGCACCCACCATCACACCTGGTCCCCTAGCTAGTCTCTCAGATGACAGTGAGGATGGTTCCTTCAGGCCAGCACATGGGCAGGGCATGTAGTTGAAGAAGGTTGCCCAGCTGCTGTCCACACTGAACCAGTTCTGTGGATATGCAGAGACCTCCGGGGATGTCAAGCCAGCCCACTTCAGCAGCCAAAGGCGAGGGACCCATGGAGGGACTGAAAAGCCCAAAAGAGAACAAAGCAAGAGGAGATTCTATATTTAATTCCAGAAGCCCAGAGAATTCATCTTCCAAACCAGGAGCCAGTACATCAGGCTGGGATTGGGCCATAGAGGCTAGCCCTAGTGGCAGAGTGAATCCTGGTGCAGGGAGACCGAGACCCAGGGAGGTAAGATGTTTTGCTAGAGACAGGGATTGGGACAATGTCCCCTTTGCTCTAACACCGCTTTAATGCCCCTCTCTCATGTTCCAGCCTGGCTAAAGGGAGGCACAGAGGAAATTCAAGCTAGTAAGATGCTGCGGTCTCCAGCTGAGTAATAGAACCTGTCCTGGGAAGCAGCTGCAATAATGAAGCTATTGAGATGGCAGAGGTTGTTTTGTTTTTCAGGAGCTTCAGGATCGAGTTGCCCTGAGAACATAAACCAGGTCCCGTATGGCTCTTTTCTCAATCGCAGTCTCATCTTTCTCCTAAAGAGCGCATGTGGCTTCCTAATGCAGCACCGCAGGCCTCTGCCTTCAGCTGGCCTCCTGTTTCCCTGCGTCCCCCTTTCAGCTGAGGCACTGAAGTTGTTCTTCTATTTGCCTCTCCCAACATCACCAGCCACGGCAATATTGAAATGAGAATTTACCAGCCAGTTCGACACACGGGGCAGAGTAGAACGCAGTTCCTTGGCCCACAGCCGGGTTGCTAAGACCAGCTAAGGCTCCGTTGTATCAGCAGAGGCAGAAGAGCTGAGATGAAGATGCACTCCAAAGAGAAGTGCTGGGCAGGAGAGGCCATGTGTTCAACGTCACTTTCCTGGAGAATTTTGCTGCTCGGGCCACACAGTGTTTGCGCTGAGCTTTCTCTCCACTGATTGGAGCCTCAGCCCACCTCTCTATGCTTTGCTCTTTGTAGTCACTCTCAGTGTCTCCGCTCGGAGCGGTCAGGGCTCGGGGCTCCACCCTACGCTGCCACTTGGCCAAACACGGCTTTGGCTTGGAAGACTGGACCTTGCTGTTAGGTGACTCGTGTCTCATGGATGCAACGTTCTGTGGTGAGGCTGACTGAGGGCTGGCGGCAGAAGTCGGCCACCTTGCCAGGAAGCAGGAGAGAATTTAGGGCTGGGTGATGAGGCCTTCTCAGAGCAGACGTTCCTCCCCCTGCTACTGCTGTGGCTCTGTTCCCTTTTCCCAGGGGAAGCCTTCCCACTCTGCAATCCTTGGCACATGCTTGTGGTAGGAACCAAGCCTGGCTTAGGACGGGGAGCTGCAGGGCAGGAGCGAGGTGCATTGGCAGACCAGTTGAGGAGGGGATTCTGGAACTCGATTTGCAGGGGGGCTGCAGGTCAAGACAGAGAGACATCACAGAACAGCAGGGGAAGCCTTTGTTGCACCTGTTGAATTGCATAAATAAATCGTGGCACCCACCCAAGCACAGGTCCAGTGCTGTCTTATTGCCAGAACTTCAGCAGTTGGCTGCTCACCTTGCAAAATAAGCTCTGCTCCGTCCTAGGGCTGCTTAGGTTGCCACCGTATGGCTGGCCGGGCCAGGGACTGCCACATAATGGAACCTACCTAGTGAGGGTGGAATTCAGACACCGGAGGGGTGGGGCCAGGGTTGGTTTGTTTGCCAAGAGTTACTCAAGCACAACTTCCTCATTAGCCCAGTCAGTGGGTTGGCTTCTCAAGAGAGCATGATATCAGAGGGGGAGGGGAAGGGAACAAGAGATGCATGCTCCAGCTTCTGAGACCTGTGGCCTAAAGGGAACGCCAGCCCAGGGGCAGGCCTTAATTTGTACCCCAGTCCCCAGTTGAACATGGGTGTCAGGCTCTGCAGCTGCCTGGGTGTCCGGATCAGGGGGGAGGAAGGGAAGGAGTGATAAGGAGGCAGGCTCTGTGCAAAATAATGAACCTTGCTATGGTCTCCTCTAACACCTGTCTGGTTTGTCCTCAGACATGCCATCCTAGAATGTCTAAGAGATGCATGATCCAGGCAGCAGCAGCAGATCAGCTGCGCTGACTCTTTTCCCATCTCTGCCACCCTCAGTGCTGGCCCCCATTTGATCTGCAGGCAGGAGACAAGAGAACACAGCACAGGGGCTTGCCATAAATCCAGGGGCGAAGGCTGCGCAAGCTCCACACTGCACCCAGGTCAGGGGCAAATCACCTGGGCGGCAGGGGGACTCTATGGTCTCCTGGGGTTATTCTGGGTCATTGCTGCCCTTCTTCCCGAGCCCCATCCATCTTCCAGCCAGGGATGTGCACAGTCAGCTGCCAACCCAAGAGCCCTCTCCCGCTTGCAACAAGATGCAAATGCAGGGCTATTTGCATCTCTAATTAGGAAGAGCGGATAACTGGGCCCGCTGCAGCGATTACTCAGAAAACGAGCCATTGTGGAGGGCTCCGGGCGCTGGGCAGGTGTCGCCAGAAGCCTGGCTCCCACCAAAACAATCTGCCTTTTGTTTGCTAATAACCAGCCCTACAGGCATCCTCCCGAGCTCCTTCCGGGGAAGGGGGCATGGCCTGGGACATAAAGGACTCGATTTTTCTGGCAGACCGGCTGGCTCCACAATGCTCTGTGGAAGAAGCTCTTTGTGAAGCTGAAAAAGCAACGTGCTTATTGCCCAAGATCCCAGCCTTGCTACCAATTGCAGCTGGGGGGACCTAGGCTCCGGTTCCATGATCCTGGACCTCTTACAATGATTCCCACGGAGTGACTGCATTTTGCACTCTCGTTGCACTGATGAAAATGACTGCCCAAGATGCAGGGCCATGATAAACTAAGCCCTTGATTTGCAAACTGCTTGCTTCTTAAGGGATGGGGTTGACCAAGGTATTTAGACACCTAAAAATGCAAGCTGGCGCCTTGTGGACTTCCCAAAAGCCCCAAAGCAGGTGAGGGGCCTGACTCCCGTTTGAAGTTTGCATGTGTTTATTTGCAGCAAAAATCGTTTTTTAACTCCTTTGCATGCAAAGTCAGCACAGAGACATTTAACACAGAAGCAGCAGGGCATTTTTGAGTTAATTGTCACTCTGCCCTTGTGTCCCTGTCTGCTTTCTATAACAGGCTGCCATTCTTGCCCTGTCACTTAATTGTGCCCTCATTAATAATACTTAGCACTTCCATGTGTGCATTCTAGGTGTTGATCTGAAAGCTCTTTAAAAGGGTGGATAAATATAATTATCTGTCTTACATAAAAGGAGAAACACAGGCACAGTGGTAAAGTAACTCATCCAGCACCACACAGAGTATCACGGCCAGAGCTGGGTTTCCTGACTTCTGGGTTTATGTCCTATCCACTAGACCTTGCTACTGTCCCAGCCTGTCCACATTCCTGTTTCCACACAGACATTAACTCTGTCCCCTTACCCGTGCTGTATAATACTCAGTATTACTTAGATTGGAAGCTTCTGGGGCCAAGGACTGTCTTTTTGCACAGTGCCAAGCGCAATGGGGTCCTGGTCCATGATTGGGATGCCTAAGCACTAATGCACTCCAAATAAATCATAATTAATAACTTCCACCTCCCGTCCATATGTGGTGACTGAGCAGGAAGCACACAGAGTAGGGGGAGGCAGGGGCGTCTGTCCTATGTATGAGGAAGGGCAGGGTACCTCGCTGTTGAATTGTGATCATAACGAAAGAGTTTTTAGCACCTCTATAGCATCTCGCTTCCAAAGATCTCCAAGCGCTTAGCAGTTTAGGCTCATAACTCCCCTGTGACACAGGTAAGGAATAATATAGAAATCTCTTCATCCCCCTACTGAAACGCAGCCATCTCTGGGGTGGGATGCAGAGGCTTTTTAACCACATATAGCAGTGCGGCTCACTGGTTTAGGATATACAGTGAGAGCATTCAGGGAAGCAGAGCAGGATGGCCTGAACTGGAATTTGAGTAGCACACGAGCATTCACGCTCCTACTCCTGCAGAAAGTGTCACGGGATCTTTAATGATCATGAGTAGGCACCGAATTATGTGTCATCGAAAAGTCTGCAGCTCCTAGCATCAAGCTCACTTAGCTCAATACTGATTCAAAGGGAAAAGGGGCTGGCAGATTGGCCAATGCCTGTCTTACAGTGCCCTCCCACCAACTGACTGGTTCCAGCCTGGCTTTGCTTGTGGGAGCAGACAGGGCCACGGCACAAAATGCTGCCAATGTGGCTGCAGGCAGACTTCCTGTGAACCAAGGCCCCACTGCCATCCGGTTGCTTGATGGCCCGATTCTACACAGCAAGCAATCTCCTCCAGACCTGAGTGACTGCCTTGCCTAGCTGGGGATGCTTGCAGGTCAGGCTTGATGAGTTGATTTCAGGGCAATAGGCCTCCCCCCTGCTCTGGAAGGAACAATGCTAGCAGGCAAGTCAGTATCCTTCCTTGGCCCATCGGCTAGGACTGCCAGTAAAGAGGTCAGTCCGTCCCAAAGGCAGAGATGTTTTTAGCCTTGGGAATTTTTGTCCCACTAAGAGCTGGACAGAGACTCACCAAAATGTGTTTCCCACAGGCCATCAAGCAACCGGATGCTGGGCTAGATTGCAACAGCTGATCCAGAGATGCAATTTATTTTCACAAAGCAAAGGAAAGAGGCTGTGGACAGCGGGACACCCACAGGGGCACAATACTGCAGTTGGAAGAAATCCCCAAATTAGCGTGTGAATCAGGTTTGGTTTGCAGCTTGTTCTCCTCCACCCTCTCCCCCATGTACGGCCCCGCTGGTGTCTGGAGAGCAAGTGTGCCAAGGAGGTGGTTCTCTGGCAACTGTAACCACGAGACGGGTCCATGTCCCACTGTCCCCCCCGTGAGCGGGGCAGATTCTTGTTCATTATTTGTGATTTATGCAGGGCTGGCAGCGTGCTAGCTGTCAAGCTGCTTGGCTCCTCTAAGCAGCGTGTGTCTTGCAAGAGAAGCGTGAGGCGCAGACAATACCCAGAGCGAACAGCACAGTGATGACAGGTGAGTGCTGGAGTCAGCATAGAGGAGTCCTGCCCAGCCCCCTGCCTGTGCTGTATCAGCTCTGCGGAGAGAAGCTTCCAGTCTCCAGAGCGAACCCATTTCACCAGTACTAAGCGCTTCATCCTGCTGCCATTGAAGTCCATGGCAAAGCTCCCACTGGCTCGACGGGGGCAGGAAGGCCTTAGATTCTCACACTCACACTAGACCTGCTTGTCTGCTTTGAGGTAAGGCAGGTCGCCACGTTGGTCTGGAAAGCTTTTCCTTCCACGGTGGGACGGGCCAACTCTGGGATCAAACAAATCCCGCCTTCGCCCACATCGCTCCCACCTGCCCCTACCGTACGCCCCTTCCATGCAGGCAAAGGAGCTCTTAGCATCCTGCGATGCTGCTGAAATATGGCTCTGTTGACTGAGGCATCCAGGGGGATGCCTTCCTGAGGGTGGTGAGAGAACCTTGCTCAGCTGATCCCAAATCTGTGTCCGTAGCAGGTTAGTGATTTCTCTTGCACCCAGGTGCCCTTCAGGCTTTTGGAGAACACTGCTGGGCTAAAAACTCTGCTCCAAGTTGCTAAGCGTGCACAGCCATGCTTCTTGGACTAAAACTTGAGCCCTTCTCTCTTTCTTTCTTTCGGGCCTGTCTGTGTTATTTAAAAGGGCACGGCAGCAAACCTGTGGAGTACCTTGATCTCAGTGCCTGACCCTTGTATCGGCACACAGTAGCCATCCTAGGCATGTCTCAAGCGTGTTTGTATTTGCTGGTTGCAACACCTGGGACAAAGTCTTTAGGTGAGATCTGGCTCAGACCGTGCTGTCTGCAAAGATTTCTTCCTAGTATGCACAAGCAGTGAGAAGCATTCCAGCTGCCCTCCTAGCTCCATCCTACAATGCCTTGCCTTCCCCATGGAATCTACCCCAAATCCCTTGCTCTAAGCAACAATGCCAGGTGTTGTGAGAGAGATGCGTCAGGAGTCTGAAAATGCCCTGGAGCAGCCATGGCTGGTGGGTGCATGGTGCGGGATGTGCCAGCATGGTTCTGTGAGGGGACAAGCTAAACAGGTCGAAGAACCAGCCACTTAGGGCTGTTAACACCTTGGCAGCAGTTTCCACCTATGGCTGAAGTCAGACCGGTGCAACTCCAGGCTCTTAGTCTGTGTCTCTTCTGTGTGTGTCTCATTTGATTTCTCTCTGCCACTCTTCCTCTGGTTTTCTCTCTTCTGTTACTCACTCATTCTTCCTCTCTCACACGTAGCTCATTGATTGTTTCCCACGATGCACAGCAATCTCCTGGAGCGTGTTTCGCAATCTTTTTATTATTAAGTCTATCCTGCCTTCCTGGGCAGCTTTATCAGCACTAGCCACCTATTAATCAGCAGTGCTCTGGGAACCAAGGCCAGGGCAAATGCTGTTGAAGAGAATTGGGGTCGCCTGGCCTGGCCAGTTGTGACAGGCACTTGTCAACTGGAGGAGACAGCTCAGATAAGGGACAGGAAGGTCCCACTCCGGCAGGCTGGTCAACACCATTTCAACAGGCAGCTGCCATGGCAGAGCTGATGATTTACAAATACACCCCTATTGCTTTAATTGTCTTCTGAGATCTTTTCTTTCTCCCTTTTCCCAGCCCTTGCACTGTCTGAGCAAGTGATCTCCTGGTGCAGCAGGGGTGGTGAGACCTGAATGGGCTGTCACAGAGGGCACTCATCACTGGATCTACACCTAGATAGATCCAGTGCCTGGGAACTCAGACATAGGCATGTAGATGGGGAGTGGCTGCTATTTCAGACAACAGCCCAGGGCTGCACTACATCCTGCCCGTCTCTGTCCAGCTCCCTGCACAAAGCCCATTTGCTTGGAGTCTGTGTGCAAGGAATGGGAGCATGACCCAAGGGTCAGGGCAATTGTCTAGGTTTTGGGAGGCCCCGCTTCAATTCCCTGCTCTGCTCTGGCTGCCTGTGTGACCTTAGGGAAGTCACTCCGTCTCCGTGCCTCAGTTGCCCAACCATACTGTGCAGACACTACTCTGCTTGCAAGGTTAGGAGCGTAATTATACTGAAGGCCGAGAGGCGTTCAGATACTCCACCAGTGGGGGCCAGGCAAGTAGCAGAGATAGAGGGTCTGTGAATTTCAACCAGGATGACTAGGGAAAGTCTTAACCCCAAAGGCCAGTCCATTTCCGCAGCCACCCTTGTAGCCCTGGTAACATCAGCAATGGAGGGAATAGGTCATCTTTACCATGAATAGATTGCAATGACAGTCATTCATGAAACTAAGTAGCCAAAAGAGTCTTTACTCTTAAGAAGAGTACGTGCAGGTGCCTTTCTAAACCCGCCCTATAAATACAGCCTGGCTGAAGTATAGACTCACCCCCTTCCTGGGGTTTGGCTTTATTTGTAAAATTAGTAATAATCAGATAACATAAAGATCTGCTCAGACCTGCTCCCAGGCTCCTCCATTAGGATGGCTCAGCCCACACCCTAGATCCTGCTGTCTTCTCAGAGAGCCACACCCGCCTCCCTTGTAGCCACTGAGGTAACTGCCTGCAACAGTGAGTAAGTAGAACCTGCTTAACCCTTTCCCAGAAGCTGGTGTATGGTGGGTCTCCAGCACCTGGGGGCAAGCCTACATTTGCACCCCCCAGGCCTCACATGCCACCCCCTGCGAAGGGCAAGATGGGTCCCAGCGTCACCGCCCCACCTGCCCCAGGAAGGGAGGGGTCTGTATTTGCAGGGGGAGGGGCGTGAGGCCTGGGAGGAGAGCAAATACAGGCTTGGCTCCTCCGCCCTCCCTCCCCGTGTTTACCCAGTGCATGGTGCCCGCCCCTCCCACTCCAGTCCTGCAGCCTGGCACTGGCTTAGAGGGGGGCAGCCTCACCCCCTGGCCTGGGAGCAGGGCTGGGCTGTCCCTTCACGATGCACCAGGTGGGGGGGGCGCTGAGGGGTGCCCCCCAGAACCTCCTGCACCCCCCACCCTCGACCGTTGTGAAAGGCTGGCCCAGCATTTACCTGCTGCTCCAGCCCCTCAGCCCAGCACTGGCTCGGACGGGGCGGCCTCACCCTCCCAGCCGGGGGCAAGGGGGCGCCGTGCTGGGGTCAGGAGACCTCCTGTGCCATGCGCCCTCCGCCCATCATGAAGGGCCAGCCCAGTGTCCCCCCTGCACTTACCTGCCACTCCAGCCCCACAGCCTGGTGCTGACTTGGACAGGGCAACCTCATCCCCCCCCCCCAGGCTAGGGGTGGGCACGGGGCTGACCCTTCACGATGCGTGGGGGGGAGGCGCTGAGGGGTGTCCCTCAGAGCCCCTGCGTCTCCTGCACCTGGTCGCACCCCTGCCCCACCGTCGATACGCCACTGCATTGCCATGGGCCAGCAAGGAAGCGAAGCTCCTCGCCCAGTGGCACAGAGAGCTCGCCTCACACCTGTTGACGGTGTGTGCCCAGAGAGACCCTGACGACTCCTCTGTGGCTCCTGTCTCACACAAATATCCCAGATCAAACGCGGCGGGGGTATTGGTGTGAAAGGCGAGCGAGTGATAATGGCTTCCCTTGGTTACCCCTGCCACAGAGGACGGCTGCTCACGCTAGCTGCACTTGCAGCCTGCGTGTGTTAAGCATCAGTCAGCGACCCAGAGCTGGGCTCTGGGATCCAGGCCCAGCGAGAGCCAGTGAATGCTATGCACCAGGCAGTAATGCACCGGGGGTCTCTGGTACAGGCTGCAGCATGGGAGTTGAGATTGCAGACAGCCTGAATCAGCACTCAGTGAACGGTGTCAAGGCGGTAGAGTCTAGACAGCAAATGTCAGAGGATGGGGGTTTCTGACCCAGGATGAGGGTGAGTAATGTTGGGGATTCTCTACTGATCTCTTTCGTGTCATTCCTCCACCCGCCCGCCCAGCCCCTGGCACAGCTGGGGTATTTCCTAGTCTGTTGGGTTGTTCAGTGTCCTCCAGCAGTTGGCCTCAGTGGAGCTGTTTTGCCCTCTGTATTTCATTTCTGCTCACTGCACTGTCCTTAAGCGGTCTGAGACACTGGGCCTGATTCCCAACTCAGGCCTAATCTACCTCGAGTGTAACCCCATGACTCCAGCAGAGTCTTTGTTGGTTTGCACTAGTGCAAGAGAGAGCACACTTCAACCCACTGGGCCCGGTCCTCAGACTCAGACTACAGAAGAAGGTGCCTCAATTCTGCATTTAGAGTGTCAAATCTGGCTTCAACATACTAGTTGGAATCCATACTTTGGGCAGGGCTAATTTTAGGCTCCCAAAGCTTAACATGGGACTTTCTGTCTGGTTCCGAAATCAGGGGCCAAATTCAATGGGAGTCTCTACACCTAGTGCCAGAGATTGGACTCAGATTGCATCTCGGTACAGTTCCAGCTTCATGCAATATTCTTCTTCCGACCAATTCATGTAGGGGGTAGACTAGGGAAGGAGAGGTCCATCACAGGAATACAAGGGGCTAGGTTGTGGCAATGCTGGGCTGGAGGAATAGGCTAGCTGGCAGAATTTAGTACGGCTTCGGGTTACGCTAAATTACGCTATGTGAGCGTCCGGTTTGGCCTCTGGTCAGCCCCAGAATCGTGGGAGGCCAAAAGCTGGTACAGCTGAGGAGTAAGCCCCTAATGCATCATTTACACCAGCGTGTAAGTGACAAATTTGTGTTGCTCATACCGGTCTGGCAGGAAGCACGCACGCAAAACAAGAGCAAAACAGATGCCCAGAAGTTCTAAAGCTAAAGGAAAGAACTTTAAACATCTAATCTACTCATTACCATCCCTGTGGATTTGTTTCCTCTGTGCTTCCCTAGGCCCTGACCCCAGCCTGGTCAGTTTCACATTCTTGTTTCTAGTCTGTTTCATATGTTCTGTGTGACCCCATGGGAAATGGCTGGGAATGTAACTATGTGGCAACCTGAGAGCCAGAAAGCCAGGTTCTGGAATGCTCTTGGGTCACTTCTTCTTAACTGCAGAACAGCGGATCTCATCACAGGGCTAGCTTCCCGCCCTTGAGACCGTTTCCAGGAGAATGGAAGGAGCAAACCATAGTCCTAGCTCTCCAAAAAGGGGGTTTTGGATGCCACCAGTGCAGTACTGCAGACCAAATTCTGGCTCTGCAAAATGGCCCTATAACAAGTGTGTAGGTGTACTACAAGATCAGCATTTGAGACGGGTGTGCCTGTATCCCAGCCAACAGCAGCCCCTTCCTCCTGAAATAATCTGAGCAAGGGCTGTGTGCATGGGCCATTGATGGATCAGGGGTGTCGTTACATAAATATGCAGATCCTTCCCCTTGATCTCAAGGCCCTGCCCTTCTGCTCTTGTCACCCGCCGTGTGGGTGTGTGCTGAGGCGTCTCTGCGGGAAAGCTGTAATAGGGACAGTCCCATCCAATCCTTTAGTCCTTGAGATTGGTGTGAGGTTTTCTAGCCAGCACCTTCCAGAATTGGACGGAAGGTAACATCTTACAGATATATGTATGATTCACATTGCATAATATATAGTCCTGTGTTCTTACACATGCTATATAATACACACGATGCTGTCCACCTTAGATATTACACACTACTTATGTAATATACTATCTCCTTCTACAATTACTGTAGGCCTGCTGCTGCTAGGGGGTGAGTGCACACGGCTCCTCCTGAGGTCCTGTGTCTTATAGATGCAGCCCCTGTGACAACACAGCCCTCGTTGTCATTTTCTGTCTGTGGCCCCTTTATTAAAGTGTTACAGCGCTCCACATATATCGGAGCCCCAGATCATTTTCAAACCAGCAAAGACTCGGGGAAGCCACAAAAGAGATAAGGTAAGTGGCCTCCGGGCTGGGCAGCCCCAAGCAATGTGAGCTGTCAGAGCTGGAAATCCCTTGAAGCACAGGTACATCTAGTGGAAATACAAGTGGCACTGCCCCCATGGCACAGACACACCTGTGTCTCACTCCAGCACGTGCCTCTGTGGACAGCAATGAAATACCATCTGTCTCATGATTAGGAGCAGGGCCTGACCCTGTCTTACGGCTCTCCACAGCCACCTGACGCTAGCCCATAGTGCTGGAAAATTACAAGCCTCCCTTTGCCTTCTCTCTCCCTTCTTCTCTTGGGCGACCTGCACAGCAGGTTGACTAGAAGGGTGTGAGAGCCGCACAGCCCTGGCTTCATCCCAGCCAAAATTAATGGGGCATGACAGTGCAATTCCTTGGTTAAAAAGCCCAACAGGCCAGCCCCAAACACGGTCTATACCAGTGCTCACAAGGGTTCAGAGCATAGCCCATGACCTACCTTGGCAGAGGGACGGTGAGACCATGGGAGGCTGATGGGAAGCCGAGGTCCCAGCACCTGTCAGGCAGAAGGCCCTGCGGGCTGGCTGCCTCCCCTGCTGTATAGGATCCAGCTGCCAGGGACGCCCACTGGGTCCTTCTCCGTGGCTCTGCACATTGGCAGGAAGGTCACAGCAGATGGGGAGGAGGGGGGTAAAGATCAGCGCGGAGATTAGAGAGGCATTTTTAGCCAGCCAATCGCAGGCTGGGCCCTGCATGATGACTCGCCCGACAGCACAAGGTGAAAACATGACTGCAGAAAAGGCAGTAAATGAGCTTAGAGCAGCGCTCTGGTCGGGGCGGTTCCTTCCTACCCCACTCACGCTTTTCTCTCCCTTTGCACCCTTGCCTATGCTCTTCCCTTTCACTATCTTTCTCCCTCACTTTCTCTCTCCTTCCTGCTGCTCCCTCTTCCTTCCCCTCTCTCTCTGTCCTCACATACATTTAATTTTCTTCTTTTCTCCATTGCCCTCGCTCACACTCCATTCCCCTCATTCTCTCATTCCCCCGCACTGTCTCTCCTTTCCCTTGTTCCCCATCATGCTTTCTCTCCCACCCCCTTCCCTCTCCCCCTCTCATTCCCCTGCCTCTTGCTCGCTTCCCCTCATTGTCAGTCTCAGATCCCAGACCAGCTTTCCCTGGCACCTGCCAAAGCCCCTAAGATGCTGAGTTGATGGGATATTGTACCATGAGTCTCCATCCAGTCCCCTCCATGCAGGCTAGAGGGAGATGGGGTGGGAAGTGGCCTCCCCTGCCAGTTGCACTCATCCTACTGGGGGGCCCAGCCTCTGGTTGCTTTGGTCTAAAACTTGGGGCCACAAAAAACACTTGCTGTCATTCCTCATCCTTAAGGCTGGTCCTCTTATCTCCACTACTCTGCTTTCTATGCCATGCACAGTGCTCTCCCTTGCTTAGAGAAATGTCTCTGTTCCTGGGGCTGCTGTAATATATACAGTGTAAATAGACTTTGCCCCCTTCTAGTGCTGCCCTGCCTTGTAAGGATGGTGGATACAGAGCTAGAGAGCAGCTGAGCACATGTTCTACTCTCTTCCTTTCTTCATCCTCTGGGGTCAGACCTACCTCTGTCTCACCAGGACCTGCCATTATCAACCTTGCAGCATTGTCAGTTGTTTGAGGCAGGAATTCTGGCTCATGAATCGAATGTTATAGTCAATAAGCAGAGTCTGGGCCAAATTCTGCTTGCACTTACTCTGATGCATCCCATGGAAATCAGTGGGGTTGTGCTAGCTGACTGAGTGCAGAATGCGTCCCATTGTTTTCGGGTGAGGGGAACGGCAAGATTTATTGGCCCAAGCAGTAAATAATGGCTTAGGTGAGTTCACTATTGACCAGAAAGGGAACTAAATCTTGATGTTCACCCTGTGAAATCATATGCAACTATGTGCAGGCTTACATTTTGAGGGACCATGGGTTGAAACTGATAGCTCCAAGGTCATCATGCAAAAATGCATGCATGCCTACAACTGCATGTGTGGGGCCTGTTCCACTGCCTTGTGTCTTGTGGGGCTCCCCCGCCACATCCTTTCAAAGAGGATGTGAAAACCTACCAAAGTACCGTTTTACGCTCACTGTGCATACGTATAAATAACTTCACCTGAGGCAGGGCAGTGAACAGCCAGGCTCTCTGTCATCCATGATGTGTGCACAAACTGGATAATTGCCTATGCAAATGGGCAGTTCCTGCAGATGACTAAAGATCAGGAAGACAAGGTGGGTGAGGTAATATCTTTTATTAGACCAACTTCTTCAGAGCGCTGTGTGGCTCAAAAGCTTGTCTCTCTCACCAACAGAAGTTGGTCCAAGAAAAAATATCATCTCGCCCATCTTACTCTCTGATATTCTGGGATCGGCCCGGCCACAGCCGTGCTAAATATCAGGAAATGATTCTGCTGTTGGTGATTACAAGCTACCACACCTCAGGTGTAAACCCACTGTGACAGGAGAATACATACAATAGTGTTTTGAATGCCCTCTAGTGGTAGTTTTTATTATAATTCTCCCTGTTACGGGGCTGTTGCCTTGCATTAATTACTCAGAATACTTAGAAGGAAGATAGGTGTGTCTGTCTGAGAAAAACCTAGTATAAAATGGCTAGCAGCACCTCTTAAACTCTCTAGGGCAGATTCTGTTCTTTCCCTGGGGTAAATCCAGTGAAATCAGTGAGATTGCTATAGTTTTACGCCAGGGTAACTCTTACGTTCATGTCATACAAACAGAGATTAGAGAAAAACATAAAATACTCTTGTGGGAAGTTTGCAACATAACACAACTTTATTTCTTACAATTTGGAAGGATAAAACAGAGAGAGAAAGTGGGCTGGTCCCTAAGACAGCGAGGCTCATGTCATCTCACCTTACTCAAGGCTGGCTGGTTGCAAACAGATGGCTGCTAGGCCCAGATTGCACACTGCCCAACAGAGCTCCCAGCTGGCGAGCAGGAAACCCCCTGAAATGTAAAGTGACGGCTTGTAATGTGTATATCGTTTTCTCCACATGGCAGTAGCCAAGAGCAGAATCTGACCTTGCGTCTGCACTCAAAAATCCCATGTGTGTCCAGTATAAAACATCCCCCCGGAAGTTCAGTAGCGTAACCTGCAGACTAGGAGGAAATGAAGTTAGGTGTCTGAAAAGAACCGTTATGGCTCTGTGAAGAGCGACCGTTGCCAGCGGTCCCTTATTACACGGGACGTCCCTTGTCTTTTTATCTCTGTACAACAAGATTGGGAGGTGCTGAGTGCTGCAAAAAGCAGCAAGAAATACCCCTGGCGAATGTAAGTGAGCACCGCTTATTACTTATTTTTAATAGCAATAATATCGGGAGGATGGGCGGGGCGGGGGTGCTATGGAAACAGTGCCTTCTTTTTAAAATACAGTGTTGGCAAGTCTACGGCGTCCCGCCAGTCCTGGGTTTTGCGGGCCTGCTCTGCTTTGGGCTCCTTTCCTGGTTGAAGTAGAACGTTTCCTGCATTGTGATGTCTGCAGCCAGATGATGCCTGGTGCAGACCGCCGGCAGGGCCAGAGCCAGGGAGAGTAGCCGCTTCAGCCACACCTTGGTACGGTCAATCCCATCGGCCACGCTCCATGGCTGCAGGGCGCTCAGGGACAGCATATCATGTGCAGTCACGAGTCAAATAAGTTTTGCATCTCATCTAAATGCCCCCCCAACGCTACGCTGGGGCAGAGGCAGGTTCTGGCTTGAATGTAAGAGCTGAATTGGCAGTGCAGCTTCTGGCAGCGCTTGTGTTCTCCCCCTAGGTCTCCTCTCTGAGCACCGAGCAGGCCCAGCCCTGCTTAGGGCATGAAATGTGCCCCAAATTGCTGACACGGGATGCATGGCCATTCTGCAGGGAAAGGCCTTCCCACTGCACGCGTTTCTAACCTGGCAGCTGACGCCCATCCTGCTGCAGTGGTAGTGAGTAATGCATGCTTATTTTTTTCTCACCTACCTCATGCTGATCCTGGGAGTTTGATTAATATCAGTCTAGACGGAGAGCAGTAGGGTTTTGTTTGTCTTGTGGCACAAGCGTGAGCCAAAATGAGCAGTCCCTAGAGGCAGACACTCTGAGCACTGTGAGGGGATCACCCATTAAACCATAGCCAGTGAACTCTGCCGGACGACCTCGCCATTAGTCACCCCAGCCCCCTCTCCCTGCTTGTTCCCCCGCAGCCTTGTTTTCCCCAGGAGCCTGGGAGGATCAGCTGCAGCACCTGGGGGATGTCCCCCGGCTGAGAAGTCGCAGCAGTGTTATCTACCCAGCTCTCCCCAATATGGTGGCTTGCAGGCTTTTCTCTGATGAGGGAGGAGGAGGGAGAAAGGCAAGGGTGGTGAGAGTCTGCTGAGGAAGGAGGCTCGGAGTAAATGGTGTTTCAATCGTTTGTTTCCAGCAGCCAGCCCAAAGCACTCCTCCTTTGCCTGGCAGGGATGCAGAGGGACACTCATTCACCGGCAGAACTGGACCTTCTGTATAGCGCAAGCCATTAGGTTTCACCCGTTTACCCCTGTATTGAGACCAGTCACTTGCGCCTTGCTACTGCTTCTCTTCGAGGAAGGTCTCCAGTCTCTATGTGAAGGTATTAAGAGATGAGGAATCCATCCCTTCCCTTGGTAGTTTGCTCTGGTGGTCTGTCACCCACCCGCACTGTTAAAAACGTGGCCCTTATTTCCAATCTGAACGAGTTTGGCTTCCACTTCCAGCTATCGGTTCTTGTTCTGCCTTCCTCTGCTAGATTACAGAGCCCTTTCATGCCGGCTGCTCTCTCCCTAGGAAGGTCCTTATACACTGTAATCAAGTCACTTCTCAATCTTCTTTTTGACAAGCTCAACAGACTGAGCTGTTTAAATCGCTTGCTGTGAGGCATTTTCTGCAGCCTTCAAATCAGTTTTGTGGCTTTCGTTCTACACCCCCTCCAGCTAGCCAACATCCATTAAGAGATATGGGCACCAGGACTGGCGCCCATAGGTCCAGTATCTGTCTCACCAACACCGTATACAGAGGTAAAATCATCACCCTTTTATTTACCACTCCCCTCTTTATACACTTAGAGATCATATTAGCCCTTTCAGTGCCAACATTGCACTGGGCCTGCATGCTGAATTGCTTGCCCTTTGTGACCCCAAGAACCTTTTCCATGGTGCTGCTTTCCAGGCTCCTGTAGTCCCTGTTCTGTCGGTGTGACCTGCATTCCACGTCCCCGATGTCTAATTTTGCGTTTAGCTCTATTAAAATGCAGGAGGAAACAGAAGATTCATGCCTAGTAAAAAAAAAAAAAAAACAAAAAAACCCCTGAGCACCTGTTCGACGTATACCTTGATTATGTTTTGCTGAGGATGCAAATACAGGGGAAGCGCAGGAGGGAGAGCAGATAAATAAAGAGACAGCAGAATTGGCTCTGACAGTTGGGGCTGCAGTCCAGTGCGTGTTGTATTGTGCCCTCCCTATGGCACTGAGCTGAGTCTCACATTGTGGGCTCATTACACCCTCCATGAGACACAGAGATGAAATGCTGTGTTGCCCCCAGATCTAGCACCTGGCAAGTTTCCCAGTGCACCTGTCTGCTGTGCACGTGCCCCAGCAGCAGCGCCTGTCCCCTTGCGAGGTCATTTGAGCCTGGCTGGAGGAAGCAGCGTGGGAAGTTCTGTCTGCTGGTTCAGGTGAGTCTGACAACTTTCCTCCTCCTGTATTATTCATCCTTCTTCACGAAGATCCGGGCCAGGGTTTTTCAGCCAGCCTCCAGGGCGCAATGCAAGTTGTTATTCCTTTTTCATGATCTTCGCACCACTCTGACCGCCAGAGGATCCTCTTTCAAAGGTACGGGCGGCATGAAATATATTGCTGCAGACTCTGGGGTGGCTCCTCTTTTCCCCTGGAGGAGGATGCTCAGGGATGTGACCACACATTGTGCTGGGCAATGTGCCCTCCTGTGTTTTGCACTGATAACAATCCTTTCCATGGCTCTACTGCCCTGCGCCAAAGAGTTTTGCCAGCACTGAGGGACTGAGCCTCCCCTCACCCTTCTATGGTTGGTAAATATTATGGTCCCCATTTGACAGACAAGAAATCAGGTCACTGCACGTATGTGACTTGCCCCATGGTCACTCAGCAAGTCACTGGGAGAGCCAGGACTGAGTTCCACGCTCCGAGTCCCCTGCCCTGACACAGGATCACGTTCCCTCCAAGAACCGGGAGCAGAGCACAGGCATGCTAGCTCTCAGTGCCCTGCTCTACGCATGGGATTTCGCTCCCTTGTCTTCTACACGGCGTGTAGTTCTTTGCTTCTCTATTTGCTTGTATTTATTAGTAGATGTGGATCCTAGGTCACAGAAATGGAAGGTGGAAAAAGTGCAGGTGATCAAGTCAATCTCATTGCCAGGGCAGGATACAGAACCCAGCAGAGGTTGTATCATATATTAAGCTGATAATATACTTGATCTTAGCCAATGTCTGTGCCCATGTGAGTGTTAATGCACAGCATGATTGTATGCATGCACTGCTTGTGTGTGTATGGGGGAGGGTAAGTGAGGTGCTGTCTTCGTGCACACGTGTCTGTGGGCATGAGTGCATCTGCCACTGCGTATGCACATGGGTGTGGAGTACCGTGCATGATATGCTTGTCAGTGACACGGTGTGGCTACAGAGTCCTGGCACCGCTTAGCTGGGTGCTGGGCTACCGGAGGAGGAAGACGCGTCTTGTGGTTAAAGCACAGGACGACGAATCTGAAGTGCTATGCCCAGCTCTGCCACAGGTGACACTGGGTCAAGTCACTTCCTCTCTTTCCTCAGTTTCTCTTGTCTGTGAAATAGGGCTGGAATGTCTCCGTCTCTCATGGAGGTTGGGAGGTTGAGCTCATTGACACCGGGAGAGTGCGTTGAAACCCTCACACAGAGAGTGATGAACTAATGTCAGTCACTGATATCATGGGGCTGTCTTTCTCCCGTGTGCTAATATGCATCCCTTTGGGATATCCAGGGGCAGGTGTGGGGGGATTTTCAAGCATCCAGCACTGGCCTAACTCTGCTCCACTGACGTCAATTGGAGAGTTCATCGTTGACATCGACGGCAATAGGAGAGGACTTAGGCCAACAGTGAGAACTCTGGCAAATCCCACTGTGTTGCTGGGTTTTGTACATCAGGCTGGCCTTTAAAGTGTTTTAGGGGCAGCAGCCTCCATCACCTCGTCCGTATTAAATGGACTTGGGACTCTTATCCACATTTCCCCCAGTACAAGGCACGTACAGGGGGACTGCGCAGTGGGTGGATGGGTAGGTGAGCTCTGTGGGAAGAGTTTGGATTGTAAATACTCACCGAGAGAGCGTGTGAAAGTCAGGGTGTCCTTCCCCCAGAACACCAGGAGCCCCTGGCAAAGGAAGGCTTGTGTGACTGTGCAGTGTGTGCTACTCCAACCAAGGCAGGCGGGACTGTAGGCATAAACATGGAAGTAGCTTGCACAACTGTAGTGCCCATCATTCCATCTCGAGCCGTTTGAATGGCTGGCTATGGGGAGTGATGGAGATTTGGAGCTGGCAGAAGGGGGTCCAGGGGTATCTCCCGCCCAGAAAGCTTCATCAAAATGCAGCGCCAAACAATAAATCCTTGAGGCACATCATTTTGCTCTGACCTGATTAAAAGAGTCTATTTGAGGGTTTTTACAGACCACTTTAATCTAAAAATCCCCGCAGAGTCTACACTGGATTCTCTTTTCCTCCTAGCACCAAATTCCGTGTCTTCTCTTTACTTATGGACGCTGCTGAGCTTGGGGACATGACACAGCCCTGCTTTTTTCTCACTTCCCGAGGTTAGATTAGTAGTGGGTTTGGAGGGCCAGCACCTCCCTGGAACAACAGGTTCAAGTCCCCAGGGTGTCAATACAGCTATTGATTTTTATAATATTTAATATATGGTTTATTAACGGTGGTAGCTCATGGTCGTAGTGCTGTAACTATGCCTGGCTGTCTATAGAGATTAAAATAAACCCAGCTCCTGCTCAGAAGGATTTACAATTTAAGCCCCCCGGTCCTGTAATTTTATCCATGCAAATAGATGCCCTTTGCCCATGTGGCGTCTCTCTGACATGAATTGGATTCTGTGTGAGTCCAGGAGCCTACCTACATGAAGTCAAAGGGGCTCCATGTAGGCTTAGAGAACTGTGTGACTGTGGGATCAAGGCCTAAATCAGGCAAACATGGTATGTGAAGGTATCAGTCATAGGTAAGGGAGCATGGTTCTAGCCCTCGGTTCTAGCCCCATGGTTCTAGCCACCTATAAGAGATTTAGGTTTCAGCCCTATAAGGGCCTTGATCCAGCAACCCCCCCCAGGCATGGGAGTGGGACTATTCATGTGCTTAAAGTTAAGCATTTTACCGGATCAATACCAGCACGTTTACCCTTGGGCAGGCTGCAGATCTTGTGCAGTAGCATAATCTGTTGTCATAGGTAGATGACTCACATGAGAAACGCAAGCAGGGTTTGGCCCATAATTTATCAAGTCCTTCAATCTCTCTGGATTGGAAATGCTATCTATCTAAATGCATGTCGGTCAGCAGGACAGGATCACATTAACTATCCAGTTAAATAAACAGATGGCTACCACTAGGACCTTGAAGAAGACCCATGGCACTGCCTGTATTTCCTTACTCTCGTCATAAAATATGTAAAAGCGCCATCAGACAAAGTCCTGTTTCATTTTGCTGGGGGGAGGACAAGCAGGGAAGGTGGTTCGTTCTGCTCTGATCGCTGTCCCTGTCATACCAAGTGGAGAGAGACCTTAACATTTCACATTTTCTGCATCCGGCACAGCTTTTGTCCCTGAATTAATCTATTTCAGATTTATGCTTCATTTCGGGCATCCCACAGGGCTGTGAGGAATAACGTGGGCTAAATCCCTGCTCCTCTTTCATTTGTCTGCATGGCCTGACAGGATAATACTACTAAAATCCATTGAAAATGAGAGAGAGGTTTCAAGTATTTGCTCAAAAGAGTCAGGACTGTAGCTTGAATAACCAAGATGGCCATCTAGAAAATAAGATTGAAGTAAGGGCTTTCCAAAGGGGCTCAGCCCTGGCCTAAATCTGCTCCCATGCCAGCAGAGAGAGATCTATGTTGTGTGCTTTTGAAAACCCCTCCCAGGTCGCTAACTGGGGGGAGAAGAAAGGGCAGGCCAGCAAGTTGAATGCAGACAGATGAACAAAACCAACAGATCCAGCAGAAATGCTTTCCTTTATTTTGAATTTGCATTTTATTGGGTTTTTTTGGTGACAAATTCATACAGAAATGTAGAATAATAGTCCCAATCATTATAATAGCGATGGGCTCAAACCAAAACTCCGGGGCTGGACACCACCACATTTTGAGGAAATTCAGCTCTCTGTACCCTGCACACACGGGGTAAGCAGACCTCTCGTGAAGATGCTCGGTTTATTAGTCTCTGTTTGAAGGTGTGAAGACACTGAAGCACAGAGAGGAGCAGCGACTTTCTGAGGTGGCGCAGGAATTGCCTTGCATAGCTGGGAACAGGTCCTAGCTCTTCTGGCACTGAGCCAGCATAACGACATGTCACCCTCCCTCCCAGAATTAGCACATTTAATCTGTAGGAATTGGGAGTGCCTCCCCCACCCTGAAAACTGGGCCCATGATCTGTGTTTAATTTATAGAACTATACTGGCTGCATCTACATCGATGCACAAGATGGAATCAGACACAATGGCAAAGTAAGGGGTAAAATATACACGATCAACCCTATTGTGTTACAAGAAGTCCATAGCCATCTACAGTGGGAACGTCATTCATCACTTGGTTATGCAACATGGCCACCCAACTTCACAGAGACACAAATCTGATCCTCTTGCTCAAAAAAACCACAAAACAGAACAGGCAGAGCCTCTTATGCTAAAAAGACTCTCCCCTAGCAGTTAACAGTATTGGTTGTATAACATACAGTGAAGCAGCTCTGATTCCAACCTGTACAGGGCAGTCCTATGCACAGTTCATTACACATTTAATTGGATTAATGAACCACAGTTCTCCAGAACCTCAGTGTCTGGAATAGCTGCCTTCTGTATAGACCATTTTTTGTACAGCATTATCTTGTCTGATTCCAGACCAGCTGACAGTTAGCTAGCACAACTCTCACAATGCCAACAGAGGGGGCCCACAGCATTGTCTTTTGATGCAGGATGCAAAAATGTAAGTCATTTAAAAAAAAAACAACATTGGCCATGCTTGTCAATTCCTGGCCCTGAGGCATAGATACAATCCTTCCAGCCAAGGATAAATTAAAAGCCCATATACGGCTGGTTCCAATCCCCCCAAAGTCCATGGAGAGATTCCCACTGACTTTCAGTTTGCTTTGGATCAAGCCCTGAGAGTTCCATCAATATCCCTGCTTCGCTGCCTTACTGAGGATGTTGTTGAGCCGAGCGAGGCGCTTCTGTCTTGCGACAGGATAGAACACGCACTGCTTCCACCCGGCTGAGCAGGAGACTAGGATGTGGAATTGAACCCAGCTGCCATCCCAGGTGGCAGTACAGAGCACAAATCCTAGGACACGCAGTAAATGAATAGACACATCAGAGCTGGATGACAGTCCGTAACAGATGATGATGGTAATAGCAATTAATAATTGATAAATGCTAAGGCTGATCCAAGTGTGCTGTAACTTAGTTAAGTGTGGCCTGAATGTGTATGTCAGTGAATGCTGATGGCGGAATCTGAGGTCCTGGTGCCCAGGGAAAAAGTCCTTACAAGCAAAGGAGCCGCCTCTCTCTAGAGCAGCGGTTCTCAACCTGTGGGTCGCGACCCCGGCGGGGGTCGAACGACCAAAACACAGGGGTCGCCTAAAGCCATCGGAAAATACATATTTAATCACTATGTTTAAATTATGTTTGATTTGTAGCAATGAGAATACATAATGCATATCAGGTATTTACATTCCGAATCATAACTGTAGCAAAATTACAGTTTTGAAGTAGCCACCAAAATTATTTTTTGGTTTGGGGTCACCGCAATATGAGGAACTGTATTGCGGGGTCACGGCATTAGAAAGGTTGAGAACCACTGCTCTAGAGCATCCCAGCTAGTGCAAGGAGCAGCCCAGTGGGAGTTAGTCCTCTTGGCCACTCTACCTGTGCCTCAGCTCTCATGAAGATGCGCCGACACGGTAGAGGGGAAGGAAGGGGTGATTCCGCATCTCAGGATGGCTTTGAGATCTGGAGGGATCAGAAAAGGGAATTACTGCAGCCAGTGTGAGGTGGTGCCAGAAATGTGCAAGCTTTCATTTGTCATGCTTGTGTTTAAAGCAGGGACATGCATGCCTAAAGGGAGAGGCTGATCTGGGAATGGTCCAGATAATGCTTAGCCCTGCCGTGAGTGCAGGGGACTGGATTAGATGACCTCTCGAGGTCCCTTCCCTTCCAGGCCGACGATTCTATGATTTGATGAACCTCATCAGCACTTGTGAACAGCATGCTTCTGCTTTCTCTCGCTCAGTCTGGAAGGGCTGCTAAATGACACCGATGGCGAGGGTGCCTGCTGGGCTGGTCCTACTGAAAGTGACTGGCTGAAACAAGAGCAGGGCAGATTGTGGGGAGAGGAACGGACACCTCTAGGCTTGGGAAGAATCCTCTCTCTGCAGCAGTGAGCCGTGCATGCAGCCGTTCATTCTGATAACTGCAGTGCCCTCTAGTGCTATTGCCTGGACAGATCCATCACTTGGGAAAGCTCTCAGTAGGGGAGCACCGCATTTATGCAGAGATCGTTAGCTGTTAGCATCTTGTGTACACACAGAGGGAAGGGAGCTGAGGAGAGGATGCAGGAAGAGAGGTTGAGGAGGGCTCCAAATAGAGTTAGAAAGGGGGGATTTGATTGCAACGAACCCAAAGAAGTAATAGTGGGTTTAAAGCAATATCATTATGTGTGCAAATGGGGTGTGCGTGTGTGTGTGTGTTAGCTCTGATCCTGAAAGTTGCTGCATGCGTGCAGACCCCTGCATCTCTCTGGAGCCCCACTGACTTTAGGAGTGGCTTTCCACTGGGCTAACAGACTGCTCATGCAGAACAGCACTGGAGACCGGGACCTCGAATTGCAAGCTTTTCGGGGCAGGGATTGCGTCTATCTGTCTGGGAAGCATGTAACATACTTGGGGCATGGAATAATAATGCCTAATTGCAAGAGCTGTAATTCTGGTGTAAAACCCTGAATGTTTTGGAGTAGTCGCTGGTATATAAACAAAAATATTATTTTATTATCGCAAAGGTTGATTATTTAAATGGGAATGACAGGCCAAGCCAACTCTGTTGCTATTTCAAAGTGTGTGGAGAAGATCCTATGACTGTTGAAAGGCAAATGTGGTCCAATATTAACAGTTAAATAAATACTTGACCCACATGTTAGGGAAGGATAGTCGGGAGAAGATAGTTCTGCTATAAGATACAGTCATTTTGGGTTTGCTGATGGAATCAGTCAATCCATATGCAACTGTCCACTGCTCCTGTCTGACAGACACTTACACCTGCTCCCACCAAAAGTGTGATTCTCTCAGTGGTGTGTCTTCGGTATTGTTTTGAGCCTTTACAGAGAAGGAGGAGTTTCCAGGGACTGCATGTCTAAAATAATGTGCTGTTTTTTCTTCCGCATGGGGACATGAGCTCCATTTATTCCAGCCTTTCTGTATTAAAGACTACGTGACCTTTATTGTGTTGCAAACAGCAAACTCTCCCTGTCAACATGCTCAGCCAACTGGAAAGGGCAGCTTCCTTGGGAGGCAGCAGCCGCTTTGATGCGCTGAGGAAATGCAGGGTCAGCTCAATGGCTTTATTTATTTATTTTTCCTGTTTATCTCTTGTTTTCTCATGATCCCATTTCAGCAGTGACTCCCAGTTTTTCCCAAGTGAGGGACTACAGCAGCAACGAGCCAGGAGCACAGGAGAGAGACTGATTACAAGCCCCACTGTGCAAGGCTCCATCTTGAAATCAGTAGACCTGTGAAACTTCCAAATTAATTTAACAGTTGTGGGCTGTGTATTTATTTTTGCACCAAATTATTGGCTTAGAGTTTGGTTTATTATCCCTTCACCACACAGGCCCTGATCTTGCCAGGAGCTCCATGCAAGCAGCCTGTAAAGAGCTCACTTGCAGGATCACGACGATGGACTGTACTCTGTGAACAGACTTTCATGAGTGACAATAATACATAGGAATGACTCTCTGTAAATGAGAGGGAATGGTGTATTGGATTAATCCTCCTGTTTTGACTCCAAGACACAAATTAAATCACCACTGATGACCAAAGTGTTTGTATGTGGTTCTTATGGTGTTTGTTTCCATAATCAAAGACAAAATGCTGAATGCTTGTTCTTTGATGCAAGCTTTTTAAGATTTCCCTGTGATAATGCAAACTGGGATGAGGAACCTTCTGCCCTCTGGCTTATTTTATTTTGCTGTGTTTTTAAATAACAATGTACAAAAGAATATAATAAAGAAGACTTTCTGCCTCTATGTTTCCCACAAGTATATAATTTTTCCTGCTTTCTCATTGATGGGTCCCTGGCCTTTCTCATATAGAAATATATACAAATTGTAGTATTGTATAGCAAAGGTCCAAAGGCTCCAATGTACAATAGCGAATAGGTTTACAGTAAGCAATGTTGTTTTGGGCATTTACTGTGGAATGTTTCAGTAACTTTTTTGTATGTTGGTTAGAATTCACTTCCCTTAGCAGCTCATAAAATCCACAATCTAGCAGTCAGTTGAGGCCATCATGTAAACCCCATATATTTTGTTTATTGTTTACATGTTTTTTGATTTCTCTTAGATTTTTGCAAATGCCCCCTCTACTTTGATTTAAACTAGGACATCTATGTTTCATGGAAGGAAAGGACATCTTTATGAAGAGTACAGAACAACACTTATTTTTTAGGATCAGTATCTCCACTGTTTTATTCATCATGCAAAGTCATACGTTTGTGCACAGGATGCGATGCTTCAATGAAATACAAGGCAAAGCATATTAGAAGATGTGGGATGTTTTGGGTGCCAAAAGCTGGATCTGCTGAGGTTCTGATTGTCATCTGCTCAGTACCTCTAAAGAGGCATTCAGCACTTCTTTGCTAACAGGTCTCCTTTAAAATATGGGACATGACCATCATTTTAATCTGTGTAATTGCTGAATTTATTCTTGTTTATTATTATGATCATTTATGGAGCACCAATCATAATTGGATCTGGGCTCCTTTATAAGGTTTATATTGATAAATTAGTTACCTTAATGTCATTGATTACATTGTACTTGGATGCTGACAAACCCTTAATGTTGAGTTAGAGAACTCTTAAAGCCAGACTGATGACTAGAAAGCCTGGGGACAGCACCACAACGGGGGTGATGGCTGGCAAGTGACCAGAATTCAGTGAATTAATTGAATTTGGCCTGCTAAATTGGATCATTAGCTTCCCAGGAGTTAGCCAGGTACTGACAGGGGATGCAATATGAATGTTGATCCAATGCCCCCTAGTTCTCTTAATGACATAGCATACCTGCCTAACCTCTGGCTGCTGGCTTGAAATTCAGGTCTGGTCTACACTTAAAAATTAGATCAACCTAGTTATGTCACTCAGGGCTGTGAAAATGTTTGCATCCTGAGCGCCGTAGTTAGGTTGAACTATTCCCCAGTGTAGATGCATTTAGCCCAATGGAAGAACTCTGCTGACAATCTAGCTACCATCACTTGGAGAGGTGGAAAGTTTCCTTCCGTCAATGTAGGAAGCATCTACGCCAGTGGTTCTCAAACTTTTTAAATGGAGTCCCCCTCATGGACTTTTGTTTAACAGTTGCATTCCCCCTTTCCCTAAATTGTGCCTCCCTTTCTCCTTTCTGAAAGGGGGGGGCCCTTTCAGAAAAAAACGGGGGCGTTTCCCACACTGTAGGCCCTGCTTTTTTCCTGAAAGGGGGGAGTTCACTTATAACATAGCTACATCAGTCAATCACACCCATCCACACTCGTCTGACATAGTTATGCCAACAGGACCCCTCATGTAGTTGCATTGAGGTCGACACTGCAGAAGACTGCTTCCACTGACTTAACTACTGCAGTTTGGGGAGGTGGCATTCCTACATTGACAGAAAAACCACTTCCACTGGTGTTGGCTGCATCTACACTTGTTGGTATAGCTACAGCAACATAGCTATGTTGCTATGGTCCCCATACGTAGACACATGGTCCCCATAATGTAGACACACTTTAAATCTCAGGACTTTCTATTTACTAGACCAGAGACAAGAGGTCTTATTTAGGCTGGTTACAAAGAAGAGGGGTGGCCTCAATGTCCGTGGATGGGATGTGAGAGTAGCAGGGCAGGTCATTTTGCTGGGGGAGCCACTGTTGCTATTAATTCAATAAGGGCTACATGGGTTTTTGGATTTGGGCGCCCAGTGTGAGACACAGATTTGGGGAGCGTGTCAGAGGGGTTGAATTCTCTTTGAATTCAATGGAGCGGCAGCTCGGGAAACCAGGACCTTGTTCTCTCAAAGTAGGCACATTAAAGAAAAATACAGAAGTAGCCACCATCAGAAGCCATTTAAATCCCCCTCTCTTAAAAACACTGTCTGCCATTAAAGTCAGATTGGCATTTCCACTCAGGCGCTTGCACAGTCACCCATGTCCTCTGCCCAGGGAGAGGGGTCCTTACGCGGTTTCCCTCCGGCACTTGATTAGTCGCTCGGGCCGCCGCGGGTCCTTTTCGCAAGCAGGAAGAGGCCGCACTGCGCATGCTCTTTCCTTTTCAGGTTTCGGGCTCCCGGGTGCCTCCACGGTGAGTCCTGGCTCCAGCCGCTTCTTCATCCCCTGACATCGCCGCCCTTCCGGGGCCGAGGACCCGGTCTCTGCTCTCGGCGGAGGGCGGTTGTCCTGCCCCGCACGCTCACGGGGATATTTCCCGGGAGGGCCCCCGGGCGGTGGGGGGAACTAGGCTGCAAGCTCCCCCGCCCCGCTTGCGGCCTAGCGCTGGGTGGACGTTGGGCCTAAGCAGGGGGCCGGGGAGCGATTGGGGCTTGGAAGACGGGTTGTGTGTGTGAGGCTGGTGGGGAGGGTCGGTGGGGGAAGCTATGCTCTGGCCTTGTCCGGGGCATAGCGGGGACGGGGTGGGCTAGGATAGGCTAAACTGGGAAATCCGTTTCTGCTTTCTACCGCCTTGGTAAACTGAGGCAGTGGGGGGAGGAGGGGTGCCTCTGATTCTGCTGGCATGGAAGAGGGTCTTGCTTCTTTGGTAGTGAGGAGGGGGGATAGAAAGGTCTAGTTGGAGCATGCAGGTTTTTTTTGCTCTGCACCAAAGTGCTGAAGAGCTATTTTCCTGCTGCTTTGTGATGGATTTTTCATACCCCGTCCCCCCATGTGGGCCCTATTGCTTTTTTTTATGTAGCTGTTCTGTGAATATATGGTGGTTTTTGCTGTTCTGGTGCTTTTCATTCTAAAAGTAAACAGAATGCTTTGGTTTTGTAGCTGAGCAAACATGAACCAGAAAGAAGTAACCCAAGCTTCCCTGTCTTTTTCTGTCTCTGTGTGTGGTGGTGGCCAGTTTCTGCTTTTTGGGACTCCTCTACCGTAGAACTGGTATAGGAAAATAATTTTAAGTACCTTTTAATTTCAACAGGCCTTTGGCACATCATGTTGATGCTGTTTAATGTGCTGCTTTAGTCCTGGACATTTAAAGCACTTAAGTTACAGTACACATTAAGTATTAGGTACTATACAGATAAAACACCCACTTTATTGGATTTTCTTCCCCCGTCCATCAGTTTGGAAAGTGAAGCCATCAAGGGGTTCCTGATCTCTGAAGGTTTTTTCCTATAACTAGACGGTGTGGATTGTAGACATTGTGATTGGGACTTACATTAGATGTCCAACACGCAGGATGCACATTGGTACAAAAATTACTACAGGTTATTCCACTGTACGCATGTGTTACTAGAACGTCTACACCCCCAGTCAGCCTTGCTTTTGCCTTCTACACTCGCTGAGTGGGGCTGTAGAAGTTGAAGTATGGTTGCAGAGCACAGTTTAAAACTGCTACTGTTAAGAATTAAAATTAAGACCGTTTCCTAGAATCCTAGATGGTTAAGGTCCTCAGGAGGTCATCTAATTCAGCCCCCTTCTCAGAGCAGGACAAACCCCAACTAAATCATCCCAGCCAGGCCATTGTCAAGCTGGGCCTTAAAATATCTCAAAGAATGGTGATTCCACCACCTCTCTAGGTAACCCATTCCAATGCTTCACCAACCTCTTAGTGAAAAAGTTTTTCTTAATATCCAGCCTAGACCTCATCCACCCCTCTCGCCTTTGCTTAAGTGATGAAAGAGAAGTAACTGTCTGAAGCCTTTATTGTTGGGAAGGTTGAATTAAAATGCAATAGAAGTAAAGTCTGTGGAGGTAGGTAAATGTGTGCTTGTGGTCATACTGTTTTAGGGTCTATTTACACTACAAAGACAACGGTGCATCAAAAAAGTTACTCTGCTTGCTCTTCCTGGTGGATTATAACATGAGTTTCTGAGCCACTGAACTGTGTGATTCTGCCACTTGTATCAAACTTGTATGTATCTTGCCAGTTAAGGTGCAGTAAGGATTCCCATCATTTTCAACTTTGTTAAAGATGGTGGTTCTTTGTTCAATGAGTTACTGCAGGTCCGGTGTGGAATCAGGTGGCTTAAAATAACACACAGACCCAGTTATTGGATCTAGTTTACTAACTATTCTTTTCTTTTTCCAGATGTTGATGCCCAAGAAGAACCGGATAGCCATCTACGAACTCCTTTTTAAGGAGGGAGTGATGGTGGCCAAGAAAGATGTTCACATGCCTAAACACCCGGAGCTGGCAGACAAGAATGTGCCCAACCTCCATGTTATGAAAGCCATGCAGGTGAAAAGAATTAATGTATGGGTCGACACTAGGTTGTAAAAACAGCCTAAATTTCTGTTTTGGGACCTCATGAAGCTGGTGCATTGAGTACCACTTGAGTAATGCTGGCATTACTTAACTTTGTCTAAGGAGAGAGAAACAGCCGCTCCAGTGGAATGTGCCATTTTGTCCAAATCACTAATTTTCTCATATTAATGTCATCTATCATACACAAACTGTAGAAAGTTTCTATATTGTGTAGCATAAGATTCCTCACTCTGAACCTATGGTTTTAGTCATTTTTACTGCAGATTTGCATAATGACCCTTGAATTAGTCTCATGGAATGTGAATAGTTAATATATTGAAGATATTGCGACTTTCTGTGCATTCATATGTACTTCTGGGCTACTGAAAGTCTAGTTATCAATCCTTCACCCACCCCCAATAAACTATTGCAATGGTCTGGCTGGTAGTATTTAAAGATGTTAGGTGGTTGCAATCAGATGTTCGTGAAATAATTCACCTTAAGCATCTGCAAGAATATTAATTGGAATTTCTCTCCTTAGTCACTGAAATCCCGTGGCTACGTGAAGGAGCAGTTTGCGTGGAGGCACTTTTACTGGTACCTGACTAACGAGGGTATCCAGTATTTGCGTGATTATCTTCATCTACCCCCTGAGATTGTGCCTGCTACCCTGCGTCGTAGCCGTCCTGAGACTGGCAGACCACGGCCCAAAGGTAAGCACTAGATAAGAGAAGCAATTATCATGGCGTTCTTGGATGGGTGATATGGGGTGGGGGGAGAACAGTGTAAATTAAAGTTGAGGTTGCTGGACTTTATGGGCATGGTGGATAATCAGCTGAACATGAGCTCCCAGTGAGATGCTGTGACCAAAAGGCCTAATGCAATCTTTATAAAGGAAAATATCGAGTAGGGAGGTTCTGTAACCTCTGCATTTGGCACTGGTGTGACTGGTACTTGATATTTTGTTCAGTTTTGGTGTCTGCAGATCAAAAAGGAAGTTGAAAAATTTGAGAGGGTTCAGAAAAGAGTCTCGAGAATGAAAAAAAGATTAGAAAACATGCCTTTATGGTACAAGATTCAAGGAACTCAATCTGTTTAGTTTAACGAAGTCTACAAAGTGACTTGATTAGTCTAGAAGTACTTACATGAGGAACAGAAATATGACTCTTCAGTGGGGCAGACAGAGGTCAAGGTGAAAAAAGATCCAATGGCTGGAAATTGAAGCTAGACAAGTCACACTAAAATAAGATGCAACTTTTTAACAGTGGGCATAACTTACATTGTAACAACTTAGCAAGAGTTGTGGTGGATTCTCCATAACTGGTAACTTTTAAATCAGGACTGCGTGTTTTTCTAAAAAATATGCTCTAGTTCATGCAGGAATTAACTCAAGGAAATCCTATGGCCTGTGTTACACAGAAATTCAGACTATATGATCACCCAGGTCCCTTCTGGCCTTATCTGTTAATTCATACCTCACCATTGCAAACCCTAAAACTCAGTGCATCTGAATTTGAGATGATGTGCAAAACTTGTCTTGCAGCTTTTATGACTTTCCCCGCAAATTCACATTGCATATTTGGTTATGCTGTTTTGTATGACTTTTTCTGGTTCTTTTTTCACAGCTAAAAGTAAACTTCTATGTAGGGATGTACTTGCAAAATGTTGTAGGTAGGCAGGGAGCTATCAGTGTTTATAGAGAGAGTGTGTATTTTCAGAGATAGTACATAAATAGAAAATATATTAATGGTTTCTACAGACCATTGAAATCTTGTCAGTTCATGTACTTCCAAGAGGCTTATTTTAGGATGGCTAATATAGCATGTAAAGAACAAAGTCAGTTTGGTTAAAATTTCACCACTGTTACGCAGTGTGCTGCACACTAGTTGATGGCCTGCCTCCTTACCCTCTTTTAGTTACTGGAGCTGCATGAATGGCTAGCAAAACATGTTGGGACTCTTTGGGGCAAAAGATTGTATTGTAAAGATTAAGTAAAAGATAGTCTTAAACAAATGTGACCAAATAGCAGACACCAGCGCTGCTGTTACTTTTTTTATGCCAGTGTGCAGAATATTAAAGGACGCTTGAGTCTGATTTTGGTTGTTGGGTTTAGTGTGTGGATGGTGGCTTGTGTTGTACAGGAAGTCAGATTAGATGATCTGGTGGCTCTTTCTGGCCTTAAATTCTGACACTCCTTTTGTTTATACTCCTAAATATTGCTTCTGATGTTGTTTTGTAGCATTAAAGACTACAAAAGCTGACTCGTTTGCTTTGTGCATTTGGAAGCACTTCATGTGTAGTCCTTGCTATTTTCTCTCTCTAGTCAGTTTCCCTGATTGATTTGTGTGTCACAGCAACTGGCAAAGAAACGTTAAAATATAGAAAAATGTGATTTTTACAGTTAGATGTTATCCAGGGAACATGGGGCAGGTGTACTTCCTGAAATACCTTTTTATTTTAAATTGACTTGCTACCAGAAACTCAGCTGAACTTCTGAAGGCCCAACTTGGTATCTGGGAGTAGCCACAAATTTGAGAATAGCTGCTGGATGGTGGAGAGAAACTACTGCAAAAGTTGATATTGCAAGGCCTGCAGTGACGCAAAATTTTGCTCTCCCTTGAGGTGAGAGAAAGTGGGACTTGTGCCCCTGGAGAGGGGAGATGCTGTCACTTCTGCACAGTAAGATTAATCTCTGCCAATTTAGGACATCTCCCAGCCTTCAAGCAGGAATATCTTTGTCCCTACCATGTTGAGGTGCCTACACTGCAGAGTTATTCTTGGACTGGAGAGAATGTTCTTTCCAGTACAGTATGATTTTTAAGTTGCATTGTAACTCATTTAATTATTGCTGAGTCATCTGCTCAGCAAAGAATGTGTGTGGGCTTTTGCATGTAACTCTTTAAGACCTTTTTGTGTTAGTCAGAGAGACTAGTATCTTTTGAGCAAACAGTTTAAATTCTCGTTAGGAAGATGCCTTGACGAGTATTGAGAGGATTTGAATGTCTTTTTTTTAATGCCACTTGTTGCTGGGTCTCTAGTCTGTATCTTGTCCTTCTTGTGAGGTGCTGTGATTTACAGAGGGTGTGCGCGCGCGCGTGTGTGTGTGGGGGGGGGAGGAAGTAAATTAGCTGGTTAAAATTTTGCTTTTGAGTTCCTTACCTCACTATGTATGGTGCAGAAGTCTGAAGCCCTATCCACTCTCAACTTAAATGGTGTTAACTACAACATTACTAGAGCTATACCCATTGTTAAGGCGAAGTTTTAGTCATGGGTATATTTAGTCAAAGTCATGGGCAGGTAATGGGCAATAAAAAAAATTCAAGGCTCATGAGCTGTCCAAGACTTTGACTATAAATGCTCTGAACTAAATCTTAGCTGCTCCAGACACTCTGCTGGTGTCATGTCTCTCCCTCGCCCCGCATGGACTGCTCTCCAGTGGTTTCCAGGGCTGCTGGGGCCACTGCAGCTGTGGAAGTCACAGACTGGCAACCTTACCCATTGTCCAGTTGCAATAGCTAGTGTGGTTATAAGATGCTTTCTTGGTTCAAGGCAAATGGTGTTTTTAAAGTGTGCTAATTTGTACTCTAGGGTACTGTTGTGTATTTAATACCACAGTCTCTTAACAATGTTTGTAACAAAGTTAGGTGTGTAATAATGTTTGATTACAAGCTTCAAGATAGACAGGGGCCTCGATTCAGTGCTATAGTGTCCGTGGCTTCTTAGAGAAAATAACTACCCAAAGCATAGCACTCTTTACTCAGAGGAGTGAGAGGAAATGGAGATAGCAGAAGTCCAGTTCAGAGGCTGTGTCCTATACAGGAATCACTGGGATGCCTCCCTGTGGTAGAAGAAGCATTTTGAAAATGGTAGAAATTTTCCCTTCACCTAAACATGAGCACTAGTTTTCCATGAAGTTTAACAGGTGCACAATTTTCCTCCTTCAGAGAGGAGCAGTAAAGGTGCTGTGCATCTCAACATGCTTGAAAGAGCACATCAGTTGTGGTGAGCCATCCAGGCACCAGACCTTAATCAGGGTTTTACTGGCAGAGCAGTAAAGCATTGGTGCCTGATGGTATTCAGAAACGTTTATCTTTAAGGCCTTACAGTAGGGTTTCCCCAGTGTTTCAAAAACTGGCATTTCTCCCAGGCTTCCATTTAAGCTTGGTCTCTTGCTTTCTTCCCTAGAAGCATCTTCCCACCTTCAATTTAGCTCAGTTTCTTTTGATGTTACTTTAGATCACCTTTCTGTAGGTTTACTAATTTATCCCATTTTTAAGATACAAGACAATTGACAATGCTGTTCTGACTCGCAGGTCTGGAAGGTGAACGCCCTGCTCGTCTTACTCGGGGAGAGGCTGACAGAGATACCTACAGACGCAGTACTGTGCCACGTAAGTGTCTTGTCTAGGGGGAGTACGAGTTAACCAGGCTGAGCTTGTCATTTGGTGTAGTTTATATTTCTTCAGAGTTTAGACTTGGTTTTAAAGATATACAACATGCTGACTTTTTACGGTTTATTTATCCATGCACTCCCGCTTCATTGCTGAAGTTATGCTTATTTGTCTTGGTGGTTTTCTTCCATGTGGAGTAATGTTTCCTATAGCCATAATTTGCAATTGCAGTAAAAATGATGGCACTGTGGAAGGTCTGTACACATCAAAAAGTTTTAAACATTTGATACTGCTAAAGTGAGCAGGTCCTAAATAAGAGTTCGTCCTCCAAGCCTAAGCAGTGGATTGTCTTTGCTTCGTAGTTTGATAAAATAGCTTTTTCTTTCTTCCCAGCTGGTGCTGACAAAAAGGCTGAGGCTGGTGCTGGAGCAGCTACTGAATTCCAGTTTGTAAGTATCTGCATTTAAGAGAGAAGTGTTTTTTTGTTCCTTACGTTAATGTCTTTTAGTTCGGGAAAGCATATACCAAAGCTGCCTCTGGAGGAGATAATGTATTTTCACAATGCATTCATCATCCATTCACCATTGTAAACTAGCACAGTTGCTGTTGGAACAGTATAAGGCACTTGCTATAGATGGAGCTCCTTTGAGCTTGCAATTATACCACCTTGACTCCTGTCATATCAGACTGCATATGATGATCAGCATTGGTCCAGATAGTTACTTAGCTAGGCTGCACTGGGGTGTTCCTTGAAGGTCTCCTGAGGTGATATATTGATCAGTGAAGCTGTCTAATCTTTCATGTAAGAGAAAACTACAGAGGCCATGATCATCTATGATGAGTTCTTTTGGAAAAGTAGGTGGTGGTAGCCTCTGATTTGGCCACCTTGCTCAAGTTGCAATTGGATTTTGTCAAGCTAAATTTCCTATCTGTTTACAATTTGATGTTATCCTCCCCATCTGTCTTAGATTTGAAGGTTTACAGTATCACACTTCATGATTCTCATCTGAGGTGCTGCTAAATTTTATTGGCAAATCTGTCCTCTGTATATCCCTTGCCTCATCTCCGAGAGGAGGCTTAATATTAGTGAAGCAGTGCGAGAGCTCTGGAGTTGCTTCATACTTCTATGGAGCATTAGTTTTGAGCAAACGATTTGGAGGTAATACACTAGACCAGGGATCTCAAACTCAATTGCTATGGCGGGCCACATTTACATTGAGTTGAGTTCAGGGGGGCCACGCATAACACACACTTCTCTGCTCTACCTTTCATGCTCTACTCTCCGCCGAAAAAATCTCCCCTCAGGGTACAATTCGGCGGCACAGTAGAAGAGAGAGAGGCTCTCACAGGGACTTGCAGACTCCACTCTCCGCCGTTAAATCTCCCTGTGGGGCCACATTCGGCGGCCATTTCCTTTTTAAGGTGGCCACAACTTGCCTGAGCTCCGCTCTGAAAATACTCACAGCACAAGCCTGCGGCCGGATTCGGACTGCGGGCCACATGACACAAGCCCGCGGGCCGCAGTTGGCCCACGGGCCGCGAGTTTGAGACCCCTGCACTAGACTGACATGGGAGCGCTGGGTTCTATTCCTAGTCTGTCTCACTTGGGGACAGCAGGGCTTGGACTATACCATAGATTATAAAACCAGGAGCTGTGCTTTGACAAGTGAGAGTTCCACCTTGCTCTCAGTACACATGGTAGCTAACTTCAGAAATGAGTCCTTAAGTCTTTGTTTGCCTAACTTAATCCCTAAAGGCAGGCAAAACGAATGGCTCTCCTTATGGTTCAAGTACAGAATTCCCCAGCAGGGGAAATAATGCTTCAGTGCATTTGGGATGTGCTCAGCATTTGGTTCGGTAGCTATGCACTATTTTCAGTGGCAGATGTGGCTGAACTTCTAATACTTTGTTTTGTTGTGTTTGTTTTGCAGAGAGGTGGATTCGGTCGTGGACGTGGTCAGCCTCCTCAGTAGAACTCTCTGATCATGTTTTTGTGTAATAAAACAGGTGAAAATCTCACCGTGCTGGCTTCCTTGTATCATTTCAATGTGTGGAAGCTAATATCGGAGAAGCAGAGCAGCAACTCATACCACTAAGCCATCTGGCACCTGCTACAACAGAGTTGAAGATTACTCCCAATAACCCATTTTCTAATCCGGGTTAGACTTTGTCCTAGGAAAACAGTTGGACTTCGCAGCAGGAATGGGAGAGGTAACTGCTGCTGCAGGATTTTGGGAGTGAGGTTGGGGATTCTTCCTGAAGAACAACACAGGCTTTTGAGTTACATGGCAGCTTGGAAGTACGACTGGTGCCCTTGATGCTTCTAGTAAGGGGGCATCCATGGTAGGCTTCTGGTAACATAGGGCCCCCTGTTTAATAAAGCAATTGGGAGGTTTGGCTATACGTCTAGAACTTGGTCTTACATTATGGGTAATGTGAAGTTCTCTGACAGTCCAGTGCTGCAAACTGAAAATTATTCCTCAGGTGTACTACACTAAGGCTTTTATTAAAGCAGATATGGATGACACAATCAGTGCAGTATTTCTTGTATTTAGAATATTGGGGAAGTACAAAATTAACTTCCAGTGTGCTGCATAATTTTGTGTTGCAAACACAGCACTTAAGAATGGCAAGTTTTTCAGGTGCTGAACAAATCAAGGGCCCGCCTGATCAACTGGAGCCATCAACAGACATGAATGCTACTTGCAGGTGAATCAAATGATTATAAACAAGTATGGTTTTGTTATGCTCATATACACATTTAAACAGTGGGGAGTGGGGAGGAAACCCAAGTTCCTGTATTTTAGCAGTGTTTAGCTGCCTTAGCCCAAGAACACTTCAAGAAGTGCCTTGAAAAAGACTTGCATGTGCAGTAGAACCTGTTGTGAACACCAAAGTTATGAACTGACCGGTCAACCACACACCTAATTTGGAACCGGAAGTATGCAAACAGGCAGCAGCAGAGATGGAAAAAGCCCCCAAAACAAATACAGAATAGTGCTGTGTTAAATGCAAACTACTAACAAAATAAAAGGAAAGTTTAAAAAAAGATTTGACAAAGTAATGAAACTTTCTCTTTTTTCATTTAAATTAAAATGGCTAAAAGCTGCATTTTTCTTCTGCATAGTAAAGTTTCAAAGCTGTATTAAGTCAACGTTGAGTTGTAAACTTATGAAAGAACCACTGTAACGTTTTGAAGGTTATGAACATTTCCGAGTTAAGAACAACCTCCATTCCTGAGGTGTTGGTAACTGAAGTTCTACTGTACTACTTTCTAGTTTGATTCTAATGGTTTGGATCAATCGATTATTGGATTAGTTGGCATTGAGCCTGTATGCATTCTACAATGACACCAGTAGATGTCATCCTAATGCAAATTATGGTGTAGTCATGTAATAGAATGCTAACCTGATTGGCTTTGATAGCGTATTGTTACAAAGTGGTCTTAATGCTGCATGAGTAGACAGTAACGAATTAATCCCCACACACACCCCAGTGAAGAGCGTAAACTCTTAATTTTTTTCTTTAGAGATGAGGGTGAAGTGAAATGAAGTAGGATGTGAATTTTCTAAAACAGTGGAGTCTTAGTGGTGTCCCCGCTGCTGGTCATTTTCACTTGTGGAAGTTTGTTCAAATGCAGCCACCTCTAATTTTCATGGATATTTTTAAAAATCAGCTACATTAACTGAAGTCTATAGAATAGATCACTGTGTAGCCAGGTTAACAATTTAATTGAAGCTCAAGTGCCGATTCCCTAACCACTGGATCCAATGGTACACTTCATAGCCTAGGCACCTGCATAGCAAACAAACGCTTCCAGTTATTATATTGGCATTTGGTCTTTCCTTGTTTCCAGCCAACTGTGGTGTTGAATAACGAATAACTTGGTAGGTTAATATTTCTGGATTGATTATTGATGCTATGTAACTAGTTTTAACATAATTGTTCATGCTTGTTTTCTTTGCTGACTAAGGCAGTAAAAGGCATAATTGTCTACCTTTTTTAGTGTATATTCAAATCATGCCAAACTTTACCCCTGTAGGTAGCACAGGGCAACAGATATAAATTCATCAGCTGCTGAATCTTACCAATTCTCTGTGCTCTGCCCATCTTAATTAGGTTATGATGCCTTATTCCTTGAACCTGTAGACTAGCTAGATAGGTGCATCTGCTTATTCAACTCAATCTGTTGTCAGGTTCCCCCCTTCATCTTCAGCAGATGCTGATGTTTGGAATGTAACTTCACATGTAACTTCAGCATTAGTCTGGAATGCACTTAATCCGAGATGCATTTTTGTCTTTTTCAGAGCTAGCTTGGGTCATGTTTCATTAGCTGTAGGAGATGGACTTAATTGCTCTTGAACCCTTTTCAAGGGACTCTTCTAATCTAAACTCTTGGCAGTGTCACTTTGTGAATTTGCCTGTATACAAAATCCCAATGTCTCAATACTAAATCAGCACTGATAAAAAGCAGAATGCACTAGTGATTGGTGACCTTGAAGAACAACACTAGAAAGAAATGATTCAACACTTATAATAAAAAATTAACTTGCTGGTGCAGTGCTGTCACCTCTTCTAGCTAATAAACTAGTCTTCCTCCTGATAGTGATGGTCATAAAAAGTCCATCTTGGGACATTGGAGGGCTCAGCAGACTTGTAATTGAGATTGCCAGCTCTCAACAGGCAGGCTAGGTTAACTGATTGTGGGTCAGTAGCTGGAGTGAAATATATCAGGTCAGTTCTTTATGGAGGTATTGCCAAATCACAACGGAATTCTTTCGTGGCAATCACAGCAGAGGATTAAATGGGCTGTGGAGACATCCTTTTGTCCCTAGAGAAAGTCACTCCATATCAGGGGACATACTGGGTCCCTTTATTCTGACCCAAGTAAATAAATAGACTGGTCTTTTCATAAGTGTGACTCCCTTGCGCAGGGGCTCTGCTTTGCACGTCATTTTAATGTTGGAACTGAGTTTTAGCCTCAGCTTGTTTATTTTAAATCAGATTGGTGACTAGCTCCCGTTTCAAACCACCCTTGGCACTTAAGGAAGCCCAGGACAATTTGACATAATCTGGCATGAAAAACAATACTGAATGTTTACAGATCTTAAATAGAAGTTGCTTAGAAATTGATTATTTCAATAAATGAGCAGAGATAGTGAAGTGTCCATCAGGTGTGCAGGTGTAGACTCCTTTATTTTATAGTGGAGAAAACACCAGGCTGTAGAAGTCATAAGTGTACAACAGGAAGGGACCTTGAAAGATAATCTATCCAGTCCCCTGCACTGAGGCTGGACTAAATATTATCTATACCAGTGTTTCTCAATGACTGGTCCATGGACTGACACCAGTCCCTGAGATCTCCCTGGCACAGTTTAGGAAGGCAGCCAGCTGGTCTCTGGTATTAAAAAGGTTGAGAAAACTGATATAGATTATCCCTGGCTGGTGTTTGTCTAACCCATTCATAAAAACCTCAAATGATGGTGATTTCATAACCTCCCTAGGTGATTTGTTCCAGTGCTTAACTACTCTTATGGTTAGGACGTTTTTCTTAATGTCTAATGAAATCTCCCTTGCTGCAGTTGAAGCCCATTACTTCTTGTCTTGTCCTCAGTAGTTAAGGAGAACGATTTATCACTCTCCTTTTCATAAAAGCCTTGTACTTACTTGAAAAATGCCGCCCCCCCCCATATCTCCTCCCCCCAGTCATCTTTCCTCCAGACTAAACAAACCCAGTATTTTCCATCTTGTAAGTCATGTTTTCTGGGTCTTCAGTCATTTTTGTTGCTCTCCTCTGGACCAGTTTGTCCCAAAGTGTGATGCCCAGAACTGGACACAATGATCCAGTTGAGGCCTTATCAGTGTTGAGCAGAATGGAAGAATTACTTCTCGTGGCTTACTTACAACACCCCTGCTAATACATATCAGAACAAATATTTGCTCTTTTTTGCGACAGTCTGACAAGTGTCACTTTTAGTTTGTTTGATCTACTATAATCCCCAGATCCTTTTCTCCAGTACTCCTTCCTAGGTAGTCATTTCCCATTTAGTATATGGGTAATTAATTATTCCTTCCCAAGTGTAGCACTTTGTGTATGTCCTCATTGAGTTTTGTTCCACTTAGTTAAGACTGTATCTCCAGGTGTCAAAATCATTCTTAATTTTAATCCTGTCCTCCAGAGCGCTTGCAACCTTTCCCAGCTTGGTCTCATCCGCACGCTTCATAAGTGTACTTTCTATGCCATTATGCAAATCATTTATGAAGATACTGAAGAGAACTAAACCCAGGACAGATCCCACTTTATATGCCCTTCTAGCTTGACTATGAAACTGAGTGTAAGTTTTGCACCTACCTTTATAGTAGGTATAGAGTAGCCTGTATATATAGTAGTCATCTCTGCAGTATTTCCTTAGTTTATGTTGTTATAGCACATCTACTGCTTCCCCCCATCCACAATGCTAATTACCCTGTCAAAGAAGGATATTAGGTTGATTTGACATGTTCTTGACAAATCCATGTGGACTCTTAGTTAGCACCTTAGTATCTTCTGAGTGCTTACAAATTATTTGCTCCATTATCTTTCCAAATAGCAAAGTTAACCTGATTATATTGCCTGGGTTGTCCTTATTCCCCTTTCTATAGATAGGTACTACAGTTGCCCTTTTCCTGTCCTCCCAGTTCTCAAAAGATAATTGCGAATGGTCCAGAGATCTCTTCGGTCAGTTCCTGAAGTATTGTAGGATGTATTTCTTGAGGCCCTGTCAACTTGAAAACGTCTAACTAATTCTTAACTGGTTCTTTTCCTATTTTACCTTCAGATTCTACCCCTTACACTGATGATCATGTTAATTGTTGGGTTGCTGCTTTTTGGTGAAAACTGAAAACCATTTGGCCATTGTGTCTTCTATTACTCTTTCCCTCATTGAGTAATTGGCCTGCCCTGTCCTTGATCTTCCTCTTGCTTCTAATGTGTTTGTAAAATATTTTCTTGTTGCCCTTGATCTCCCCAGCTAGCTTAATCTCATTTTGTGCCTTGGCCTTTCTAATTTTGCTCTTACATGGTTGTGGTTTCTTTTTTTTTTTTTTCCACATTCATCCTTTGTAAGTTGACCTAGTTTCCATTTTGTGTATGATTTTGTTGAGTTGCAGGTAGCTGAAGATCTCCTGGTTAAGTTGTCTCTTTCCTGTTACCAAACTTCCTATCTTTCCTACACAGTGGGATAAATTTGTTTTTCGCATTTCCCCGGTGATCTTATCTACCATTTCTGAGTTTGGTAAAAGTCTGCCTTCTTGAAGTCCATCATCTGTCTTCTGCTGTTTTCTCTCCTACCATTCCTTAGAATCATGAACTCATCATTTTATGATCACTTTCATCCAAGCTGCCTTCCAACTTCAAATTCTTAAGCAGTTCCTCCCTCTTGGTTAGAATCAAATCTAGAACAGCCTTTCCCCTAAGCGCTTTCTCCTTCTTCTGCACTAAAAAGTGGTCTTCAATGCATTCCAAGAATTTACGGATAAGCTGGGTTCTATATTATTTTCCCAAAAGATGTCTGGGTAGTTGAAATCCCCCATTCCCCCATCGAGTCCTGTGGTTTGGATGATTGTTAGTTGCTTAAAAAAAAAAAGTCCATTTCTACCTTAATTTTTTTATCCTCTTTATGCTTACCTACAGACTTTGCAGATCTGCCTTCTTCTGTCCCTGCAATTGATAGTCCTGTACCATGTCCTTTTTCTGTATCATGACAAACCTGCAGTTGTAATTCTTGGCAAATACTCACAATTGCTCAATTCAAGCTAGAGGCCAGTAGGAGGCATCCAGACCACTGACCCTAAACTCTCAAATAGCAGCATCCACAAATAACACTTTCTCCCAGCTCCAGGGGGCTGGGAGACTCCAAGGGATCCTGGTAGACTGTGATCCTCCCTCACTCATATATACCTGTCACTTTCTGTCTAGATAAGAAAAATGCAATACCGGCTGGTTTAAAGCTATTAATTAGCTCTTAAGAAATTCTAACTCTGTACTTCAGCATTCTGTTGTCTCAGTAAAACAGCTATCTAGAATGTATCAGTCCTGTCTTCTGCTCTTTACACTGGCTGCCTATCGACTAGGGAGTCATGCTTATGAAGTTAGCCAGGAAAGCTTTCAAATCACACAGGAAGGAGTAAATTTTTCTTTTACTAAGATTTACTTTGAGGGGATCCTGATTTAAATCTTCCAAGGGGAATTATAGAGGCCCTAGGCCATATTCCCATAAAAATACAATAAGGGGGGTTAATGTGTTAAAAATTAACACCTTTGTACTTTGAGTATTGTATGTTTGTAAAAGAACTGCCAGACTTATGATAGTATCATACAAAAAGTGAACTGTGCAATGTAGGTTTACAGTCACATTAGTCTACTGAAGACAAAGTATTCAAAAACAAACCAGTCTTTCTTCTCTTAAGCCTACCCGGTGCTTTGGCCCATGGAAAAAAACTCATACAAAAATATTTTTGTATGGACACTAAATTTTTTTCTTAAAAGAGCTAGTTATATGACTGCTGTTTACCCCTACCCCTCCTCCAGCACTTTCTATAAACAGCTGGGCCTTGTAATGTGCCCTGAAAGTCAACAATCTCCTCCTTTATGGTGTGGGTGTGGAAGAAAAGCATCAGCCAGACAAGAGCAAAGGACTTTTTGCTGGAAAGTGTCTTATCAGCTCCTAGGTCTTTAAAGCAGGGGCCCTGTTAACTAAAGCCCTTTTAGTTTTAGTTAGTATAGTTCAATTACTACAGAAGTGGGTAGATAAATCCTTTCTATGAAAGGAAAAGTGCCTGTTTTGAGTTTTAACCAATGTTACCGAAATGTGAATTGTCTTTATACTCAGACCATGTTCAGCACCCATTTAGCTGCACTCACTGTCCATGATCATTTTAAGGATTTATGCTACCATCATCATCAGTAACTAGCTGTTTTCTGTGTAAAATTTAATATCAAGGTCCTTAATCGACTCTCAGGGCCTTTTCAGATTTCCTTAGTTTCCCCCTGGGTGTTCTTTTCTCTCCTCTTCTCCCCCCCACCTCACTAGTCACCATTTGTTTTATTAGTAAGGACTACGTGGATACAGGGCGGTCTCAGGGCTCTGAGTTATGAAATGTAGTAGCCAATGCATTCCAGGATATTAGAAAGAGAAGGTGTGTGAAGTAATTACTACACCCACCTAGTGCTCTATCCTTTTCATGATGGAAAAGATTTTCTCAGAGAGGATTTTCAGCTGTCTACAAAAGTGGATGCATTCTGGGTTCTACAAGTCTCAGAACGTTGTTTTTTCCTGGATCCCCTTGCTGAATATGTTTTCACCAGCTCTCAAGTGTTTGAGCTGGGACTTCATTACTTGTATTGGTTCAGAGAAGGGCAGCTGCAGTAGTGGTTCTAAAATTGGTCTTTAAGAGAGGTGGGGCATTTTTCTACCATAAATTAGGCCTAGTCAAAAAACACCTTCTTTCAATTGCAGTTATGCATGGCCCCTCCTGCACATGTTCCCTAGACTGCCTTCTCTGAGGGAGCTGCAGCAAGGAGGCACGTGTTCCACTGGTGATTGGCGTGCTATAAATATCTAACTACATATGCAACCAGCCCCATTATAGGGTGGCTGGCTGGAAGTGTAATTCATTAAGGTCTGTGAGCAGCACTTTGAGCTCTGCTAGCACTGTATGAGCCAGGATCCTGCCAGCTGGCTGACTCTGCTTAAGTTATTGCCTGGAGACATCTTTTTTTCACCAACCCCCAGGGGCCAGTTCTTCTTCCTCCCTCCTACCAGGGGCCATACTAGCCCCTCTTTATTCTTGCTCTCCCCCAAAACAAACCTAGAGGCCAACTGGCTCCTGATTCCCTTAATATCCAAGCAATCATCAAACACCCAGCAGCAGAGCGCGTGCTACGTAGCAGCAGACTGAGCATTTGCCTAAGGTCCCCAGCACTCCAGGGTCCCCATCATTTGCTTTTTTTTTTTAGTATGAGTTGTAGGGCAAGGGTGCAAAATATTCCTGCTCAAGGCCCCCCTAAGGGCTAGCACTGCCTCTGCCCAGCAGCCACGAGTGGGCTCCTCCTAAGGGAGTCACCCCCGAGCAGTTTCCCAGCTGGCTACAGCTACCTTGGCTTGCCCCGCCCAGCACAGCGGACGCTTCTCTCTCCCAGCTTAAGCGCTCAGGGCTCTTACAATGGAAGTATCCCCCCGCTCTACTGCTACGCTACTAGCGTAGCGCTCTCTCCGCAAGCTTGGTATTCTTTCTTGGGGAGCCAGGGGTTTTGCGTAAGTCCCCCTGGGCGAAGGAAAAAAGCACGGAGCAGCTACCGTTTGTCTAGCCGTCCTACGCAAGTTGCGTCGGTCTCCGCGATTTCCCCGCTCCCCCAGGGCGGCCGCAAACTGCGTAAGGCCATCCCTTCCTTATTCCCGGCGCGGCTCGCGCTAGAGCTCGCGCCGCGGCCGGAAGGGGGCGCGAGAGCCCCTTCGCGCTGGTGGCGTAGCGGCCGCGCCCGCCCGCCGGCTGGCTTTACGCCGTGTGCGTAGCCTGCCCCAAGATGGCGTCGCGGTCGTCGTCTGCAGCGGCCGGGGAGCTGGCGGCGGAGCGGGCGGCGCTGGCGGGCGGGATGAGGCGGGCGAAAGGCGGCAGCGTGTAGCTGAGGCTCCCGGCCTGTGAGAGACTCTCCTGGGAGGCGGGTCCTCGAGACCGGCGCGGCGGGTCCCTTCCCCCCCCCTCAGGGCCGCCCAGACCCTCCCCGCCGGGCCCCTCGGAGCCCAGGCTTCGCCCCCCCCCCCCCCCGGGGCCGCCTCCTCCTGCGCCCATCCCCGTGGAGCCGGGCCTCCCCCAGCGCCGCGCCGCCTCTCGGCTCCCAGGATGATGAAGCTCAAGTCCAACCAGACTCGCACCTACGACGGGGACGGGTACAAGAAGCGGGCGGCCTGCCTCTGCTTCCGCAGCGAGAGCGAGGAGGAGGTGGGTGAGCGGGGCTGGGGCCCCTCAAGAGGGGAGGCCTGGGAGGGGGCGGCAGGGCGGTCGGAAGTAGGCGGGGGGATGGGGAGAAAGTAGGTGGGGGAAGGGCTGGCTGGGGCTTGGTGGGGGTGGGCCCCCTGGGGGGAGAGCTGGCGCGGGTAGGAGGCCTGGTAAGAGACTGATTGCGCCCCAGGAGGCTGGGGGGCTCAGGCTGGGCAGAAGAGGCAGTGGGGTGAAGGCTGTAGGGGTGGGGTGCTGTTACCAGGGTGATGGGGGAGAGGCTGAATGGAAACACACAGCCTTCCCCCGGAGCAGAGGCGGAGAGACCTTGGGAAGTGTCAGACGCTTAAGAGGGTAGGGTAGGAGGAATAGTGAGGTGGAGGGTTGTGCTCACAAGTTATGGACTGGGGGATAAGGAAGTTGGGGGTTCCTGGGTGGTGCGGGGCTCAAAAGAGCCAAGATATTTAAGGTCCTTAACATGGGTTGGCTGGAAAGAATAAAGACTTTTTTTTTTTTAACCAGCATAGCTCCCGAAGTGCACAGGGTTCTAATTTTTTTGCCAATCCAGTAGCCAGCTGTCCGTCCCGCAGTCATGTAAAGTAGAGGTGGGGGGAAGGTACAAGGGATTTGGGTAGAGAACAAAGTAGAGGGAGGATTCTGAGAGAGTAAGGATGACTTGAAAGATTAAAGCCATCACATATCATGCTCCCCCCCCATGCAAAATCTTGACTTCTGAAGGTGTTTATATGGCATTTGGTGAATTGAATGTAACTGAAACATTTTGCAAAACATATTTAAGAAAATGCAAGATACGGTTTTGAGTGAGAGTGGTGGGAGCGTTATTTTTCTGGTGCAAATGAAGGAAAGATGCAGAATGGAAGGTTTAAAGCACTTAAGGGGTAAAATGGTCTGTTACGGCATGGCGTGGCATGAGATTTGCTGGTGGACTGTACTAACCACAGTGGCAGAGCTTCAGTCCAGCACATCACATGAGATGGGAAAGGAAACATGATCCTGGATTTATAAAAAGAAACTGGGATAAAAGGGACTGATGCATTGCCAGAAACTGCTGTCCAGAGAGGTTTGGGAGGAAGTGGGAATTAAAGGTAAATTGGTTAGCCTAGGAACACTTATGCTGTAGAGAACACTTGTGTCTTTAAGGCTAAATGGAGTCAATTTTTAGAGATGATTTTCAACACTTTTTTTTTTTTTTTAACCAAACTTCTTATTTGGGGATCCAGTATTTAAAACAAACCAAGAGATAACCCCCTATGTGAGTGTAATGGAATCATATTGACTTCTTCTGATTTACAGGTTCCTTGGTGGCTGTACTAAAGTCTTTGTTCTCCTTATTATCATATTTGTAGCTGAAGGGAATGCAGACAGTTCCCTGGAAAGTTAATTAGCATACTATTTGGTTATTATTTAACGTGGGCAAAGGAGCCCTTATTCTAGCTGCACTGTCATGGTGAAGGGTATTAGCATTTCCATTATAAATGATCTGAAGGATTTAAAATTTGCTCGTAAAAATGTGCATGAAATGGGTCTAGACCAAAAGATATGGTCTTTCTTAGCAATTTCCATTAAACTGCTTTGCAATTTTAAAATAAGTATCAGGAAAATTTTGGCCTTGTGGTTTCAGAGGTTGCTTTGTGCTCCAATGATGCTAGGCCTCATTGAGAAAATAACATTTCCTGAAGCAGTTTACACAATTCATTAGACATATGCGGTAACTTTTTCATAAGAATTTCTAGACAGGTGTGTTTAGGTATATTTGTGTTGTAGTATCTGATTGTAATATAACTAAATATGCAAACATATTTATCCATTGCAAGCGTATGATAGGTCAGAGTAGAGCCCCGTGTGGATACAAAATTTGTATCTGCATGTGATCTGCAAACATGATCTGCAGATATCCGCAGATAAGCAGGGCTCTAGATACAAAAATTGGATCCGCCTCCATCTGCAATCGAAAAACATAGTTCATGGATATCCACAGATTTACAGAGCTCTATACATCAAGAAGTAGTCAGTTTGCACGTTACTACGGTTACATTTGCAACACCATCATAAACTAAACTTATTTCACGTCACTGATCTGTTCACCGCTATCTTGGTTATACAAAACTACTATACTTTAAAGTAAGGGTTTGTCAGCTTCAGAAAGTTGAATTGGTTTAATTAAGGTGTGATTTTTTTTAAAAACTGATTTGGTTAAACTGGTGCTAAAGGTTGTATGGACACACTCGCTCCTTTGGTTTAAACCAGGCTTCTTTCAGTTTAGTTTAAATTGAGTAGGAATCAACTTAAACTGAAATAAGCCACTCTTACACCAAAAGAAGAGGTTGAAAAAATCTCATTTAAGTTAAACTGGTGCAATTTCTCCTTGTAGCTAAGGTCTAGCAAAGGTCTAACTCCAGTTTTTAAAAACAAAACAAGAGTTTAGGGCTAGCTACTGAACTGTCCCTGATCGTCTTTTGTAATTTTCATAGCTGTGTTATAGAAGGCGATGTGCCGGGCTCTGGAGAAATTTGAATCTGTATTCTCAAACTCCTTCTTTTTATGGATTTCATGCCAACCACTATGAATATTTAGGAAGTGTGTGATATCACATCAGTAAAATCAGTTAGCTAAGATGTTCTCAACATGACAAGGCTTCATTAATGCCATTGACTGAATTTGACCCGGTCCCTATCATGGACCATGGGGCAGTCTGGGCAAATTTGATTAAATGGCATGGCAACTTGTCACGTGGGGTTGTAATGCCCCTCAAATTTGGTTTGGTTGGCCCCTCTATCAGGCCTCTGGGGGTGGGAGGGAGAGGTGAAAATGGATGAAGAGGACAACAGGGCTGAGGATCCAGGTGACTCAGGGCAGGGGGTCCTTGGTGTCTCACCCCACTCTTGGCACGGGCTCCACGCCAATTGCTGCTGCTTGCACTGGGTGGTCCTGGCCTCACATCTTGGCCAGATGCAGTTTTGCCAGGCCTGCCAAGCAGTAATAACTGCAGCATAACCTTTAGGACTTTTCCTTCTGTGGTTGCCTTGCAGCCTGATTGGGAGCTGGCAACCAGGACAGAGGAGTGCTGGCAGGGTCAGCCCCCGATAGGGCCTCCAGGGGTCTCTGAGCTGCAGCCAGTTCTAGGACACAGGGGCCTGGTCCTTTCCATCCCATCCTGGGGATTGGAGGAGTGGAGCTGGGTATCCAGCCCCTGTTGAAGGGACTGCCAGCCTGCTGCTAACTGGACAACTAGTTAGGTACAAAACAAGAGTTTAGGTCCTGCTCCCCCCACACCTTTATTCTGTCTTCCTTTGCAACCCCACCACACTTCTGCTTTGAGGGTATCTCTATGCCTGCCTGTCATGGTGGAGGGACAGATGGGCCCAATTGGAAGGGCTTTGTAATCCCGTGCAGCAGACAGTAGTATCCTCCTCACAGTTGTAAGGGGTGGCAAGAGGCTCCAAATATGTGAGGGAGGGGAGCATGAGGGAAAAATATTCCACTAAGGTGTTTTTCAAGAAAGGTCAAGAACCGTTGGTCTAGTGGATAGATAAAACAGAATCTCACATCCATAGTATAGTACAGTACTTTAAGTGGGTTATTTGGAATCAGACCATTTTTCAATAAATTATCTACATACCTGGTATCTTCTTTTTTTGAAAAGATCTATTATTGAAAAGTCAATGTTAGGACAGACACTTAAATGAGGTTGTATTAGAGATTAAATAATTCTTTCTCCATATTTTATGTTTTGCATACCCAAATTCTAGATAAAAAATACATTACTGCCACAAAAAATCCTCTAAAATTGGTGAAGGAATAATTAATTTAAAAGAGAACCTAAAGTACAAATAAATAAAAAAACCTTAAATTGGCTCAGTGCACAGAAAACACTTATTTGTATTCCTATTCTTTTTGAAACAATAGATCCCCTTAAAGGAATGTCTGGTTCAAAAAAAAAGGCAACCTGGCTATGTTAGAGATTTTGAACAGCTGTTAGAGAGCCTTCTAGCAATAGTTAGCCTCAAAGTACTCTGAAAAGGATGAAAATATGAATGTGAGTATACTCTTGTGATACTTGCTGCCTGTGTGAGAGAGAAGGGGATAGTTGAGAAATTTTAAATAGCTGGTTTAACGGAAGCAATGCAATGATCCTGAATTTAGTTTATAACCCAATGTGGAACATTGAAGTACTGCATTTTAGCACTGTGATATCTTGCAGATTTTTAAAAGTTTACAGCTGGTTGTATATTTTTTTAAAGAACAAAACTTCTTTATATACTCCCCCTCCCCTCCCCCTATTAGGATTTGAAGCAGGAGTCTGGAAAACTTCACAAATTCTCTTTCAGCTGTAGGTAAAATGGAAGTCCACTTCCTGAAACTTTATGTGCAAAATTTTAATAAAAATACAAATCATAAATGTTCCGTTCTAGTGGGTTTTTTAAAGCCTTGGCAATGAAGTGGCTATAACTATAAACCTGCTTGATGTACCTGATGGAAGACAGGTTGCTCATTAACAACTTAATAGTTGGAGAGAATTTTGGAGGAAATACTTGTTTCATGAAAAGCAGGGCGTTACTGCTCTCCAGTTTATTATTGAATGAGGACTAAAACTAGATGAGGAAACTACAAAAGTATACCCAGCCTTTAGAGATTTTTCCTAAAGAGAATGCCAGGTAACCACTCTAACAGAGAGGTTCTCAAACTTTTCAATAAGGTTAGCTAAGTTTTAAGAGATACTTATGAACATCGCCATGCTCACCGATGATCACATAATATCTTTGTGGTATCCTCACAGCAATTGCTTATCTTGCTTAACATGTAATATTAGGAAGTATTCAATGTGTGTTCAGCTATCTTTAATGTGAGTCAATAGCTGGAAATAAGGAAAGCCAGCATCATGTGATCAGCCAGCTTTCCACAGACCACAGTCTGAGAATCATTGCCGTAAAGGCTGAATTTGATTACTGTTTAGATTTCCTTCAACTACATGGTTTATGGTTAAAACAAAATAAAAATACCCACCACATTTTGCTAATACAATACTGCATCTGCACTATATATAGGCTTAAAATCCACTTCCTCATGGCATGTAATAAGTTTTCAAGAGAATACATGCTTTCATCTAAAAAAGTGGCTTCTAGACTTTATGGTTGTAAGGTTACCTTCCTAAATTGAACTAGGAGTAAACCAATGGAATGTTGTCTTCCAGAGTCTGCAGAAATGCTGGTGGGGTATGAATAAGATTGTGGGGGAGAAAAAGAGGAGGGGTAAGATTGGTGGGATATGTGTAAAGTAAGATATTGGCAGAGGCATTTGTGGAAGAATGAAAATATAGGGAAGGGTGTAGAGCTCAGAGTGTGTGGAGAGGAAGTAAAGAGGCAATAGACACTGAAAGCAATGTAGGAAAACATGAACCATAATGTATTACAGGGAAGAAAGTGGAAGTGAAGCCAGGAAGGGAAAAAAGGATAATATCCTCCCCCACCCTCCCAATTCCCTGAGAAAAACAGTAACACTTGTTTTAATAGAAAGTTGTAATGTTACAACGAAATACAGTATCTAGTAAATGGACACAACTATTTTACTTTTTAAAATTCAGGGTGAGAAAGACCTGCATTGGCAGATTTAGTCCTCAGGCTAGTAGATTTCTGGTAAACGTCTAAAAATTTTGTATGTATTTATATATAGTTTGGCCCTTTTAAACTATCTTTGATCTACAGGGAATAATGCACGCTGAACCTGTTTTCAGAATATTATGTGAAGTTGCAGAATTCAGTGGGATAAGAGACTCCTGCTTGGGCATAGTTAAAAAAAATAAAAATAAAAGGCCCTTTGTGTATTTTCTTACTCCAAATGAGTGGGTTTATGTTTCTTCTTGAGCATATAAGCACATATCTCTGTCCATTGTAGACTTTATAATTTCTGTTTGGAAAAAATAGTCAGCAAAGGGTTAAGAAACCAATGGGCATTGAGAAAACAGGGATGTTTGTTTCGTCTTCCAATCTATGAATAAAAATAAGGTTTGAGAGGGTGAGATCTACTAGTTTTAAAATCTTGAAGGACATAGTGACCAGAAACAGTGCAGTTCATTGATCACAGATGATACTTTATTTTCTTCATATCACAGTTAGTTTTAAATGGAGAACATGTTTTGATCAACTTCTTTATGTATCCAGCACACGTAGCTTTATTTAACTAATTTTAAATTTCAAAATGCTGTTTTTGTGGATTTTTAATTGAATTTTCAACCAAGTAGAGCTTGACACAAATCACAAGTAAAAAATGTAAAGTTATCTAGTAAATAAAAAATGCATCATTCACCATTTTCTAACATAATAAAATATATAAACATTAAGACTCCAAAGAAACGTAAATGCAAATTATGTAATTGCTTAAATAAATGTGTGTATATATGGTGTATCCTCCTGGTTAGCAAAAGTAAACAAATTTAGTGAAAAGACAAAATTTAGTTACAAATTAGCATGTTTTAATGGTCATGAACCAGTGAAAATTAACTTTCTTTAGGAAAATAACTAAAGAGTACAAATGCAAAACAAGATAAAACTCAGCGATTTAAATCATGATTAAAATTGGTGATTTAAATCACTTTGGTTTGAATTGATTCACCCTGAGACTATAGGGAAAATAGCTGTTCCTTGACATCTATGTACTGATAAATAGCAATAGAACAAATGATTTTAAGTGGTTGGGAGTTCAGACTGCAACAACTATTCATATAACTCAGTGTTTCTGAACACTTTTGATACCAGGGACTGCCTTGCTGAACTTCCTAAACTGTGTCAGGGAGATCTCAGGGACTGGCACCAGTCCACGGGCTGGTCATTGAAAAACACTGAACTGATCTCATGACTTTACATTTCATGGCAAGTTTTAGTAGAAATAGTGGAGATAGCCAAACTCACACAGTACACCCAAAAGCCAATCCAGTTCTACTCCACCTTGGCTATGATAAATCCTGCCGCTTGATATCTTGTCTGCCCCTGCCTCTGTCATGTCTCCTCAAGTATGTCTATTTGCTTGTTGTCTTTAGACTTTGAACTTTGCACGGCAAGGACTGGCTTTTCTTGAATGTCTGGAAAGTGCAATGCTGACCGTGGATGCTATTGTAAACAAATAAAATATCTTTGGGTGCCTTTATCCGCTCAAGTAGCTTAAACTAACATCTCCATTCTGATGACTCCCAGTTAACTTTAATAAAGTTACCTCCATAGAGCCACACTGTAGAAGTCTCATGCTTAGTGGTATAGCCTGCAAACAGATTTTTTTTAGCTGTAATTGGTAGTTCAGAGGGGCCTGGAACTCCCTCGGTAGCTACTTTGTATAAACTGAGGACTGATCCCTCACCTCTGTAAGGTCACTCAAGTCCCTTATTTTTGCCTGCCAAAATAGTCGTGGAACCAGCCTCTTCTTCTCCATATTGTTAGTTTTACATAGGGAAGTTGTAAATAATACATAAGTGATTGTAACTTGGGTATGGTATAGGCTTTGATTTTAGTTTAATTTTGTAGATTTCTTTTATTAGGTTGAATTTTTGCTGGGTTTGGGTTGCTTTGGACCATGTCTAAGATGTTTGTCTTGCTATTTTCCCTTCTCCGGAGTGGCATAAGTACCTTTTATGCCTCAGAGAAGGGCACTTTGCCAGGCTCTGTGGTGCTTCAAAGGTCTTCTCCAAAGGGAATGATAAAGACTGGCTCCAGAATGTGCCCGTGCCAGAGGTTCTAGTAAATGACCATCTCCTTAAGAATGTTTTACTAGCAAGAGTAGTGTGGATGTTAATCCTTTCTCAATGCTTAAGCCTAATACAAAATGCTTGGCTGGGAAGGGTTTTTTTTTCCTTTTAAAGGCATTCTGTAAAGAACCATTGAAACATGTTTCACCAGTGATTGAGTAGGTGAGGGAAGTATAGGAACAGGAAGAAAACACTGGGGAACATGAAGGGAAGAAATTACTTTAGATTGTTGTTGCTCTAGCCCCAGAGGCTTCAAGCAAGATAGAGGGCACATTGTACTAGTCCCTATACAAACACATAGATAGAGACAATGTTGCAATTGAAAGAACTGGACAATTCATTTTTTCTTCAATTTTTGCTGTATTTCTGAGAAACTGCCCTGTTTTAGTCACTGCCTTCAGATGGATTTCAGAGGCTCTGTATTTTTTTTAACATTCTATCCTAGTTTTTAGCTGAACTTGGTGAAAATCTCACTTAGTCTTTGTTGCAGAAACACTAATGAACTTCACTAGTAAAACTAATGTGTAATGGCTGCCTAACTGTTATATAATTTTTTGAAATAAACTTTCTCTTCACTTTGTAGATTTCAAATACAGTATATATGAATGTTTTAAATATAATGCAACAATGGGAATAAGTTTTCATTATACGCTTGTTAGGAATATACTGAAATGCTTGGTGAATTTTAGGATGTTTCTAAAAGATACTTCTGTCTGATGCTATTACTTCACGAATATTGCTTCTACAACACACTGTGGTTAGAGCAGGACTCTAGGGAATCAGGACTCCTGGGGTCTGTTTCCACTTATGCCACTGGCTTGCTATGTGGTGTGGGGCTCAGTTCGCTTCTTTGCCTCTGTTTTCTTTTGTAAAATAAGTACAACAGTTTCTCACAGCATTGTGTTGAAAAAAAATCTGAACGACAGAAATCACCAGTGTAAGGACACATGGGGGAGTAAGACATTTAGTAATATATTACTGGTGTACAAACTTGTGGGTGAAGGCATTTGCTTCAGCAGTCTGACCAAATGCAAACTTTGGTAGTCATCTTCTTCCTATTTCAATGTATTACACTATAGTTGCAACTGGGTATTGCGTTGACGTCTTGTACTAAGTTATTGTGTGCAGAGTTAACCATTTGGCCAGAGGTGGCCATGCTTGTATGATGGGAGTATGCGCATTTGTCTATGTGTTATAAGATCCTTACGTTAACTTAGTAAAATTTGTAAAGCACTTCAGACGCATAATAGATATAGACATAAGATCATTCTCATGAGCGGAATAGAACCATTCTTGTGAAGGTCTTCTTTTTTTTAAGATAGGCTGAAAATATTTAGAACAAAAAGGACTTAGAATAATATATTTTCAAACAGAATTCAACATGACGGCCAGATTAAGAGTTAATAGGGAAAAAAGATAGTTGGCAAATAATGCTACAAATTCCACTTGTTAGATGGTACAGAAAACAGACTGATCAAGCACTGTTTCTCTGTGTATATGTAAACTGTTATCTCTTCCAGAACAGGCCCATCTTCTAAAATGGTGTCAGTGGTGCACTTCTTAAAAGGTATGCAGGTATCAGTGTCAGTTTGCTATATTATTCAATAAAACTCTGGTTCTGAAAGTGATCGTTTATTGGTTATCCATTTTGATATTGCAAAGCTATGTAAAGACAATGAAATAAGACGTGCCAACTTAAGCCAAACAAAGTTTTGTGTCTGTTTTTTTTCATTTAAGTTTAGAATATTCAGGAAAATTAGTAACACAGCTTAGATACTGGGCCATATAAATACTTGTATGGGTGGATAGTTGTCTGTCTATATAGTTTAGATCAATCTAGACTAGATCTTTATGTTGCACTGACTGTAATAATGTGTTAACCGCAGATAATACAAGGTTAGACTTTCCCTCTTTAATGTAGGAACCTCAATGCATAAATTGAAACTGCATATCCTTTGATTATTTAGGACACCATGGCATGGTGGTACCAGAATTTTTTGCCATTTTTCTATGTAATTCCAAGGAGGGCAAAGATTTGTCTATTATGACATTATAAAGTGGTTTAGATCAAACATTTGTCCTGCCTTTCCTGGCAGATGGTTTATTTGATTTAGATAATATCTCAGACTTTAAGGCCAGAAGGGAACATCATCATCATAGTCTGATCTGCTCAACATTGCTGGCCATAGAACCTTACCTACCCACTCCTGTATTAGGGCCCATAATCTCTGGCTGAAATACTGAAGTCCTCAAATCTTGATTTTAAAAATTTCAAGTTACAGAGAATCCATCATTTACTCTAGTTGAAACGAGCAAGTGACTTGTGCCCCATGCTACTGAGCAAGGTGAAAACTCCCCAGGGTCTCTGCCATTCTTCCCCAGGGGAAAATTCTTTCTCAACACCAAATATGGCAGTCATTTAGTTCCTGAGCATGTGGCAAGATCCACAGCGAGCCACCTGGGAAAGAACTATCTTTAGTAACTCAGATCCTTCCCTTTCTAGTGTCACTTTTCCGACCCTTTGAGAGATTTGTTAATAGTAGTCAGAGATGGGTCATATGCCATTATAGGCAATCTCATCATACCATCCCCTTCATAAATTTGTCAAGCTCAGTCTTGCAACCAGTTAGGCTTTTGCCCACACTACTTCCTGTGGAAGACTGTTCCAAAACTTCACTCTTCTCTGATAGTTAGATCGTCCGTCCTCTGATTCCAAGCTTAAACGTGTTGATGGCCAGTTTGCATCCATTTGTTCTCATGTCAACCTTGGCCCTTAACTTAAATAACTCGTCTCCCTCACTGGTGTTTATCCCTCTGATACATTTATAGAGAGCAATCATATCTCTTCTCAGCGTTTGTTTTGTTAGGCTAAACAAGTTAGGCTCCTCACATAAGGTAGGTTCTTCATTCCTCTGATCATCCTAGTAGCCCTTCTCTACCTGTTCCAGTTTGTTATTTTTTCTTAAACATCAGAGACCAGAATTGCACAAAATATTCCAGTGCCTTGTATAATAGTAATTACACCTTCCTGTCTCTACTGAAATACCTCACGTGATGCATCCTAGGATTGCACTAGCCTTTTTCACAGCCATATCACATTAGCGGCTCACAGTCATTCTGTGATGGGCCAATACGACTAGACCTTTCTCCTCTGTCGCTTCCAACTGATGGATCCCCAATTTCTAGCAAAAATTCTTCTTAGTCCCTAAGTGCATGACTTTGCACTTGGCACTATTACATTTTATCCTATTTCTATTACTCTAGTTGTCAAGATTGTCCAATCTTCTCTTATGATATTCTGGTCATCCATATTGGCAATACCTCTCAATTTTGTGTCATCCACAGATTTTATTAGCACGCTCCCCCTTTTTGTGCCAATATAATTAATGAAAATGTCAAATAAGATTGATCCCTAGTCTGATCCTTGAGGAACTTCCTTCCAGCCTGACAGTTCATCTTTCAGTCTGACCAGTTGTAGCCTTCTGTTTAACCATTTTTACCCACCTTTCGATTCTTGTATTAATCCCAGTATTGTCTGTTGACTAATGAGAAATTAGAGTAAAAAACTGTAGCCATTGGGATGATGGGTTTTTTTGAGAGAGACACACACGATGGTATGTTTATGTTCTTGCTTTCTCTCTCCTGCCTCTGCAACCGTTCACTAGTTCACGCACCAATCTTATTCCCAGAACTGTGCTAATGTTTCAGAGGTTGATTCAAAATTGTCAATTTTAATTGCATTAGAAACTGTGGTAAAAATAGAAAATAACAAAAATTGCTAGGGATAGAGCTTTTACTTTCACATTTCTTAGAAGCAAAAAACTTAAACAACACTTGTACTGTTCTCTTAAGAAATACAAACTTCAGAATTTTAAGCAGCATTTAAGTAGTGCAAGTGCATGCAAAGCTGCTAATGGAGCACTTTGATTTGTCATGAGATGAGTTAAGCTTGATGACTTCTTTCACTCCTTTCTTACCAGCAAAGCTACCTCTTAAATATCAGCCTGCCATTGCTGTCAGGTTAAGTTTTCTGTTATGCTTTTATTTTCTCTGCTTCTACAAAGGACAAAGATCTTCATTTTGGTCTGTTAGTCATGTGCTGCTGTTGTGCTGCTTTGGGTCTACTGCATAGTGGAGAGATCTTTCTACAGCTACCGTACTATTTGGCCAGATTGCTTGCAAGGAGTACTGTTTCCCCCTGCCACCCCACCCCCCATGATCTCACTGCAGAAAAGGAATACTGCCGGGAAGGGAGGGTGTGGGTGGGGGAGGAAGGGCTATAGGAATATCAGTGCCAGGCATTTTCTTTGTAATCCTCTTGGTTTTGATAAATCAAGTTGGGAGAAGCCTTAGTGTTTTGTAGAATTCTACATTTGTTTCTTGTAATACTGATGTTTGATAACAAACATCCATAGTTTAATAACTCTACTTGAAATGCTTATGCGTTTTAAAGGAGTCTGTTAGAGAATGGGAAGGGGGAAACAGGAGGGATTTTGTTTTAATTACAGCTGCTTTTTGACAGTGAATGGAAAGACGGCCAGGCTTTCTCCTAAAGCCACGTGAGGCCCCTTCCCTGCAGGGTTGTCTGGGCAATAGAAAAAGAAGTGCTAGTTGGCTGCTCTGTGGTCTAATCTACAAGTCTGCCTACCCCCTTGTTAACTTCACTGTAAAGCTGAGGTGATAAATTTTACTATCACAAACATAAAAACAGCATGTTCTGAGAAAGACAAAGTGGATAATAACTGTTGGCCTCTTGGCAGCGTGTTACATTATAGGGCGCATTTATTGTTTATTTTTTTTATAGTTGAGGGAAAAAATGCTGTAAAAACTACATCATGTCACAGTACTTGAAATATTTATTGGACTTCAGTTGACATTTTGACCAGTGGCAGAAGGGACAAGAGTTGAATTTTCATAAATTTGGTCTTAGAAGTACAGAATGAAGGCCACAGGAAGCCAAAAATGAGAATATATAAGACTGTAGATGGAGGATTGCATTTCAGCCGAGTGGGCCAATATATTCCATAGCAGAGAAATAATGTTGAGAAGTCGTGTTTTTTGCACATTTGGGTCCTATTTGCACATTTGGGTCCTATTTCCATTAGCAAATAAATAAATAAATGCAGTGCATGTTTTGAAGCTTATCCTTTCGCTATAATGACTAGAAACTTAATTGTTTAAAAAACTGAATTCTGTAGAAATTGATGGCTTAGTCTTCTACACTTGTCTGGCAAAGCTTTCCATTCAGAGGTGGATTTTTCAAATGCTGATCTTGGATGTTGCATTCGTATGCGTTCTTCTCAAGTATTTCTTAATCATTTACAGAAAAATGTTACTTTATAGTAGGTCTGAGTTTTACTGGTTACCAGGCAGACTGTAAAACTATGAAATTGTCTTTATTTTTCTGTTTACATGCAGGCTTCAGTCATGCTATCCAGTTTGAGATCTTTGAGCTCCATGCTTATGTTGGGGAATACAGCTTTTTAGATGTATGAATTTCCTTATTTGCTTTCCAAGAACACAACTATGTCACAACTTTGCTTTGATCTAGTTCATTGTTTGGTAAGAGCTTGTTAGTGGCAATATCCTGTTTAAAATAGTCAAAAATGATTCCCCTGCAGAGTATGTTTCCTCCTCCTATGAGTGAATTCCTTTTTCTTTCAAGTATGCAGCCTAACTAGGCGTGAGCGTGAGTCAGGATTTTGCTTTTCACTGAGGGTTGTCCCCTTATTAAGGGTGTTCTGAGTTGCATTAAAGAGTGAAGCTAACTCAAGTGCTGCAAAATTGTTGTTCACATCTAAAAGGTCAACATTAGGAGTTGGGCGTTAAGTAGGGCACTACCTTGTTCTGCACTGTCAAACTGTCTACTTTTTAAAAAGCTTTAGTATTGTGACTTACTAGCAGATCAGGTATCTCTTACTTGCAATTCCTCACAAATGCAAATTGATCACAAGTGGGTATGCTTTATCCATATTCCAGGATCTGCCTCGGGTCTTGTCTACCCTAGAAGGTGGTGTTGATGCAAGTTACAGTGATGATCAAAAAGTGCTATAATTACAATGCTTGTGCCTTGTCCACACAGCACTTGTTGCCAAAGGGTGTCCACAGTTGGTACTCCAGCATTGATAGTGAGAGCAGTGCATGTGGTAGCTATCCCACTCTGCAACTTGCCACCTTATGCTGCTAGGAGTTGTGGGAATGCGGAGAGGATCACAGCGTGTCATGGGTGCGGGTTCAATGTTCCATGATGCAGTAGTTTCTTTCCCATTCCATGATTGCCAGGTGCATTTTGTGACGTTTTTCAAAGGCCCCAGTTTCGTGAGTGCTCGCTCACTATTTCCATCTGAAAGGATGGATCTTGCACTGCTCTCCACTGTTATCAGTGTTCTGAACACATCATGACTGGTCATGAATATGACCTACCCATGCATAAGGTAGACCATCTGAAAATGCCATGGTGAGGGCAGGCTGCAAAAGGAGAGCAAATTCTCTTAGAACTGGTGGCTAACACTGCAGTAAATTCACCAACTAGTCACAAAGTGTGCTTCTGATGACCCACACTGGTTATCAAGAAGCTGAAACAAAAAATACACAGCCCCCTTCACTGCATTTCAATCTCTGGATCCCAGTCAGTCACTAAGTCCAGTAAAGAGATAAGTTATTAAAATTCTATGCTTTTGACCAAAAAGTTTCCCTGACCCCCACATTGCCAGATCAATGAGTTTGGACCTTACCTAAAATACCACACTGCCAGCCAATCTTTTAGTAACTAAAACTGAAGGTTTATTATAAAAGGAAAGAAACAAGGTGAGAGATGTTATATGATTAAAATAATCAGATATGTGCCAATGATTTGAAAGTCCATATCAGGTTTTCAGAAGAATTGTTGTGTTTGCAGTCTTATATAGTCCCTCTGGTCATACATCCAGTACCTGGATGGGTATCTCTTTTGTTTCACAGCTTCAATTGCAGATGAGTTGATCAAGAGGTAGGAAGCAGGAATGAAGGCTTAAGACGGAAGACAATATGAATGTCATGTGCAGCTGCCTTTTATAGTGGATTGCACCATGTAGCTTGTTCCAAACAACACAAGCCCTCAGCATGGCATCGAAAAATCTCAGAGTCCCCTATCCATAGGGCATGTTCTTCTTACATGTCCTGATGATTCATAAGGTGTAGCCCTGGCTTTTCTCCTTGAGTTCATTGCACGTTCAAGTTCCTTTAATGTGCCATTAAGCAGGCTTGGTTCTGCTACCATCCTGTCTGGGGTGTTGCCCAGGAACACAGCCCAAGTTGAAATACAGATATATTAAATATATCCATAACTTTGAATACAAATATGACACATACACGTAAACAATATCATCATACTTAGGAAATTAAAACCTTTCTAACGGTACCTGACATGGCATACCCCATAGGAATTGTTGTAATTTTGCAATATTGATGTTAAATGATACTATAAATGGTCCCCCTAATCAGACAGCATCACAATGCAGTATATCATGAGCTCCCCATTGGAACTGAAATCCGAAGCGCATGACCTACTGTGTGCCATGCAAACAAACAATGCTGGATTACTATTTGCATTCACAGAGCATCAGCACAGGGTGCATCGCTGCTTTTGGACAAGTGAAACAAGCACTGAGTGGTCGGATTGCATCATTATGCAGGCCTGGGATGAGAAGCAGTGGCTGCAGAACTTCTGAATGCATAAAGCCACCTTTGTGGAACTCTGTGAGGAGCTTGTCTGTGCCCTGCAGTGCAAGGACACCAGAATGAGAGCAGCCATCTCAGTGGAGAAGTGTGTGGTGATTACCATGTGGAAGCTGGCAACTCCAGACTGTTACCAGTTGGTTGCTAATCAGTTTGGAATCGGGAAGTCCACTATTGGAGCTGTGTTCTTGCACGTGTGCAAGGCCATTAATTGCATTCTGCTAGAAAAGACTGAGTGTCTTGGACATGTGTGTGAAATAGTGGATGGCTTTGCAGTGATGGGATTCCCAACCTAGATGGCATGCATATCCCAATTTTAACCCTGGACCATCTTGCGACCAAGCACATTAATAGAAATGAATACTTCCCTATGGTACTGCAGATTCTTGTGGATCACCGTGAGCGTTTCACTGACATCAATGTGGGTTGGACAGGGAAGGTGCATGATGCAAGCATCTTCAGGAACGCTGGCCTGTACAGAAAACTGCCTGCAGAGACTTTCTTTCCAGACCAAAAGATTCCAATGGGGGGATGTTAAAATGCCCGTGGTGATCCTGGGAGACCCAGCCTGCCTTTACTGCCATGGCTTATGAAGCCTTATATGAGCAACCTGGATAGCAGCGCTTCAATAATAGGCTGAGCAGGTGCCAAATGACCATTGAATGTGATACACCACACCTGCAATGTAATACAAGAAGATACTGTGATACCATGGACCTTTTTAGTACAGGTTGCACTTCTCCATAATGGCCCAGAATCAGCTTGTAATCAGAGGTTGGTTGTGTATGGAGTTGCTGACAATTTTATTGGAATCCCAGTCTTCCATATTAAGCCACGGTGATGAATATCAAAAACGTACAAAAAAGGACGACAAAAATGATCAGGGGATTGAAAAGCTTCCATATGAGGAGAGATTAATAAGACTGGGACTTTGCAGCTTGGAAAGAGATGACTAAGGGGAATGTGATAGAGGTCTATAAAATCATGACTGGTATGAGGAATGTAAATAAGGGAGTATTATTTACTCCTCATAACATAAGAACTACAGGTCACCAAATGAAATTAATAAGCAGCATGTTTAAAACAAACTAAAGGAGGTATTTTTTCACACAGTGCACTGTGACAACCTGTGGAACTCCTTGCCAGAGGGTGTTGTGAAAGCCAAGGCTCTAACAGGGTTAAAAAAAGAGCTAAAGTTCATGGAGATAGATCCATCAACGAATATTACCCAGGATAGGCAGGGATTAATTTTTGCCGGAAGACAGGATACTGGGCTAGATGGGTCATTGGTCTGACCCAGTATGGCTGTTTGTTTTTCCTACAAGACTAGTTCTCATTCAGTGCATAGAAGGGATGTGACTGAATCAGGGTTATGTATAGGAGGCGGTTGCCAATAGATCTCCCACCTCATTTATTGCAATAGCTGAACGGTGTGTTCTGAATGAGGCATAAAACTGCGGGAAGAGAACCCAGTGAGCACACATTTTGCCATAGAGGTTCACAGATGATGGTCAGCATTCCTCTGAGGTCAGCACTCAGGAATCCCAAGCTCGGTTCTGGGTTTCAAGGGGTTCTAGACCCTTCTGTCACTCACCCGTTGTCCCCTGACCCTGTTTTCTCTTTTGTGTTGCCTGGGCACTTCAGTTGGGGGCATTGGAAGCATAGGATACCCTCCTTGCTCTCAGCTGATTGCCTGATGCCATGGCATCCTCAAACAGTTTCAGGCAGAGTCCTGTTCAGTGCCTGCAGCCACATAATAAAGCATGCCCAGTTGTAGTGTGGGGATTGTGCCTCTCTGATCTGGTTAGCAACTAGGAGCTGTGTGGGCTCAGTTATGTGGAATCTTCAGAGAATTTACATGCTAGACTCTTAACAATCCTCTACTGAGCCTGTGCTAATTGAGATTTTCAGATGCTTACAACTTAGCCAGATGGGTGCAGATACCCATGGAGATGGCACAAGGCACATCTCTGGCGCCATGGCAAGCCCTCTCCCTTGACCTAGCTTTGCAACAAGATGGATGTAAGAATTTTTATATGGACAAAATGACATCTTTCTCATTAATTTCTAACAATGAAGAGTGTTAAGCAACCTTAACTATAGTTGTTGCTGCCAGCACCGTCTAGAATACCTGTGAGATCTAGTAAGATCACAGTATCTTTGTGTTCACTATTTGAACAAATTTTAAAAAACGGACTTGCTATATCTATTGTAGGTGGGTCTGATATCACCAACTATTATTAAGGTTGCCTGATGCTTTCCATTAATATAATCCTGTTTTCAGTTGCATATAACTTTGCTGTAACTGTTTGGGCTGAAATTTTCCATGCTGGGTGTCTGCTTCATCCTGAAGTATTTTAGAAAATTTCAGCCAAAATGGTTCAGCTGTTTCTGGGAACAAGGCTAGGGAAAAATATTTTGCTCATGTTAAGTTCTGATGACCTTTTCTCAGACGCTCTGGTGCCTTCTTAGCAGGGACTAGAAATGTCACGTGGGTGGGGGAGCAGGGAATGGTCTGTTGTGTCAGGGGTGTGCCTTTTGTCACCCTGGGTTAAACCCACCTGAGTTTGGCTTTTGAAAAAATGCAGTTTGCTTATGTTCAGTATAAACTTGGGATTTTTAGCAACTAAATTCCACAAAGATTCTGTTGCACTGGGAAGATTCCAGCATGGGGCTTAGCAGGATTTTCCCTGTAATTGGAGCTCTGAGTTGTTGTATGGCGGGGCCGGGGCTGGGTCAGGTCACTGGAACTGAGAGCAGGGAGATTCTGAAAATATTGACTTAACTGCTTGGTGAGTGTGCTCTGAAGGAGATACGAGTCTTATGGAAAAAAATGGTATGTGATCATGTATTTAATGATTGTATAATTATGTAAATACATGAGGGCTGAATTAAGATCTCTCAGGCAACCTTAATTCAGCATTTCTGAAATTCTGAGTGCTTGACTCTGCAACCTTCATGTTCCTTCAACATAGTTTTTGTGCCAATATTTGTGTAACTCGGTATGTTTGATCCTATTTTGCTTGTTCACAGACCTTCTCAACTCTGTTGAAATGGAAGCATGTATATATTTTTTACTCTTTCTAGGCTGATGAAACTCAGACATATTTGAAGATACTGCTTTTCAAAGTTCTAGTGGGTGCTTCTTATGTTCTACCTTATCTAAGGCAGAGGAAACGGAATGCTGGTCACAGCATTTCTTCCAATGGTGTGTGATACACAACGCAGCAGGGAGAACGCAAAGTGAATGAACAGGATTAACTAGGATCCCTTTCCGTCAATCCTAATCGTCAGAAGAAGAGTGATGGATGAGAAACATCTCTTCTTTTCATCAGCCAGAAAGGGATAGAAGAATTGGGATAGTTGAGTGATTTAAATAAATAGGTGTGCAACTATTTGCTGAACATGGTCATTCTCTTAATACAATACTGTACATTCAGGGGGAAACTTTTCAAAGGCCAAAGGGGAGTTGGCCACCCAACTTGAAAATGTTTCAATTATACTACCAAAATTAGCAATTTTAAAGGGCGAGTTATCTTACTTGTGTGTATCACTATGGAACTCAAAGGTACCCAACCAACTTTAGAAAAAGGTCAGTCCCATTTCATATAATGTGGGAGTGGACAGGTGCAAAATAGTGGTGAAGTGTCTTGACTGTCTGATAGTGCATTGTGATGTAGTTTGAAGTACGTACAGTTTGTGATGACATTGACTTGAAATGATGCAACTTTGTGATGCCATATCAAAGCACTAACTCTAATTTTGTGGTGCACAGCCTCCATTTATTCTGTTTTTTCAAGATTGAGTATTATTACTCCAGAGTAGTAGAGAACTTGGAGCAGCTTACTGAATGGAGTAGGTGCAGCTGTCTAAATAGGACAGGGTTAGGGAAAGATGGGCTCCAGAAGGAAGAAGCAGAAGATTTTTCAGAACCCCAATTTAAGCAGCCATAGGGGTCATATATGAAGAGAATTTGTATTTTTAATCCAAGTCTCATGAAACACTATGCTGTCAGTTGCACTCTGTTTTGCTTTGAAATATAACCCTTTTCATTGGCAGGTGCTGTTGGTGAGCAGTAGTCGCCACCCAGATAGATGGATTGTCCCAGGAGGTGGCATGGAGCCTGAGGAGGAGCCCAACGTGGCTGCTGTGCGGGAAGTCTGTGAAGAGGTATGTACCCAATAAAAACAGAACACCTGGAATCATATTTATTTATTCTTTTCCCTTCTTGTTTTTCCTTCTCTTCTCCGACTGCCCAGATAATCTGCATGTTGTGAGAAATGTTTTTGTTTTTCGGTATCCTTGCAATTTATTACAGGTATTAAATAATGCTTGCGTTGTCACTGTTGGTTACTATACTTACTCTGCCTCTGTCTCCATATGCTTAAGGGTAAAAATAATTTAAAACCAAGTGCAAAGCTCACATATAATAGAGGACTGACTACAGTTCTTGAAGCATATAACTTCT
>ML677052.1:4853474-4902751 GCA_007922155.1 Mesoclemmys tuberculata | reverse complement strand
GTTAATGCTAATAACTCGGAAAGTTTGATTACCAACAACCTTGTGCAAAATCCACCCCAAACAGTTAAAAGATTTAGATTGTTAGTCAACACAGAAGTGACAACAAATCCACTTTATTTCTTGAACTTGAGATCTATCTACCCTTTTGAAACAGTACATTAGAAAATGGAGGGGTGAAAAATTATTTAAAAACTTACAAAACTGGTGTAGATCAAGATTATGTACTATGAGGCACTATTTTACAGTACTTCATTTTGAATAGTATTGTTCATACTGTCCTTTGCTTCCAAATTCTTAAATGAACTTTAGAGTTAAATAGTTAGAATTTTAAAAGATATAAGACTATACATGAGGGAATAAAAACAAGTAGAAGTTTCGAAAACCTATGAAGGCTGTTAAAAATGGCAGTAGCTGGAGAAGAAAAGGTGCTTGCATAAGTAGCAAAATTGCTGGAAGGGCAACAAAGAGACAGTACTAGGAAAGTGTGTAGGTATTGGAGAGGTGAGTTGAATGAGCTTGATTGCAGCAAGTCCACATTTTAAAATGAGAGCAATTTTGAATTGGATATTAAAATCAATAGGGATCCAGTGGAGTCGTTTGGGATCAAGGATGAAATAATTCTGAGAGGGTGGGCAGAAGGATTTTGGACCTTTTTATAGTTGTTAGAGGTAGCACCTGGAAGACTTGCAATAATTGAGGTGAGAGGAAATGAAGGTGTGATATGAAGACGAAGTTTGCATAAACAATAGCTATGAAGATATGACAGTTGCGGGAGGAGAAGGAAGGTGTAGGGTCCTGCCTGATGCCAAAGGTACGGACAGTGGAAGAAAATAGGAAATGAGGTGAAAAGAAAGGTAGTGGTTTTTGAGATTCTCTCATGTTCAAGAGAAGCACTGCCTTTTGTCTGAGACTTGTAATTGAAAAATTAAAATGAAGCTAGAATATTTTAAGCAATGTTTTAGTTTGAATTTTACCTTGTATAATCTATAGAACATAGTTTCTTAGAAAACAGAGCTGCAGAAAAGATATGCATTGTTATGGAACTGGTATAGAGTTGGTATAAAAGATGGTAATGGTACCTTACGAATCATTGAGGTGCATTTTTTAGTGACAGAATAAAATAGTGTTTTGGCCCAATAAAACTGTTTTTTAAATCCTGTGGAGATATCGAGAGACTGGGCATGAAAATAATTAGAGGAATGGAAAGACTTCTGATCATGTAACTTTCTCTTCATATGGGACTATTCTAGGAGAGCTGATGGAGGTATATGGAATTATGAGTTATATAGGGGAAGTAAATTGAGCACACCTGTTGACTCAGTTAGAAGAATAAGGTACATTCAATTAAAGTAAAAGGCAACACATTGAAAACTGATAACTATGGAATTTCTTTCATTGTCCTCTGACATATCTAGAAATGGCTGCTGTCAGACAAGATGCTGGACTGCGTGGTCCCCTGGTCTGGTCTAATACAGCAATTCCTGTGTTGTGCGTGTCTTTTCAGATGTCTTCAAAATCTACATATCAAAATCCTTCTGTGAACCACCTACTAAATACTCTAAGCCTCTTAACGTTAAAATGTCTTTCCTCTTTAACTCTTACTCCCTAACTTCTGTCCTAACCTTAACTAACAGCACAGTTGGCACCCTTATTCTATTGCTGTAAAAGAAGCTGGTTCATTCACTTCTTAAGTACTTTAAAATCAATTAAAATATTGCAAGTATTAGAAGAACGCTTGAGATTTTTTCATAACTTTCCATTTCTGCTTCCGCTCATCATATTATGCTTTGTGCTGAAAGTCCAGCCAGGTTAGAGCTGAGATCCTCATCCTTCCCCAGTTGTGTATTGAGGATTATTGTGGGGCAGGGTTTTGAACTTTGTACTTTGTTCATCTCCATTGTATAATTAAGCCCACAGTATTGGGTTTCAAATACAGATGGAGTTAATTGTGCTTGTGAAAATCCTTGCTGCACCCAGTTGTCTCCCATAGCAATTCAATTGCTTGTATACCATGGAAAGAATAAATGGGCATGTTTTAAAAAGAACCTCTCTTCCCTAAGCCCACTAGTTATTTTGAGGTCTGTTTTTGTTGGGGTAGTGTTTTTTGTTTTCTATCATCCATTTGCTAATATCTTTGAAATTGGGGATAAACTAGTCAGTTTTCTTGTTCCCATACTGAATTTGAGTTCTCTTGCTATATTCTTGATTATGAATACGATACTGGCAAAAGACAAATTATATTGAATTAACCCAGGCTAGTAAAAAATGTTCTACTTGTAGAGACAGGTCTGCTTTACAAACAAATTCACTATTAATCATAATTGAGCTATTTGCTATTGGAGTCCAAGGTTCATTGAGCAGATTTCAAATCCTAAAATAAATCTGCATTGACCCTCCCTTTGTCTGGCAGCTGAGAGCCTTGGAGAAGCTGCTCTTTCCATGACAGCTTAGTGGTTGAAAGGAATCCTTGGCATGGACTCCATTTGAAGTGTAGAAACTGGTTTGGGCTGGCTGAGATAATCCCCTCTTGCTCAGCTGGTGTTTGCTTGCTCAGGTGGATTGCTGCCCAATGAGAATGTAATTCAAACTGTTGCAGCCTAGCAGGGTTGAGTTGCTTTGGGTGAAGTACCTGCTGCTCAACAAACAATAAACATCAGAAGTGCAAAAAATGGCAGTGTTACAGGAACGGCTGAACACTGAAGCACCCAATTGTATCTCGAATGACTTCAGATTCTGTCATGATAAAGACACCTCTCAAAGTGAACTTCAGAAGAGCGATCTATTTCATCTAGTTAGCTGGTGACTATCTCTGATCACTGTAGCATCTGACTATAACATTTTAATCCAGTGAATTGCTACTTAGCTGTATTTGTTTAGATAGTCTGCGACTATCTATCTGATTCGCAGGCTACCAGTTATAATTGTTTAATGTATTTACAGAAAATATTAAATCGTCTTCCGATCACAAAACTATTTAAAACGGGCTAAAACTCTCACTTGGGGGCCTGTCAAAGGAAGGGCATAATTTGTTAATGGATTTGGGAAGCTGAGATGCCCAGTTTGGAATGCTGCTTTGACAGAGGCAGTGGTCCATGGTGGTGGTTCAGCCGCATATCCGTTGTCTGCAACTCAGGACTGCTGTGTAAGTCTTAAAAGAATTCACCCCTATTGCATGAATTCAGAAGTTTTGGAAGGGCAATAATTGGATTGCTGTGACATGAGGGTGCTAGTAGGAGCTCCGTTTTGGTGGGAATTGATCCCCAGACATTCTTGGGACAGAAATGTCAGCCTCCTACATATAGGGAAATGGTAGACTGGCTGAGTTGATAGACCCAACTGGGTCCCTTGGCAGCCTGCCTCATGGGCTGCTGGGGAGTCAGGGTTCCTTGGGCCTCCAGTCCTTGCACTTTGGCATCCCTGCCTGAGAGGTTCCCCAGGATTTCAGGCCCTCGGCTGGCTCCCCATCTTGTTTCCTGGGCTGCCCACCTGGCTGTGAGTCTTCCAAGGTGGCTAGCTATCCAGCACCCTGAGCGGTGCAGGGGAACTGTCTGAAAATGTTTGGAAAACTCCATTTCAGGTCTCCTTAGATGGAAATTCATTCCATAGGAAAATCCGCATTTCTGACTTATTGTTCAGATCCAGAATGAAAACACTTTCAGAAATGTGAAATCTTCTGCAGGATAGAAACTGTTATCTTCACCATCTGAATTCATCAGTTTGAGGCTGTTTTATCTTGCATCATATCTTGCAAGTATTTGATGTGAATTTTAACGTTGGTTTTATATGTAAGAATAGAGCATGTGAAAAACCAGAAAGTAATTTGCTTTCTGCACAGATGCATTTTAATTTCATGTGTCTCTAGTTCCATTATAGTACAAGTAACCTTGATTTATAATTATCTTATGACAGTCAATATTGTGGTATTTATGTAAATGCCTTATTTGCCAGATATACAAAAATACAAGTACTCAGACTTCCTTCTGTTTTAAGTATTGGGTGTGACTACAAAGATTTCCCAGGTTGTGGAACTGAAATTGTAAGCACCCATGTGTTTATAAGAACAGATTAGACACTGCAGGTGACAAACATCTGTGGTAACTTAAAATGTACTTTTCATCTGCTGTAACCTTCATTGCTAGCAAAACTAATTGCTAATGAAGAGTAAGGTAGGAAGGTTAGAAATAGCAATGGAGAAAGTTAAATTTTAAACTACCCTAACTAATCCTGTGCACTTTAAATTGATATGTTTATGGTTAAAAAAAATGGTGGACGAAATATGCCATAGATATAAGTAGATTCAACTCCACTGACGTCCCGTAGAGAGATGCCTGCTTGTGACAGTGACGCATGTGGTACTGTGCATGCAGTATTCGTTACTTGTTTTTCACGCTTTACAAAAACTTTACCACAATTAATGCTAGTTCTAAAATAAATTGAAATAGGGCATGGGAGCCACCTAATATTTAGGCTTGGCAGAATTTGATTTTTATGTTACCTATTTTTATAAAAAAAAATTTCACAGTTGGGCAGGGTGTATGGGGGGTCAAATGTTTCAAACAACAATTCAAACAACAATTATTGAACAATAGACATTGAGATTCAAAAGTTAAAGCGCTGTGGTGATGACAATTTGTGTTTTAATGGTTATATACTGAAATATAAAAATTAAATAACCTTAAATCAAACTCTTCAGTTCTCAAGCAGTGTTTTTCTTACCTTGCCTGTCAGTAAATTTCAATTCTTATCTATAGAAATATTTTGTCCATTTCCATGTGTATGGTTAAATGGCCATTTACTGATATTTTCCAGTAAAAAAGTAATTCTTCCCAGCCTACTAATACTATAGAAAGAAAGCATAGTGTCCCTCATCTGGGGCATTCTACAGGGTAGATGTAAATAGCTCCCCCACCCCAAGAGGCAAGCTGAGGTGTGGCAGAAGGTTGGAGCCGCATAATGGTGCATGTTTCGCTGGTGCATGTATTATTATTATGCTGCCCTTAATAGCTTGTGTCATGCGCAGGTGGCAACAGGCCTTTTTGCCTGCTGCTGTTTGTTGCCCACAGGTGTTTGGTTAGTAGAAAAGGAGCAGGAGAGAAGAACCTTCTGCTGCCTGTAAGGCAGGTATGCTACTGAGCACCATGCTGTTATACTTCTGCCAGTGGCGGAAAGAACTGGCTCTTGGAAATAGTATCTGCCCAGGACTACTATATCAAAGGCTTTTTCTTCTCCAACCACCATGATTCTTCTCAATTGCCTTGCCTGGCTGATGTCTAGTGCTCAGTTACAACTGTGAATATGGCTCATTTTCTGCTCTTCCTTCACCAAAATCTGGAGTTTAGTTATCCTCCACACATCTGCTTCTCTGTTGACTTGTAGCTAACTCTCTCCCCAGATAAGCAAGAAAACTAACTTTTTATCTCTGTGAATGAGAGAGCAAGCAAGGGGCGTAGGTGAAATTGGATTTTTATCTAATATTGTCCCAGCAGCTGGGACATATTGCTCTGTTTGGTCTGTCCTGCTTTTTCTTTTTCTCCCTCTGTCAACAGAGAACTCCCAGCTTCTGCCCCAATCCCTGAAGAGTTGTTGTGGGAATGAAAACTACCTATTTGTTTTTCATGTAATTTTCAAATAAACTTCGACTGCAAAGTCTGTTTGTCTGTGGTATGCTAACAGTGATGTCAGTTTAAAAAATCCTTGCTTCATTGTTACACCTGAGACCACTAAAATGACAATTCTAATTCCTGTTTTCACCATGGTTAGTTTTATGAATTTCATTAATTTTGGTCACTGAGTGTCATACTAATGATAGTGAAACTGGACTGGTCTGTTTCACTTCCTAGTTTTCTTACCTTTTAAAAAAATAATTACTGGGAAGAAAATCACACTTCGCTGTAAAGTGACTTTTTAAATCCTTTTGTCCTTACTTGAGTTAATTCACTGTCCATATTAACTTGTACCAAGAGCACTTTTAAACTGGATAAGTACTAATACTTGTCACATTTGTAAGTATCCACATAAAATTTTAAGTGATTAAGGACTTGGATCTCTTTAGCCATAATGGCAACAAGTAGGCACACTAGTTCTGCGCAGCAGCAGCTGTCTTTACAGACGAAAAATCTTCCTGTAGCTAAGTGGTGGAGATGCTACGTAGCTACAATCTTTTACGCAGTTGTTAGCTCCAGAAATTCTAGTGCTCACCACGTGGAAGAAAGTAAGTTCCTTTTAAAAACACTAAATATTTGCTCGTGCTAAAAGCAAACGTTTGTCGTCTTGTACTCTTGATTACTGGATTTTTGCTCTAATCCAACCTCCCTAGCCGCCTTCCCCCCTCAAAAAAAGTTAATTTCATATTAGGAAGCAATGTGAAGTTTACAGTTGCAAGCACTCAATGAAGACTATTGGAAAATAAGTCTCTAATGCTAAATTTATGACAGTGACCCAAAAAAGTCGCTTGTTTTTTCTGTTCACTTCAAAAACCCAGACAAGCACTTGACACTCATAAAATACCTTTATCTGCCAATCTCAGTGTTAAAGTATCAGTGTTATCTGCCAATCTCAGTGTTAAAGTAGTAGTTAAGTATTAGTCGTCTTTCACACATGAGAAAATGCAGTCCAGAGAGGCTGTGCCTTGTCTGCACTCATACAGTGAGTTTATGGCAGTATCGGAATTCAAGAGTCCCAGCTCTTAGCCTTTTATCTGCTGGGCAATACTCCTCTTCTGAAATACAGTATTTTGTAAACATACAATAATTCTAGGTTTTTTAATACAAACAAAACATGCTTAGTGTTGAATGTTTTAACATTGGTCCAAATATATAAAATAACTATACCTTTCAGCATTGATGTGGGAAAACTTAACTTTTCTAAAGTGCAATTGCAAAGGCCATGTATGAATAGATAAGATGTTTCACAGTGTTTAATCATTTGCTGGAATTGGTAGTACTGAACAAAGCAAACACTTACGCCTTGTGTAGTCATTTACACCTGACAAAGTGAGTGCAAAAATCACTATTTGAAACCTCCACTCCCACTGGTGGTAACATTTTACATATATCTCGCACAAGTGTCATCCTATAGTACAGGAAAGATTGGCCAGTTTTAATAATGGTTTAAATTATCAGTTTTAATTTTGTTTTGCATTTGTTCTTTTTAGTACTTTTCGTAAAGAGAAGTTGATTCTCATTGGTTAGTATCATTTGATACTACTTTTTGCTAACCAGGAGGATATATCTATGTACTTATTTGAGCATTTATATAGCGTAACATACATTTTAGATTATATTTATATTTTTGATAGAAAATGGTGAATGACACATTTAATTATTAGAGAAAGTTTGATTTTTTTTAAATTCCGTTTGTCTCAAGCTGCATTTAGATGGAAATTGGACTTCAATGTAAAATACACAAAGCAGTTTAAAATTGTAAGTTATATAAACTACTTTAAACGGTACAGAGAAAAAGTGAGTTTATCAAAATGTGTTTTGCATTTAAAACTTAACTAATTTATTAAACAAAGGACGTATCTGTAGGTAGGGAGTTCAAGTAATTTTGTTTCTGGTCATCACATCTACCAGTTCTAAAATTCTGAAGGACCTCATCCTCTCAGTCAATTGTATTCAGTCAATTTCTCAAATTTGAACTAGTCAAATAAACTGAAATGAAGAAAATACTTTCTCAGCACCTGTAGAAAAGGCTACTGCTGTCAAAAGTTGGCTTACCACCAACAAACTCTGTTTCCACGTGCTTAGCCATCGACCAGTTCATTAGTTTGATTTCTTTTTCAAAGTGTTGTCAGCAAACACATGCTGCTTGAATATTTTTTCATTTAATTTAAATTATTTTAATAGATTATTATAGTAAGGCTAGGCTTTATAATAGGTTGACATGTCTTTAAAATTGTTTTTAATTATGTATTTAAAAATTTACTTAACTTAAATAAAAAAGCCAATTTAAATACATGTCCAGTTTTTTTGTTTAAAAACGTGATTGTCCGTCCTACTTCGGTAGTTATAAGAAAGCAGAGAATTAAGTCCACAGACTTGCATCCCCAACCATGTGGGTAAACAAAACAGTAAACCAAACGCTTTGCCCAACAAACCCATAAGGACATGTTTGGCTCTTGTCTAAAGTAAGAAACTGTAATTCATCACAAATATTTGTGACGGAAGCTGTATTGTAGATAGGATTCAAGTGATTTTACCTGTGGTTTCTCATCCTAAAGTTTGCTATTGTAGACTCTGCCTTTGAACCCAAGCAAAGCAAAGTAAAATAACTGAAATTCCAACCCACATTTTCTTCAGCTCAGATGCAAGGAAATGAAAGCTGTCGCTAGAACAGGTGGTGGTGCTGCTGATTGCTGACACAAACTTATTTTCAGCTTCAAAACTCAAGCCTGCTGATCTTGGAGATCTTCAGCTTTTTTTCCTTTTATTAAAAAAAGCTACTAAAAGGTTGATCACAGAAAATTGTCTCTGCAACTGTGGTGAGTTATTGACATTTGGCTAAAAAGAGTGATCTTAGAACAATATTAATGGTTTGTGGCTTCACAAACGCTCCCGACATAGTGTAATAAGGAGGCAAACGCTCCCGACATAGTGTAATAAGGAGGCAAACGTAGAAGGAAAGCTTTAGTTCACAGCAGCAAACACAGTGAAACTTAGCTTAGAAATGAAGGTGGTTGAATACAGTTCTTATTATGCTGTGTAAACTGATACATAGTGGTTTTCTGCACTTGTGAAGTGAGCTGTGTTGGTGTTCTCTGGAGTTAACACATCACCAATGGTTAAAATGCGAAGGTGATTCACTGAGAGAACAGGTGTAACTTTCCCCAAATCCACTGTTCACAGCTCATCTTGTTAAGTCAAAACATGACTTTTAAACTCATAACTGGCTAATGAAGAAACATTTTGTGTTTCTTGTTGAGGGGGAGGAATAAGCATCTGTTAACTACTGCAAGATTTGTCTCAGCCAAAATAAAGGAAGTAATGGAAAAGACTGCAAAATATCTAAATCAGAGCTGTTTCCATAAATTCCAGTCATCACTAATGAGAAAGGCAGGTCCAGTTAAATTGGAAGGTATTGATATGACATAACTTTGTAAAACTAGAACTGATTATAGAAATAGCGGAGAGGAAGTACATGGAGCAGTAAATGTTTGGAAATGCTATTGTATGGAAATGCTAGAGCACTGGTCTAGTCTGGAACTAGACTGACTGCAACAGTAAAGAAACTTCCATGATGATATGGCTTTGTTTTTGAAGACCTCAAGAACAAGACTCATCAGGGAACTGAAAGGAATGTTTGTTTTTCTTTTTAAAACACGTGTATTTCACTGCTTACAAACAAGTTTACTTGTCTGAGACTATTTCAGAAGCATCCAGAGTGTGTGACCTCAGTGGCTGCCTGGCCAAGACTGAGCTGCGGCTGATCTTTGTGAACATTGCACAATTATCTAATACACTACTGTGATTGTACTTGTGTCTTGAGGTGAATAGGGATGTTCGCGTTCACTAGCAATAAGAACCTGTGAGAGCAGCTGTGGGTGCACTTCGAGACTGCAGGCTGCCAAAATGTTAGGCAGTTCTACTTATTTGAATTGTGCTGTAGTGTTCCAGTTCTATAGTCAAGTCTATTAACTTGGACAGCAAATTGATGTAACTTTGAGACAGCATATGAACTTACGGTAAAAGCAGGATGCTTTTTGCTCCTATTGACCACCTACCATACTATGCATGCAGTCAGTTTAAATGTCAGTCTGAAGACTCAGAAGAATTATTTTTCATGGAATGCAAATGTCCTATGTTCAGTTTATTAGCATTTATTTCTTTACACTTAGGTTCTGGGGAAGAGCAAGATGTAAATAAATTAGTGGTCCAGTCAGTGGTCTTCCCTTGTAGCTCCAAGGCTGCTCTAGTCATGTGGACAGTTCTTGGTAGACCATTCCACCAACCGTCAGTCATTGCTCATCTTCAGGAAACGAACTAACTGCTTCACACCAGCGGATAATAATACAAAAATGAGTGGGGAATCTGAGTTAAACATAATGTTATTAAAAATACAGTGTTTTCCCATGTACTCCATGTGTCCAACATTTTTCTCTTCAATAAAACTCTTGAACCGGTATACATTTCTTGGTATGTTAAAAGTGATATTGCCATTCTTGAGGCAGCAGAAATACTCCCCTTTAGTAAAAATTCAGCTTAGTATTTTATCAAATATTTGCGTTTTCCTAGTTAGCATGCTATTTGAAGGTATAACATGATGCTGTTGGATTACTGCAAGATGTGGCACTGCTTCATTTTGTGGTATGAATGGGTATTTTATACACAGTGTACTGTGGATTTCTTAAGATGTTTTAGAGAGATGGGATCACTGGGGAAAAAAAACAAAACCTTCAAAACAACCCTTCTTCCCCAACCCCCCCCCCCCCCAAAAAAAACCATCCACAATTACTAAACCACTGTGCAAGTTTTATCTAGGCTCAAACTTTGCTGAGTTTGTCATTCAATTCAATTCCCTATATAGGAGCTGTTGGATCATTGAGGGTATCTTGATATGCAGTGTCAAACTAATTTTCTCTCTAAAATGGATCCAAGGCTTTTGGGGCTTGTGCTACAATTACATCATCTTTCTCGTGATTGTGTTGTTTTCATGTGAATTGTCTGCTTGCAACATTTGCTTCCTGTTTTTACAAACATTGCAGTCAAAGTGAAAATAAGCTGAGCTGTAGTTTAAAAACAATGAACCTTATTCTTCTGTTTGTATTTTCTGTAGGCTGGAGTGAAAGGGACATTAGGAAGATTAGTAGGAATTTTTGAGGTAAGTTTATTAAAATATCTGTTCAGGTTGTAAAGTCTTGCTGCAAAAATGTCATTTTAGTGAAACTTCTTTCCGAGCTTGAGGCAGAATGCATGCTGGCCAAACTCGATGGTCAGTGTGGAGAAAAAGTGCCTTTATTTAAAAAAAAAAAAAATAAAATAAAAAATGGCCTGTTCGTTTTTTTTTAAAGGGATGCTGTGTGTTCAGTTTCAACTTCAGTTGGAATGATTAGTGATCAGCAGCAATCAAAATCAAACCTCTTATTAAATAATGCCATTCATCAGTAGCTAAGAGAAAGACTTCATTGAATAGTGTTGGACTTATTGATGTGGACTATTATATGCTACTTCACCCTAATGCCACTTGTTGTATTCCCTTGATTTTTATACACACTCTAACCCTTTTTGAACAACTTTCTGGATCTTGAAATGGGAGACCGCTGATTGTAGTTCTGTAGACCAAATAAGGTCACTACAAGGAAGGCTTGCATTATTCCAACTTCTCGAGGCTGCTTTAAAGTTTTTTCCTCCACCCTCACCAAAAAGAAGGGTTTAGGATTTTATTTGGGTGTTGTCCCGTTAACATCTGAGCCATAATCCTGTTCATTTTGTCTTTCAGAATCGGGACAGGAAACACAGAACGTATGTTTATGTACTTATCGTCACAGAAGTGTTGGAAGACTGGGAGGACTCTGTCAATATTGGTAAGACCTTCTTGCCTGTTAGCCTTGCTGTTGTATGTCCTCCCACCCCTCTCCCAGACAGAAGCATGCCAACTGCCCACCCTTAATGTAAGTGATTGTTAGAATAGTTGTTGATTCCTCCATCCCTCCATGACCCTTTAAGAGGCAACTCAGTGGGTTTATTTAGGGACTTGTGTTTTGTCTAATTCTTGAACTTCTGTTTGACCACTCGTTCCTGAAAACTGCATTTAAATCCTTATCAGATCCCCAAATGAAAATTAGATTATCAGTATAATTACTGCAGGATGTTGGTCAATATGCTTAAAAACCCACATGTAGTTAGGCATCTCCTCAGGCGAAGTCCCAATACGAAGAGACGAATGCTGTACATATTGATTGAGATGCCCTAGGGATGAAGTACTTCCTCATGCTAAGCCAGAGAGGACCATCACTTTCTCCTTTTCAGGAGCGTTTCATTTAAAAAGAGACAATTTTTAGATGACGAGTTGAGTTCAAAATTTATGAATTATCTTAAAACCAGTGTTTTTATTTTTGGGGTTTTTTTCTGCCTCAAAAATCATGGAAATAAAATAAAAATATTAAAAAACAAATCTCAGAATCCAAAACCATTGTCAATTGGATGGTAGACTTGCTACTCTAACGATATATCTCTTGTGGAAGGTGGAGACATTTATGTTACACTTGGTTAGGGTAGCCCTTCAGTCACTATGAGATCAAAAGACTAGTGAGAGAGGTCTCTTCAGATTTTTGAATTGGCATTGGGCTGCAAACCCACTTCAATCATATTTGGCAGTGACAGTGCTAGTCAACAGCAAAAACTTCACCGAAGGGATAAATGCCTATCTTTAGGCATCTTGCTGCTTTTACTAATTGCTTTCTCTACCTACAGGAAGGAAAAGGGAATGGTTTAAGATAGAAGATGCTGTAAAAGTTCTGCAGTACCACAAACCAGTGCAGGCCTCATACTTTGAAACCTTGAGACAAGGCTGTTTGGCAAACAACGGCACTCCTGTCATGACCGCGACGTACTCTGACTCTAATGAGAGCTCTGTGTCTGACATCAGATGACTGAAGACATCCCTGTAAAAGAGAGATTTTGGAAAACAGACTGAAACGTTGATTTCCCTCCTCCTTCCTCCCCTTCCCCCTCTCCCCCTTCACAAGCTTCCTCTCTTGAACAAAGCATGGGCAGCAGCCTGTGGCAAAGCAAGTGTTAAGAGTTGCAGTTTAGTGCAAGGTGGGTTTTTTGCTTTTTTTTTTTTTTTTGGATATGTATTTTGTAAAATACATTTTGTGCATGAAGTGCCCCTTTCCTTTTACACCGCTACCATGGCCTGGAGAGCGATGCTGCTTGTTTCGCCTCTGCGTTGTGTTCTGAAGTGTTCCATATGTGTCATCCTATCCATAGCCAGACATCTTTCCTTTTTAATTAAAGACTGCAAATGTGAGATCAGTTCTTAAAATCTTAGTCTGTACTGTAAGGTGCTGTTCAGACCTGTTGTGGTCACTTGCAGCACATATGTATAAACTATTTTTTTAGATGGAGGAACTAACTTTTTAATTTTGCGGGAATTTTTTAAAACCTGGGCTACTTCTAAAAAGAGGGTTTCATAATTAATCAATCTGCCTTGTTTTTTTAAATATAAAACTTTTTGTGATCGTGCTAGTGGCTGGGCCAATTTAGCCCCCCCATAAGCCTCCCAAATTTAGTGCAGTGACATTTTAAAATGAGGGCAGAGTTTTGATCACCTGCAGACATCCCTGGTGCTCAGTTCCTTCTCCTATAGTGTCAGCCAACATTTCTGCTTTTATGTTAGAATGCAACACAAGGAATTGGTCTTCACCACCTAGCCAAAAGCAAACAACCTCAGAAACATGATAGAAACTGAATTTTGGCCTCACTGGTAGGAATGAGGGTTTCAGAGTGGGGTTAAACTCTAGCCAACTGGAGCTTCAAGCACCATTGCTGCCCTGCTGTTTTGGAATTCTTTCCCATCTTGCTGCATATTGCTGATGTCTCTTCTTGTCCACATGCCTTACATCGTGCTGAACTGGATATTGTAATTTGTGCTAAAGCATTGGATTGTATTTACTGAGTGTCATTGCACGAACCTGTGAGGGATGATCTTGTCGTATCCCTGAAAACAAGTCTTGGGGGCGAAAAATTCAGGTGTTGAATCTCTCTTGTACGTGGCGCAGCAGCACTTATAATTGTACCACAGCGCATGCTCAGAATGTTTAAATTCTCGTTGTCTTTGACAAAGGTACATCGGGCTCCCAAGCAGAAATGCTAGTGTGGAGAAATACACCATTTAATAAGGGAGTTACCCTGATGCACTGGGACACCTCATGTTTTGTTGTTTTCTTTTTTTTTTTTTTAATTGATGTAAGTTTCATGCTGTTTTGATTTGCCAACAGTGTTGTCTAGTTGGGAAATAAAATGGAAAGGGTTGGGGCTGGGAGTGGGGTGGCGTAGGGAAAGGTTGGGGGGGGGGGGGAATTAGTTAATCCCTGGCTTGAGACAGGAGCTAGTTACTGCATTTGGTAACTTCTCCTTTGTCAGAGCATAGCCAAGATGTGAAATTAAATCTGCAGTACTCTTTTTTTCCTTTTATTTAACAGAAATTATTCTAATAAATACTCCTACTTTTCAAGAGCATTCTTCTTCCCATTTAGCACTTCCAATATAAAATTCTATTAAGTATCCATGGAGCTGGGGTAATGGGAATTGGTATTTTCGCTATTTTGGCAAATAGCAGTTCAGTTTGAGATCCTATTCCAGTCCTTGACTTGTTCTCCCAACTTTCCTCAGTATGGGATAGCAAGGCTATAAGCAGGGCCAGTGATCACTGGCCTGAAAAGATACACAAGAAAAGGCTGAGAGGCATTATTCAAGAAGTAGTTTGAAACTGAGCATCTGGAATTCAGCCTAAATTACCAGTTCTGTTCCCTTCAGCTTTGAAACAAATGTACAGTCCTTTCTAAGTCTTTGTTGATCAGCCTGAACATAACTGTGAAAAGGGCTTGAATAGTATATCCAGAAATGGACAAGAAAGTGAAAGAATCTGCTCTTTCCAAGCCGTCAGGGGCACCTAACAACATAGCCGTCTACTGCCTTCAGTTGAGTTTTTGTCCTTCTTGTATAGACTTATACATTACAAATGCTTTGCAAGAAAGAAGCTGGTACTCCTGAAAGGGTAACTGCAGTTTTAATATCAATAGCATGCACATTTTTGTTTCCTTAAATCTAAAAATGTTTTTATAGGGCTGTTAAACTGACACTTTCGGGTAGAATATTGTTAATGAGTTGCTAGTGGCTTCTTTGTTTGGGTCAAAAAATAAATTGTGCCAAGAAAGTATTTTAATGTGGGATGAATTGATGCTGTTAATGCAGTTACATTAAGTGGCTGGTGTTATGCCTTATTAATTGGAAATAGAAGACTGAGCTCCTGGGTGGAAGTGGTCTTTATTCAACATCTGTGTACTTAAAACAAGCCTTGCTCCAGACTTACATACATTTTTCCCCCTTAACACCACCTCGAGTTCGCATCTTCCCAATTGTCTGAGGTTCTTTAACAATTCATGTAGCCATGTGGTATTTCAGCGTAAGTAATCTGATCTAAAATGACACTAAATTGATTTGGGATTGACAATGAGCTTCCCTTTATATGCAAAGATGTGAAGATTTTAAGATGGGGCTCTGGCAGCTGTTGTCAGCCTGCTGTGAATTAAATCACTTCAGAGCAAGAGTAACTGACCCAGTACAGTAATCCCTTCCGAACTAGACTAGGACTTCCAGAATCGCTAAGATTGGTGCGCCTGAACATGTTAGCAAGGGTGGAAATTGTTACTCCCCACAAAAAACATGTGTATTGACTGACCCTAAATTTAGAGCTAGGATGGGTGTCAGACCCTTGCTTAGCCAGGGCAGGTGCTGGTTTAATGGTTTGGTGCAGATACATCCTGCCACGTAGTTCCTTCTTGATCAGCATTGGATAATAGTATGATCTTGGGTGCCCTCACACCAGAATAGGGGAGAAATGTCTAGATTTGGTTTAAAAAAATCTTTGGAGATTGTAGCAATCTGGGAAGACTGCAAAGTTCCAGCCACAACTATGAAGGTTTTGGTATGTTCATTTCGGTGCTTTGTATCAGAATTTTCTGCTTCTCATAGACACCAGGGGTTTATTATTGTGTGTAGGGCCCAGCTTGGGAGTTGCTAGTATTAGATTTTCTTAAGCGCCTCTGAACCCAGGGTTCTAATGAGAATCAAAGCCCTGGAATTCATTAATTCATTAATATAAATTCATTAACCTGATCATTTTTTCCCAATGTTTTTGCCAGCTGCACCTTTATTCCATGCTTACGTAAGGAGGGGATACGCACCAGGGTACTCGGAGGCAAGACTGCTTAAAGGGGAGGAAGGAGTAGAATTTGCTGGATACTGAGATCCTGAAATAATGGTTTCCTTTTTGCACCCTATAGTAGGGCTCAAGGTAGGAGGTCAATGATGAGGGAGCATGGGCATGGAGACATAACCCTTGTCTACCTTAGGGAAACTTGGCAAACGTTTCCCCGTGTCACAAATGCTGATTCAGCTCCACCAGAGTTAGCAAATTTGGAAGCCCAAGTACAGTTTTAAGCACTGTGGGCAAGATTGTGAAAAATCCCAGGAGGTGCCTATCTCTGTCTTGCGGCACCTAAATACCTTTTGAAAATCTGGCTCCATGTCACTTAACCTTGCTCAGAGTAGGTTTAGTTGACATGGTGCTTAAAATGCTAGGGGCAGCTAGAAGGTCAACAGTGTAGAAGAGGCTTCAGTAGCGAATAGCCCCTTTTGGAAGGAAGGATTGTGCTTCAAGCTCTTGGAATTATTTCTCAAACCCTGTGGTACAGTGGAACAGTGATTTCTGTGGCATTACTTTTGTGCTTAGGTATCACCATTTAGAAAGTCTCTGAGTTAAACAAATATAGTACCTTGGAGTCTTTGGAAGTAGCTGTTGTAAATCTTTTTTTGTTTTAACCTTGGTTAACCCATGTTAGGGCTTTTTAAAAAGAAAAAAGTCCATCTTAGTAGTAAGCAAAACTGCATCATTCTGCATAAAGTGATTAGCTTGAATCTTTTCCTCATGAATTTTTTTAAAGTACAGGGCATTGTTGTTCTTCCCACAGACTCTTACACTCAGCTATAATTTTAATTTCCCTTCATTAATCTGGCATTGCCACTTTATGGCTAGCAACCTCTCATCTTGTCTTCCCCCCATCTCCAACCCCCAAAATAGATTGTCCTGGGTCATGTTTACTTCTGAAATAAATTAGTCAGCCGGAACAGTGAATGCCATTGCAATATCTCATCTCAGTAGCACTTCTGGTTATTTCAAACCTGACACAGGGCAGATTTAGAATGTGATCCCTAGAGAAAGCAGTTGCCTAAATGTTTTGGTTGGGGTTTTTTTTTTTTTAAATCAGGGTAAAAGAATAAATGGTTTCCCACATCTGCCACTCAACCTGTTTTAAAAGCCGCCTGAAAATCAACCACTGAAGCACATGGGAAGGCAGAGCTCCTATACTAGTCAAAACTCAAGGAAATTGTGCGTGGCAATAGGAATGGAGTTATTGTTAATGGTAAAAATAGTAAATGTTTTATGGGGGTAACTGATTTTAAAAAGAAACATGCAGCCACTCTCACTATCCGCTTGGCTTTTGCCATCTGTCAAGCATAACTGTCCTGAGGTTACTCTGTTCTTCAGTGAGGGGAAAAAACAAGTGGTGAACTGTAGACCAGCTTTCCACTGGAGGGGTAGTACTCTCTGCTCAGACCTTTCTGTAAGAAAGTATCTTCTGTGTGAACTGTTGACTTCAGGGTTAGCCTCATTGGGCTCTCTTGCCTCTTGAAATCTGAACATGAAGGTTTTTGAGCCAAAATTTTAGTTCTTTTCAGCATGGCGCTCAATGCTTGGTGCGGATTCTGAAGTCCCTTTGCCTGTTAGAGGTTTCGTGTGGACTGTGGCGCTTCATAGTTCAGCGGTGCTGCCACTGAGCTATACTACAGACTGCACTGTTGCTGGCCTGAGGAGCAAGCGTATCCGCACTTGGGTCTCCTGTGTGACAGTGTGGGGCGAGGGGGGAGGTATTTTTGAGGGAAGGATATAGATATTCTAATGAATAATTAGACTTGGAACTCAGACATTAGTACAGTTTTGAATACTGATGCTTTCTTTCCTTCAGGCAGTTTTTTCCCAGGTGCAAGCTTTAGTTTGATTTGGCTGTTGTGATGGTCGTCTTGAAACCAGCAGGTATTTGTGCTTCAGGATAATAGACTAATAATTATTGAGCTGCTGGAAAATCAGTTAATTCTTCTAAAGATGAAAATGTGGAGGGGAAGGGAAATCAGCCAGATGAAAGGAAATGCAACTGTACTCATTGGAGCTTCTGGTGCACATGTAGTGTCTGCTCCCTCCCACAAAAACATTTTTGGGAGGGATTTTAAATTTAAAATGATCTGCGTTTGGATGAGAAGTGCCATATGTAAATTTCTCTACATAAATACATTAGTAAGCACCTATGGCAGACGTGCTATGATGAAACTGGAGATCTGAGGCTTCTTAAGCCCCTGCAGGTAGTATGTTTTCCTTGGAGACACCAGGAGGCGAAGTAAGGGATTGTTTTGGTCTGATAATATTCCTGCAAACTGGGAGCCACGATGTTGCCAGGAATAAAGCAAAGTATCTTCTGATCTCCCCATAAAGATGGATTTTGGTTTTAGTCTCATGACTTACTAACATCACTGGAAGAGCTGTTTTATTCCTGTTCTTGTCGCGTTACATACCATCTAGCGACTGAAGCCTGCCTCTGAGATTATAATACTTTTACTGCTTTCTTCAGTGTTGGATGACCCTTTTAGGAAATGTGAGTCTGATGTGTGCATCTCTAAGTGTATTGTGTGAAAAACATTGACTTGGTTAAATACTATTTTGTAAAGTAAAAAACTGGAGCAAATAACTTTAAAGAATAGATTCAGAATGCCTTGATTGAATTAAGTTAATAAGACTGATTGGGGCTGATACTGTAACAATTCATGTATGTGGAGGGTTTGGGATCCTGAAAGATGCTCGTGCCACATGCACTAGAGAGAGGTCTGAATGCTGAAGGCCTGATCTCTTCTTCTCCTCCCCCTTGTGCAAAGCCCTCATTCATGAGTTGCAAAGAGAGGACTATGCTCTAAGTAAGATGGAATTCTTAATTTAGCTAAGGTTCTGAATCTCAGTGTAACTTCACAACTGTAAAATCCCAAGTGAAGCTATAGAATAGGGTGGCCAAACTTGCTGACTCTCCCCCCCCCCAAAAAAAACAAACAAACAAACAAACACACAAAATAAAACCCGCCTCCACGCTGGGCAGAATTCTCTAGCCTCACCACCTTGCTGCAGGGCACAAACTCTGAGCTCCCCACCCCGGTCTGGTGATGCTGTGAGCCACACTAACTGTAAAAGAACCGCATGCGGCTCTCAAGCTACAGTTTGGCCACCCCTGCTATAGAAGATGTTTCTCTTGAAATTAGGCATCATAGTTGGTGTGAGTCGGTGATCATCTCTCATAAAAGGAAGGTATATCTGGAACTGCTGAAGGTCTACACTGCTAGACAGCATTGAAGTTGGGTTAACATTCGTGATGAACTGCATTAACCAATTAGTTTAAATCTAGTGAGAGGGGATAGAAATGTCTGAATGAAGCGATATTGCTGATTTGACAAAGGCTTTTAACACTACTATCTGGAGCAGATGAAAAAGTAAAACCTCAGTCATGGTATTGAATTATTTTTTTGCATCTCAACTATATTAGATGAAGATCTGAGAAATAAAACGTTTGGAGATGAGGCTAGAAAATAGCATAAATTCTTCATAGAAAACATTGCTAATATGCCACTTTACTAGATATATGGATCTGTGGTTTTATTTGAGGAAAGTCCTGACAGGTCCGTGTAGTTCTTTGCAGCTGGAAGGTGGTACATTTTATAACCAGATGGAAGCTTGTTTGCTTTTTGCTTCTGTCAAAATGAGCACTTTGGGATTTGCTTTCGTTTTTATGAGGAGGAATTGGTTCCTCTATCTTATGTGGGTTGTGACTGTAATTGTAACATGGGTGCAGTAAAAGCAGATACTGAGTTTGGGTGAGCCCTCTGTGACAGCTGTGCTAAAAGATGAAACTGCTACAGTGGGCCAGTGCTGGAGTAGCACAGTGATGCTATGGTGGGTTTTGAAGGTCAAGATCTTTGGCTTCTAGGTCAGAAGAGGTTAGTGTGGGAATCTGCTCCAGTTCGACCTGCTGAGAGAGCATTGCGACCAGCTCTCAGTGAGGAGGGCTGTTGCCATGGAGGGAGGTAGGAGATAGGAGATGTTAGAGGAAGAGGGAATTCAACTAAAATATTAGTGAGTGTGTGTCAGCTTCAGTTACTGTCTGGAAGAAGCTTACATTTCCTTACCAGGGTTTCTCTTGCTCCAGAAAACACTTGAGCAAATTGTAAATCAGACTTCACCTAAGCGAAAGCAAAAGCAGTTGGAATTCACCTGTTAATCTTCATGTCATCTTTTAAATCATGCAACTGGGGGGAGTAGTGTTTAGTCATTAAAGCTTGGTTCTGGAGTCCCAGGTAAGCCTGGTTTCTATTTCCAGCTCCACCCCTGACTAAGTGACTTTGGGCAAGTCACTGAACTGCTCTCTGTCACAATTTCCCCTTTTGCAAAATTTAAGAGTATTTGCTCACTTTTTGTGAAGTGCTTTGAACTTGCTATAAAAGTGCAAAGTCAGTTATGTTTTGATATGTGCTGGACAGAGATTAAACAGAAGCGCTTTTAGTTTCCTTAGTTATTAAAGAACATGATGTTACCCTATCTTTTGCACTAACATTTGTCTGTTTCTTCTTTTAAAACAGCGATTTTAAATACCTTGTTTTTATGTCTGCATCTCTTGCTCAGAAGGCAATGGGTGAGCTATATATAGTTTTGCAAGTGCTACGTTTGTGTTTCACTTTTCCTTGAGTGGAGGTCATGGCTGACGATTAAAAACAGTGCTGGGGCACATGGCTGAGGAGAGAGATGATTGCTTGGAGTCTGTTGGTCCTTCTGTCCTCATCTACATCATGAAACTGACCGTTGTTGAACACTGATAGCAGCTCATGGTCCTGAACTAGTGCTGAAAAGCTGCATATGTAGGCTAATGTACAGAGGGCTAAATTGTTTCCACTGCCATTACAGAAAGCATGATGGGCCCCTTTCCCCTCATCTCAGTTGAGCTTTGTGTAAGTGTGCTACAAATCACAATAGGAGGTAAATGTGTTCAGCACTGATTCAAGGAGACCCCCAAATTGATTTCCTAATACAAATACGGCTTAAGGAAATAGTTACTTTCATGAGGTGGATCTGTTATGCTTACTGTCCATACAGGAGATGAGAGCCTCAGTGGTTGCTGTCATCAGTGGCTTTAAAATCTCAAATCAAACATTGGAAAGAGATGGAAATGCTGTTTTCTGCAGGGCTCCTTTGTTTGGATTAGAAGAGGAAGTAAATGTTGGCATTTCGGGAGCTGGAGAGCTATTTTAGAACTAAACTGGTGAGCAAGTTACAGCCTAAATCCCCCTTGCACACAACTTGTTTCAACTAAAGAGAGGAAGTTAGAACAGATTAGCATCCTTTCTGTGTCATGCTATTGCCAACCTAGTCTTTTAGTTTAAGCATGTCGTCTTCTGTCATCTTATATCTGCACTGCCAAGAAGATCTTACATGTTCTGCCCATTTCCCCACCTGTAAAATGGGTTTCAGAACTCATCCATCTTTGTAGAGAGCTTTCTGATCCTCTGACAGAAGGTGGTATATAAATGTACACTGATATGTTGGCTGTAGAGTCATCATACCTTTACCCAATCAAGGAAGAGGAGTAGATGGGCTGGGCAGAAACATTTTAACTGGATTTAAGTGGCATTTGTTAGGGTGTCTTTCACTTGCGTGAAAAGACGCTCTTTTTCAGAATTTAGCTGATTAAGTCTCCTGGGAAAGTGAGAGCTTTGGAGCTGTACTTCAGGCATGATTGTGTGTCCTCTGAAATTGATCTGCAGGTTCCTTGTGCATTTTCTAAGATACCTGTATGAAATAGCATGCTTGGGCTTTTGTAAAAAGCCAAAAATCTGCAGGCATGCCACTGTGCATGCTCTGCCTATTCTTGTTGCAAGACTACCATATAAGCCAAATCTAAAATATGTACCCCAGCACAGAGAACAGAATCCCAAGTCTGATCAAAATCCATTCTGAATAGGTATAAAAAAACTATAGGTAGGGATCCTTTATAATAGAACAGCACAGGTTTGACTTCAGTAAATCTGATGATCACAAGTATCTTGGATTTTGCTGTCATTCCTTACCTAATCTAGCTATCTCTACAATCAAACCGTTAGTCATTATGACTCTACAACGTCAGTTATATTTCTTAACTTGTTTCTCTGTGTGGCTCTATCTAAGATGGTACATTTGAATTTATCTTTATGTCCAAGAACAGGACTTCGTGAGGTCAGTCCACGTACTGACTGCCACTTTACCTCTTCCGCTGGTTACTTCTGCAATTGGCAAAACAAACTGACAGTGCCAAGAGAAGCTGTCTTTCTGGGAGCTGGATGCAGTAGATATATTGTTAAGTCACTTGGAAGATGCCGAGCTGGGAGAACAGCATACAAACCTGTAATGGTGGCTGAGACATTGGTAATCCCAGTGTTGGCTGTTGGGTATCTGCGGACCAGCAATTCGGTTTTCAGAAGGAATTGCCAGGTTAATTTGTTCTATCAGTTTTCCCTCTTCTAAGCAAGCTGGTTTGTCAGAATTAAAACGACGGCTGGCATTTTCAAAGGCGCTGAAAGGAGTTAAGTCCCTAGTTCTGTGAATTTCAGTGGGTTGTGGGTATCTAACTCTCTTACGCTTTTTTACCCCTACAGAATGGCTCTTTACCATTTGTGTGTTTCTTTGATTTTGGGGTAAATTTGACACTTCTTTTTGTAATCTTCTCTGAAATCAAAATGGGTCTTAAAAATAAGAGAATTGTGAGGACACTTCAGAGATCTAGTATTTCTGCAGAGGTCTCTGTTTTATTTGCTTTTGTTCTCTTGTCTTGGATTCTCTCATTTGTGATCTCTTTTTTTGTTCAAGATACTATTGGTTGAACGGAAAACATGTTTTTCTTTGAGGGCCAAATCTTAGTTTAAGCCTATGAATAATTCAGATGCAAACTCTTTTATTACTGTTCGCTATGGGCTGAGCAGGTTCAGTAGATAGCTGGATCATTTTGAACTTTCATCCTTTGGTGTTTTTAGAGACAAGGCACAGGGGGCTTTGCTCCAGGTTCAGCTGTGGTATCACTATGGAATTCTCACGTTTAAAAGAAATCCATGTATAGGTTGGGCCAGATCCTCAGCTGATGTAAAGCAGCACATTTTCACTGAAGTCGAAGGCGTTACAGTGGCTTAGATCAGATGATGATCTGGCCCCTTGCTTCTGAGAGTGCAGTTACTTTCTCTTTTTAAAAGATGTCTCTCAGTTTGAGTTGTGAGAGAGGGGGAGGGCATCACTGTCTTTTAAAAATTGGTGAACTCAAGTTTTGACAAGTGTAGGTTGTAATCTAGTGCCAACCAATAAACGCAGCAGTATTTCACACACAACTATGCTTATCGTCTGGTATTTATTCTTGCTAATGTTGTTCCCTGAAACTCTGAACTTTAAACATGTTACGGGGAGGGTGAAAAAGAACAATGTGCTTGAAGGAACACATTGCCTCTATGAATCTGCCAGGTAAGTCAACAATCAGGTGAAGGATACTAAATTTAAGCGACACCTCCATCTTGAAGCCCTTCACGTTGACTAAGGGCTTGTCTACATGGCGAAGCAATTCCAGAATTAGGTAGGGTGTGAATTTAAAGTGCAATAGCTATTGAGGAATAGTTCCCCGCATAGACACTCGTATTCCAGTAGGAGAGCTTTTTTCTGATATAGCTTAATTCAAACTTTGGAAGTAGATTATGCTAAACTGGAAAAAGACACTCTTGTAATGGAATTAGAGTGTCTACATGGGAAGCTCTTCTGCAAAAGCTTTTCCATTCAACTTTCCTGTGTAGACAAGCCCTGACTAAAGCCGCTTTCTGAATGGTAGATCTTAAAATTGAAGTGTCTTTCTGCTTATGTTTAGGATCAGTTGGGTGGTCCAAAGAGCAACACCATGACATGCTCAGCTTCACTCTCCTCCCTTTTCTTTCCATGCAGATGCTTGCCCTCTTGCCTCTTTGGTTTTAGATTTGCTATTGGTGGTGTACTGCTGTTGCAGTAGCACATACGCGCCCGCCCCTCTTCCCCCCCCAAACAACTAATCCTGGACTGGGACCTCCCTGTGCTAGGCATGGTGCAAAATATCTTTTTGCACGTCTTTTTGTTGGTGAGTGGGAAGAGCATGGAAAAGAGCTCCTTCGAGAGTGGCACATGAGGTGCTACCTACCAAACATCAGCAAGTCAAGTACCTTGCTAATAGATGCAAAAGGAAACACTTGAAAAATCTTGTCTCTTCTGCTGAAATGATTTTTGTCAAGTAACAAAATGGCCAGAGGAGAAGTGTGATGGTTCGCATTGATAGTGATCCCTTTTAGCGTGACACAAATCACATGATGCAAGCTCCATTTTGAAAAGTAAAACACATCACTGGTATATAATGCCTGTAAGGCCCAGTCTACACTTACCTTCGGGATTCGGCGGCAGTCGACGCAGCGCTATGCCACTTACCAGGCTGGTTTTCCTGCGTCGATTACTGGATCGACTGAGCGAGTCTACACAGACCGCTCAGTCGATCCAGATATGTTGAACTGATGGTGGCGAATTTGCCGCGGTCTGTGTAAACCTAGCCTAAGTCTCTTTACACTTGCATCTTTTCCAATACCTGGAACTAACCATTTTAAGCATCAGCTAATGAGACTGAGGTGAAGGAGTAGTCATGTGAAAGAAACCATAAAGATCTCTCCAATTGTGGTTTGACTTCACCTACTATGGAACTGCAATCTCCTCTCAGTTTGTAAAAGCCTACTTACAAAATCATGCCGTGCCATTGGGCCCGCATTGACCCAGAGAGAAGAGTGCCATCTGCTGAATCACTAGTACGAATCTCCGCACTCCACTTCATTATTGCTGGAGATCCTCTCTCTATCTACTGACTTATACCTGAGCCTGCTTAACTTACAAGATCTCACAGCCCGAGACTGCCTGGCTTCGTGCCTCACTGTAAATAAACTAATCACCTTTTCCAGAAAAGAAGTTGCTTGCTGATTCAAATTCCATCTTCCTCTAAAATAGAAAGCTGGCTCAGAAGCTCCGTATTGCGGTGTCAGTTTTACCAGTTGTTTTCCTTCCCTCACACTCACCCAGTGTTGGGGGTGTGGGTAATCCACCTACCTTCCTTTAGCCGATGGTGTTACGGCTTTTTATCTACAGATGTCACCAAAGTTAAGAGTTAAATTGATCTTTAAGCTCACTCCAAAGGCTTAGAGATGATTTCAAAGCAACCTTTTTCGGAAAAAGGAACCTTATCTGAGCAGCGTACGTTTTCTGGTGACAGAGCACCCTTCAGTGGGGGATTACGCATGTTACACCAGAGAGATTTATTTCACTGACTTGTGCCAACTACTCAATTTGGCTGGATATAAATAACCACTGCACCACTTGTAGTAGTACTTCTCGCTTGGCAAAGTTGGTTAAATTTATCCCGTGCTATTGCATTAATTGTGTTTTAATTTTTGTCCCATTTGATGATGCTGCAACCAGCAAGAGGGTGGCAAAAAGCTTTACAGGATTGATGGTTTCAAACCTGATGGGAAAGAAAAAGAAAACGTTTAGAGACAAGGCTTGAAGGAGAACTAGCTTGGGGACGAGAGCACAAGTGTAAATGTGACTACATACTCCACAGGTAATTGTGTCTTTCTAGCCGTGGGAGGAAGGAAAAAGTTGGGCAGTCTCCTTTTGGGTAGCTCTGCTTTCCTAGAGTGCAGGCATTACATTTAATGTAGCATTCCCTATCTCAGGTTGTAGCTCTACCTGATGAGCAGATAGATGAAAAACCCTGCCTGCCTAATATTCCAAACACTAATAGCACTTTGGTACCAGGTGGTACTAACATTGTACTTACATAGTACTAACATAGTTTTACTAACATAGTGGTTACTAACATTGTACTTACATAGTGTCTTTTAGCAGAAGATCTCCACAAGCACATGTCCTAGTTAAGGGATAATTACACCCTAGGAGTGAACAGTCAGGCCTTGAGCCCTTACCGATTGCTGGGAGGGGACCCTTATCCCACCCCCTTCTGTCTGGGGGATTTAAGGCTGCGCAGCTCCCTGTCTCATGCTCTTATATCCCCAGCAAGCCAAGCTGCCTAAAGCCTGGTGCCTTGTGGTGGCTTTCTCTCCACGGGCTAGGCACAGTGTCGCCAGCAGTTACAAGTTACCAGCCAGTTCCTTCCGAGCAAGCTCATTTATTTTTAAGGTAAAATAATTACAGAGAAAACACGAAAACAATACGCAGCTAGGGACCACCCTTGAACAGAAGGCCCTGTCCGTTTGCTGGATCGAAAGGAAGGCCCTGAACCCAGCCATTTTATCGCCAAAGCCCTTTCTTTGTCTGCTGGTCTCTTGAAAACCCAGTTTGACCCAGTATACGGAAGCCTTTTTAGGGGTGGTACATCTGTGGAGGGGTTTGCAACCTGACTGCCTCACCTTAATCCCCTCCTTCCCCCACTGTTCTTAGTTCCTGCCCAAGTTGTGGTATCTCTCCCCCAGTGCTACATGCATTCTTTGGCCCATGGTGATACGGAAACCATTCAGACTTTACAGCATGTTCCCCAAAGATCCTGCTTGCAATTGTAGCATGTCACTATGCTTTCCAAACATCAGCTATCAGTAACGCAGGGATTTTGATCAGTGCTTTGTTTAAAGATGCACTCTTCTACATGGTCAAACAGCTGCATGCTTCCTTAGGTGGTCTTGATGTTTGCTGTGCCTCCATGGGGTGCTAGACAGCGTTAGTAGTCCAAGATTTGAGTCATTGAAGCCAGGCATCCTCTAGATCCAGCCTCCTGCAAATCCCACGTCTTACAAAACCTAAAGTTCTTCTGATATTTTTTGCCCATATGTGAAGCTCAAACTCCAGCTCTGATCCTCCCCAAACTCTGGAGTCACTTGAGATCTCGGAGAGGGAGGAATTAGTCAGTTAGGTTAGGAAAGTAACTAGCGTCAAACCAAACGAAATGTACACGTGCAGAGAAGCTCTGTTGAAACAAGGGGTCACAGGCAGCCTGTTCTCACTACTGTGTTGGCTCAAGGGGCAGGCTGTGGCCATTAAACTGAGCTCTGCAATGTAAGTTCAAGCCCTGTCCTTGGCAGAAATTTGAGTATGATCTGTAGGCATGTTGCACTATCTGCTTCTGTCAAGAGGGCTTTAGGCTTTTGGGAAATGTGCCCTGAGTCATCTAACTAGTTTAGAAGAGGCTCTAATTTTTGGAGTTTTGGAGGGGCCCTCTCTGCCCCCCATGTGAACTGGGATCTTGGAGCCTTATTGATGAATTAATGAGTATTGATTTAATCCCGTAGAATACAGTGGTCAGTAAAGGTTTGGTCTGCTGTTGGCTACAGCATCAGGAATGTTATCAGGATCGTTAGAATAAGGGACTCTAGAAGCACATGAGAAATGGCTGCACTTTATCGCATGTCCCATTATTAACAAAACCACTAAGCCCATGAACAGTCCCACAAACACTGAAATACAATAGCAGCTAGTGCAGAGTCTTGAGCCCTGGGACTGGTATGCACATCTGCGGCTGGTGGACCCTGGAGCGACAGTCATCTTCCGCTGCCTCACCACCACCGCCACCTGTGGTGGTGATCCTGGCGTCTCCCCGTGTCTCTTGCCCTGCTTGCCACGGTAATCTTGCCATTTGCTGCTGCAAGGTTATCTTCTGGACCATTAGTCCTGCTAACCTGTTTCACCCCTAAGGGATTGTGTGGCTAAGCTAAATATTTTACAGGCTTCGGGCCTGTACGCCCTGGGTTAGAACAGTGATCGATACGTACGCCTCACCTCTCTATCCCAAACATGCTTAATATCTTTTATTCTTGGCTACAGTCTGTGGGCACGGGGCACTGCTGGGTGGTCTTGAACTCTCCGCGAATGACTGTGTTGGGTCATTGGATATCTTTCATAGGCTGTAGTCCGGAGAGGTGGGGAAGGCAATCCTGCACCCTTTTGAAAAGTTACTATTCTCCCTTGTGTGGCAGTCTTCATCCCCTAGCAGACTACAGATTCACATGTGCTATCTCCCCTCTAGTAGAGTGCAATAGAAACATGCACCATGTGGAAGGCTGAACATCTGTCTTTAGTATGTTATAGGAAAATCCTCTTCTCTTCCTCCACGGTGAGCTAGTTAGCAGGTATAAGGGTGAGGAACTTGTTACAGTAACTTCATATCCACACATGCCTAATGGCTACAGAACCCAACAAAACTACTTAACTTTAAAGGTAACAGAGCAGGTTCTCCATGGGTGTGAATCAGTGTAGCTCCATTCACAGGCTTCAGTGGAGCTATGCCACTTTCCATGTGCTGAGGAGCTGGCTCATAGGATCAGAAAGAAGGCGACTTGGACAGAAGGCAGGAGCACGCAAGCTCCCACCACAGCAGAATTACACAACCCAATGCTGGATGGTGCAGGCTTGAGCAGGAACACAAAGTTAGGGCTTGCCTGGAAGGACGCATCAGACACACTCTGGGAAATACTGAAAGGAAGAGTGTTCCAGAACCGTCGTCCCTTGCCCAAGCTATGCTGTAAGACAAGAAGCAATTTCAGCCATGGCACGCTCCACTGCTGAGTGAGGACATCCATCAGGTAGGCTGGTCCTGTATTACTCAAGGTTTTAAATGCCAAAAGTAAAAAAAAAAAAAAAACTTGAACTGTCTGTGTTGAAAGGCAGCCACATTATTCTCTCACTGCAGCCAAAAACGTATCTCAGATTCCTTTTGTTTAGGGTGATGCTGGATCACCAGTTCTTGTGTTCCTTGACCCAACCTTCCAGTGATTGCTAGGCTGGGTGCATTTAATTTTCAATAGCCTCAAAACTCTTGAGTATCTAGGCTCTCGTATGGCCCCAATTCCCTGTACTATTTCAGGCCTGTAATGGCCTGGAAGATGGTTCCCTGAGGACTCATCTACAGGTGCCACTCAGGAAAGTTAAGATAAATCAGCTAAAGGAGTGAAGTTAAAGCGCTCTCATTCAGGTGTAAAGTGGCCTTAGTTGGCTGTAGATAAGGCCGCTTTACTCCTGAATGAGAGTTTGGTTAACGTGCTTTAGCTTACACACACGAACTTCACATCTTTAGCTGGTTTGTCTTAACTTCCCAGAGTGTCTTGTAAATGAGCCCTGAGCCAGCCACTTATAATTTAAGAAAGGTCATACTGGGTCAGACCAATGGTCCATATAGCCCAGTATCCAGCCTCTGTCAGTGGCCAGTGCCTGATGTTTCAGAGGGAATGAACAGAATAGGGCAATTTCAAGTGATCCGTCCCCTGCTGTCCCATCCTGGCTTCTGGCTGTCGGAGGTTTAGGGGCATCCAGAGCATGGAGTTGCATCCCTGACCATCTTGGCTAATAGCCATTGATGGACCTGCCCCCCGTGAATTTACCGGATTCTTTTTTTAATTCTCCCCCTACCTGTGTGCAGTTGGCTGGGAGCAAGTGGCTAGGTCAGGGCTTTTTTGGGTGAGCCCAACCTCTGCTCCTGTGTGGAAGTTGCACACTGTGATGGGGTGTACAAACCCCTATGCCAGCAAGGCGAGGGCCATTTAACAACTCTGGGCTCAAACTGCTGTGCCTCCCCCTGCCTGCCCTTTGTTGGGTGGGGAGGGAGGATGTGAAAGGGAGAAGCCCAGCTCAGATGCTGACAGACCTGAGCGGAGAGCAGATCTCCGCTCCTGGAGGGGGCCTTGTGGAAGTCAGGAGCTGCTCCGGCAACCACTGCTGGTCTGGGCTCCCTTTGAAAGGGAAGAAGAGCCTAGTGCTGGACCAGTACTTTGGGGCTATTGGTAGCAACTCCCTGGGGGAGCTGAGTTAGGCTCCAGCCCACCACAGGCGCTCTGAAGGGTGAGAGGCGAGTCGCACCCACATGTCCATTTGTGCTGGTAGGCCCAGAAGGGGGGGGATGCCCGGAGACTCGGTTGGAGGGAGGCCTGAGTCTCCCACAACCTAACTTGGGCTGTTGACCTCCTACATACTAAAAACCAGTCAGGGTGAGCGCAGACTGCAGAGCCCTGCCATGCCCCTAGGGAGTGCCCTAGGAGACCAACCCTGTCACGCTCCCCTTTGTGGGTCATCAAGGTCAGGGTGTCGCATGTTTCAGGGTGTGTTTGTGTTTGCTGAGAATTAATTGCCATCTCTGGCCTGAGCGGCAGCGCTGGATTTGGATGCCGGGGCCCATAAAGGTAAGTGATTCTTGCATGGCGAAGACCAGCTCCCAAGGGAGGCCGAGCCAGTGTGGTTGGTTGCAAAGTGCCACACAGCTCTAAGGGGCTACGGCGTCAGCAGTGGCTGGGAACGACTGTTCACAGGGTCAGAGATCTGCTTCTGTTCCCGAACGCCCGGGCAGTGGAAGAACTCTTCCTGCGCAGAGTTGGGAGATGTATTCTGCACAAGCGTACTGTGACGGATGGATGGCCAATGCCTAGTCCCTCCGTCACCTCCTCCCCAGGTTCAATGGGGTTGCCTCATCATTCTATGATAGATAAACCGAGTTGCGGGGAGTTTACGTGAGGGGGAATGAGCCCTTAAAACATGAGGTCCGATGCAGATATTAAGGTTCCTGTGAGCCCTTAAAGTAAGAAGCAGCTGTTTCAGCCCCCTTCAAGCTGTTGTACGTTGCTGGGTGCTGCCCTCCACGCCAGAGGTGGCCGCTTTTCAGTCACATGGTGTGCGTGGGGCTTGCAAAGCAACTTGGGATCCAGCAGGTGCTTAAATAGATTCTACTTTCACCTCAAGCAAAGGGCAGTTGCATTAAAGAGGGAATGTGCTGAGAACATGCTACAGACGAGAGCCTAGGGCAGAGGTTTCTGCAGACTTAGACGCGTGCAGTAGTAAAAACAGCTAAGCCTTTTCTATGGCATTGCTTGTACTGGTGGTGAAATACAGATCCTCATTTTCCTAGGTCAGAAAACACCTAGCCTGAAACCTATTTCAACCATGGTTACAAGCTACCCTCAGGCTGATCCTAAATAGAACAGACTCCATGGAAAGCTAAAAGGACTCTTTCATGGCTTGAATGACTTAATGTCTTCTAGGCAGCTGCAAGTCCCCTTTTCACCTGCAGAGAGCGCCCGCTCTGCATTTATATCTCTCCAAGGAAATTTCCTAGAAATTCTTATTTATTTTTAACTGTGGCTGGAGATGAGTGATTGGGAGGGGGAACTGCCCATCTTATCTACTCTCTGTTTGTTCTCCCCAGCATTTCTCATGCAGGAAGCAGGGACCAGCGAAGTGCATGATGAGGTTATATAATGTACCACTATTCCATCTGGATAGCTCTCAGCTAATGTCTGAGAGAGGCTGGGGTGGATTCAGCCTGCGATTTTCCCGGGTGCTTAATGAAGTGAAGTGCCCAGCTTCCAGTGAATTGTGACCCCCTTGCCTTATATCTCACAGGGGTCAGGGTCACCTCATTCCCAAATAATCTGCACTTGGAAAATTGCAGCACACACACCTCTCCCCTCAGCTCTCCTGTTTTTAACAGCTTAGGTTAGTGTGGACCAAATAGCAAAACAAGGGACTCCTAACACGCTGCATTTCTACAGAGCTTTCCACTCACTAATGCAGCAGATAACCATTAGTTAGGCAGCACAGTTCCTGCAACCCCCCACCTCCTGCTTTTTTTCTAATAGAGGGGGTAGGAACATGGGACATACAAGTTACACCCGCAATCCTCTAGAGGGGCCAGTAGTTTTGGATGCCACTGTTTCCGGGTGCCCAATGGGAGAAATGGAGGGTCAAGTTTTTTTTTGTGGAGATGCTGAGCACCCGTAACCCCAGCTGGCTTCAGCTGTAAGCACCTCAGAACAGGGACCGAGTCTTCCTATGTCTCTCTAACACAACACGATTCTCAACCTGAGTGGAGGCCCTGAGTGCTCTGTGGTACAAATAATGGCGATCAAGCATGTGAAATCCATGCTGTATCACAGCAGGGTCACTTGGACTTTTCTGAGCCGGGGCATCAGTCCTGTTGGTGGAGAACATGACTGAGGACAATTGCATCATCTCATAGGCAGATGCCTTCAAATCCAGGTCACCTCTTAGGTAAGTGACGAAGGGAGCAGAGATGGGCTATGACATTGTGACTTACAAAAAATGAATGGGGGCAGTACTTTTGTGTGTAGAAGGAGATGGGAGTCAGGACTTGTGGCTTCTATTTATAACTTTAGGCAGGAATGTAGTCTAGGGCTATATCTAGCGAAGGTCGATTTTATCCAGATCCATTGAGCGAAGTGGAAACCCGTTCAGTCGATCCAGCAGTCGATGCAATAAAACCGACCCTTCAGGTGGCATAGCGCTGCGTCGACGGGAACACATTTCTCATCAGCACAGTGCAGTGAAGATGCTGCATGGAAGAGGAGTTATGAAGTCAACGGGCGTTACGTAAGCTACTCTGCGTAGCTTGCATAACTTTTGTCGACTGCCGCCAAATTTCCCAGTAAGTGTAGATCTGGCCGACGCGGAGCAAGGGAGCACATTTCCCGTCAGTGCAGCGAACTGAGGACACCGTGGTAAGTAGCACTCAGGAAGTTGACAGAAGATACGCAAGCTACATAGAGTATCTCCCATCGACTGCCACCGAATTTGGCAGCAAGTGTAGACTTAGGCTAGGGGTTAGCGTCTGGGCTTCAGTGTCAGGACTCTTGGGCTCTCTCCCTGCTTGTGTCAGTGACTTCCCAACTGACTAGACGCAAGTTGCTTTTACACCTCTGGGCCTCGATTTCCCCCGTCTGGCAAATGGAACTTAACACGTGGTCTCACCAGAGTGTTTTGTTTAGTTAGCGAAGGTGGGTAAAGGGCCGTGAGATCTTCTGATGGAAGGGGCTAGAGAAAGTCAAAGCCTCTCAGCAACGGCGGGGACTCCTGGGCAGCAGACCAGGCCGATGATAGGAAGACGCAAGGCACAGGGCTGTGCGCGCCACTTGTTTGCAGCTCGGGGCACAGCTAACGACATTGTGCAAATCTGCACAGGCCTCACAATTCAGCTTCTCCCTGCTCGAAGCTGAATTTCTTCTTCTTCCCCTTTTGCTCGACTTTGTGCACTATTAACTCTCCTTCACTGAGGTGAAACAAAGGAGCTAGAGAGAGGGAGGAGATGCACAGGTGGAGTCTTTGCTTTAGGGAACAAATGAAAGATGGCTTTCAGCTGCCCTTGAAATGGGCCTTCTTCCAGGGGTACATGGATAACTGCACCAGGAGGCTCCAGCCACCTCATGGCTTGCACCAGGAAACTCAGGGTTACACTGCACTCTTTATCTGTCTCTCCCGGTTCTTATTCTGCTGCGGTGCAGCCTTCCCTTGGTCCCAGGCATGCAGTAGCAGGAACCATGGGTTTGTTCGGGAAGCTTCAGTTCTCCCTGCAGCATGCCGAGATCTCAGGCACGGGCTGTGGCTGCCTTAGGTGTTGCTGGCCAACGTGGAGCAGCAAACCCACTGGGGGATGAGCTAGGTCTGAGTGTGGGGTGGGTGGGGAAGGAGCGATATTGCTGCTGTAGCCTGTTGTGTAAAGCCCTGGGCAGGTTTTCTCACAAGAATACCCCTGCAGCCAGATGCAGCTAGGCTGCATCGCTCCATTTATACCTTGTGCAGCACCTGGGGGCAGACAGCAACTGGATCAAGTCTAAGGCTGAGCTGGAGGGGCAAGAATGCAGGATATGGCCCCCCGTCTTTTCACAGCTGGATGTGAGTGGAGGAAAGGTGGAGGTCCTTCCCCAATACAGCAGGTGGAGGGCAGGTCTCGGCTGTGCAGCTGCCTGGCCAAGATAAGGCTAGTGGAGAATGTGGGTGCCTGATACTCCCAGGGGAGGGGGAGTGGCAGGGCTTTTGGGGGTGGGAGGACTGTATGGGCTCCAGGCACCCCTGCTGCTGTTAATTTACAATCTCCTCGCCCAAGCTGCCCCCTTGTCCCAAAATCCTGCTCCTGGAACCCCTCCTGGGGGGTTTGAACTGTGGGGCCCTTAGCCTTGAACCCAAATATTGAGCAGGGGCAGGCGCCCCGGTTACCCTGTGAGGGCGGGACCCCCATCTCTTGAGGCAGCCTCCCTGCAGCAGCCGGGGGGGCCCTGTCTCCCCTGCAGCCCCTCCCTCTCTGCCCAGCTGGCGGGGCCGGGGGGGGGGGGGGGCGGCAGGTTCGAGTCCCGGTCCTGGCAGGCCGGCGCTGGAGCCTGTGCATTGATCCCGGTCTCTCTCCCCGGGGGGGGGGGAGGGAGCAATGCCTTGTGCCCCCCCCCAGCCGCGCCTGGGTTCTCTCCACACGGGGCGGGGCGGGAGGGGACGTGGCTGCAGGAAACGCCTCCCGCAGCTCCCCGGGGAGGAGCCCCCTGGTTGCCCGCCCCCGGCCGGAGGCTGGCCCGGGCCCTGCGCCGCTAGTTGCACGGGCTGGGGGCGCTGCGCCCGGCCGAGACCCCGCCACAGGTACGCGGGGGTCCGGCACGGCTGGGGCGGCGAGGGGGGCTGCCGGGGGCTGGTTAGGCGGTGCGGGGGGGTTGCATAAAGGACACGGGGGTGCAGGAGAGTCACCCCCGGCAGGGTGGGGCTGGCCGCCCTTGCGGTGATCTCTGCACAAAGGCTGTCGGGGGGTGGACGTGGGGGTCGCGGGCTGTGCTGGGGGGTGGACACTGGGTTACTTGTGGGCTGTGCTGGGGGGTGGATATGGGGGGTCACGGGCTGTGCTGGGGGGGTGGACACTGGGTTACTTGTGGGCTGTGCTGGTTTCTAACTAAAACCAGAAAACAAAAGAGCAGCAGCTTGATATTCTTGCAAGGGTTCTTTTGTTCTGTGACCAGCCTCCTGTTCCCCTCCCCCGGGGTTGTCAATGTTCTGTCTTTTCTTTCCCAGAGAAAAGGGATTGAATTATTGATCATTTATTAACAAACTCTCCTCCCTCCACCCTAGTCACTTAGCTACCCCCTCCCCTCACAAATACCTGAAAACAGCAGCACAATGAGGTGTGTGCATGTGAGAGAGAGGGAGCAGGGGGGAGTGTATGTCTGGCCAGGTTGGATCAGCGAGAGCAGAGGGATGGGATTCACCAGCAGCGACAGAGGAAAGAGTCTCTCCATCCAAGGCCGCTGACCCTAGCTAACTGCATCATTGCCCAGCCAAGTCTGCAGCAATTGGCCCATGTAAGCACAGCCCTGGGGAGGCTGGGCAGTGGGTTCTGTGGGTGCTCTGCAAACTCCAGGGGCTAGGGACCCATGGGCCTGTGAGACAGTGCCGAGTTGTTCCCACGGGTGTGCGTGCTCCTTTTTTTCACTCCGGGCATTTGAAGTGGCACGAGCACAGGCCTGACTTAAAACATTGCTTGGCCTGTTGGGAAACAGAGAGGTGGTCCTAGGAGGAGAGGTGCAGTGCGGGAGGAAGGTGTTGATTCCTTGGCACTCTGCTGACTCCTGGCTTAAGCACGTTGACCTTGGCCATTTCTGGCAGCGTGCCAGTTCTCTTCCTCCCGGGCACTGCCCAGAAGATGGGGTATCAGTCATGATTCCAGCGTGGGTTGGTTGCCTGCGAGTTCTCCCCATCCCCCTGCATCCCCTGAGGCGCGGTGGAGCCTGAGCAGTTTTTAATGACCCTCTCTGGCTCTGTTCTTTCATGTTCCGGGTCTCCCGTGACGCTCACTGGGAGAGAGGAAAGTAGGACACGTCTGACTGCAGACCTGTCGCTGTGAAGGGAATAGCAGCCTCGTGGTTTGATTGACAGGCATCTGGCTCTCACCTTCCCCCACGCTCCTTCGCCAATACCGCCATCTTTCCTGCTGGCTTTGCCATGCCAGCTGAGACCATTGGCCCATCAGGACTGGCAATCCCATATTTGATGTCTCCGACGAAGGTGAACGGTGCACCTAGCCAGTTGCTCCATGCAGTGTATTTGCTTGAGGTAGGTCAAGAACTCTCACGGTCGGCCCACCCGCTTGAAAGCAGGCCCACCCAATCCGATTTTAAGCAATTCATCCCGTGTTTCTATCAGCCTCTGTAAAACGCTTGTGACACAAAGCTTGTGCCCACCCATGCCAACCACAGGCCCTGCCAACAACTTAGTTCTGGCTACGCCTTGCTCTGGGCCACGAGCTTCCATTACCTTTACCCTAAGGGAATAGTCACACATCTTTAGTGGTCATAAAACTGCCTAGCAGAAAGGCTTAGGTTTGGGGAACGATGGAGGGATGGTAACAGGTAAGCCGGGAACAGAAGGGTCAGCAGGCTTGGAGCTGAGGAGGTTGAATAGGTTTAAACCATAGGACAGGGTGATGGGTCATAGGCAGAAATGACCCTAAACTCCTTAAAACCGACTATAATAAAGGAGGGAGACCAAGATTTGTGGGAAATGTTGCAAGCCTGCTCCCAATAGTTAATCAAAAGAGCAACCCAAATGAATCTCTTTTCCAAAATCTCTCAAGCGCTTGCTCATGGGCCGTTGCCTATTCTGTGCCTACGTGCTTGGGTTGGCCCGTGAGGCAGGTAGTTGAGTCACAGCGACATATTCAGATTTGGTGCAAGCCAGCGAAACTCTGCTGAAGTCAATCAAGCTTTCGCTTGCTTATGAAGTGGGCCCCCACGGTCTCTTCTCCGTTGAGAAACCATGTGGTGTTAGGACAGGTGTTGACTAACGGGATAGTAAATGCTCAGTGTAAAGGAGGATGTTCACCACAGCCAGCTGGCTTTGTCACGCATGGCAGTCCTTTTGCCTGTGCTGAATGCTAAATCGTGTGTAACCTCATGAGGGCTAATCCAGTGTTCTTTCCAGTGTAGACCAAACGCCCCAGGCAACACAGGGCAACCTAATGCAGCACCTTCTTTGACGTGGGGGCGATGGAAATGCCTCACCATGGAGACTGTGGATGTGATTGCAAATAAATAAAAAAGCCTAGAAGACACTGTAGCTGGAGGTGTCTTTCTATCTGCAGGGAGTTCATTTCATAGACTCATAGACTCATAGGTCAGAAGGGACCAATATGATCATCTAGTCTGACCTCCCTCCCGCACAAGGCAGGCCACAAAACCCTACCCATACACATTTATAACAACCCCAAACCCATGACCGAGTTGTTGAAATCCTCAAAAATGAGATTTGAAGACCTCAAGCTGCAGGGAATCCACCAGCAAGCGACCCATGCCCCATGCTGCAGAGGAAGGCGAAAAACCTCCGTGGCCCCTGCCAATCCGCCCCGGAGGAAAATTCCTTCCCGACCCCAAATATGGCGATCAGCTAAACCCTGAGCATGTGGGCAAGACTCACCAGCCAGCACCCAAAAAAGATTTCTCTGCAGTAACTCAGTTCCCATCCCATCCAGCATTCCCACAGACCATTGAGCAGACTTATCTGCCGATAATCCAAAATCAATTGCTCAAATTAAACTATCCCATCATAACATCCCCTCCATATACTTATCAAGCTTAGTCTTAAAGCCAGATAAGTCATTTGCCCCCACTACTTCCCTCGGAAGGCTATTCCAGAACTTCACTCCCCTAATGGTTAGAAACCTTCGTCTAATTTCTAGTCTAAATTTCCTAATATCCAATTTGTACCCATTCGTCCTCGTGCCTATATTAGTACTAAACTTAAACAATTCCTCTCCCTCCCTAACGTTAATCCCCCTGATATATTTATATAGAGCAAGCATATCCCCCCGGAGCCTTCTTTTGGCCAGGCTAAACAAGCCAAGCTCTTTGAGTCTCCTTTCATAAGGCAGATTTTCCATTCCTCGGATCATCCTAGTAGCCCGTCTCTGAACCTGTTCCAGTTTGAATTCATCCTTCTTAAACATGGGACACCAAAACTGCACACAATATTCCAGGTGGGGTCTCACCAGCGCCGTATATAACGGCACTAACACCTCCTTCTCCTTGCTGGAAATACCTCGTCTGATGCATCCTAAAACCGCATTTGCTTTTTTAACAGCCATATCACATTGGCGGCTCATAGTCATCCTGCTATCAACCAATACCCCAAAGTCCTTCTCCTCCTCCGTCGTTTCCAACTGATGCATCCCCAACGTATATGTAAAATTCTTATTATTAATCCCTAAGTGCATGACCTTGCACTTTTCACTATTATATTTCATCCGATTACTATTGCTCCAGTGTACAAGGTGGTCCAGATCTTCCTGAATAGCATCCCGGTCCTTCTCTGTGTTAGCAATACCCCCCAGCTTCGTGTCATCCGCAAATTTTATTAACACATTCTCGCTCTTTGTGCCAAGATCAGTTATAAAAAGGTTAAATAAGGTCGGTCCAAGAACCGATCCTTGAGGGACTCCGCTAGTAACTTCCTTCCAGCCTGACAGTTCACCCTTCAGCACGACCCGCTGTAGTCTCCCCTTTAACCAGTTCCTTATCCACCTTACAACTTTCACATTCATCCCCATCTTTTCCAATTTAACTAACAGTTCCCCATGCGGAACCGTGTCAAACGCCTTACTGAAATCGAGGTAAATTTCCTTAAGACGGGCTAAAGAAGGAGATTATATCCACTTGAAAATGCAGGGAGAGGGAAGGTATTTGACTGGGGACGTGGCTCTGTTGATGTTGGAGGGTGGTTGTCAAGTATGTTGCAATGTATGTCCTGGCAGTTTCTCAGAGGTAACCTAGGATGCAGGTATGTCAATGTCAGGAAGCAGCCAGCTCCGTTCTTGTTTGACACCATTGTCCCAGAGAGCTTACTTTCCAGCTTGAGAGGGAGGAATCTGACTTTTGAACACATCCTTCTGCCTTCCTGCCATTTTTCTTTCTTCTTCCCAAAGAGGACTTCATTTTATTTTTTGCAGCCTTTGGAGATTATCCAGTGAAGATCAGTTTTCAGTATTTATGTTCCATTCCTCAAGTGTGTGGCACAAGCTGCCGTCCTCCAAGCAGACGTTCTCTTCCACTCCAGCCAGTGAAGGCTGCAGGACAATACAGTGTTTCTTGCCCTTGCATCCTGATTGCCTTATGTATCTGAAAACAGTGTAACTGAGCCGATGGGCCCCCCAGGGCTTCACAGCTGTCGCTGTGCCCCACTATGACACAAGTTCATGGTGACTGCAGGGACAGACCTCAGCTCTTTGTCTCGGAGACACAGAATCCTGCCACATGAGCTTAGAGGAGAATCTCCACTGGCAGTTAACACTATAGGGTCTGTGACATGGAACTGAATACTCAAAGGGCAGTGGTGCATACTCTGCCTATTCTATTTAGCAGTTTCTCATTTTATTTTTAAAGTGCTCTTGTGACTGCATAAACCATTAAACTACAGTCAGGCTGATGTTTTAAGGAGGAGCTTACACTGAAAATGGATCCTGCCTAAGAGAGACCAAAGACCATGTTAGTGGTTAGAAATGGATTGGTGGGGAAAAAAACCAAATGATCACTGCAGGACCAGTGTCAGTTTGAAGATCAGATATCGTCTTGGGATAGAACCCAGAGATGAGCTCGAGGCATGGAGTTTAGATCTCGGCTGTCCCAAATTTGGGTGATGGTTGAATAGGGCCCATTAGAGAGAGGTGCCCAGGCCTTTGGATCCAGCACTCAGTGTTGCAATTATTTTTCCAGCTGAGGGGGTTTTACAGATAGGAAGTAAATGACATGCCATAGAGGGTGAAATGATGGTGCTTTTACCAGCAGACTCAGAGACTTAGTGCAATGGGGGGTTATTTTAGCAGAGCCTGTGGAGAATACACTTGACTAGCACCCGCATCATCGTGTTTAGTATCGGGCTCTGACAATTCCTCCTGGTCAATTACAGGCAAAACAGAACCACCCTTTACTCAGTGCCCGGAAACAATGGTGGTGCTCTAAAACGCTCACCGGAGAGGGAGCATGCTGTTAGATAAAAGCCTTCTAATTTCTTTATCTCTAGCGTTCCTCCTGGGTTGGAGGGGGGCGGGAGGAGGATAAACCTCAGGACCACTGACTGTGCTCTCTTCCTTCCAGACTACTATCTCTGTGACCTTGGGCAAATCAGTGACCCTCTCCGTGCCTCAGTTTCCCCCTTTGTGAAATCCTTTAGGGGTCTTGTGCGGAGGTCCTGAACCCCTGCAGCCCCTATTGGGGGGTGCTCAACACTTCTGCAAATCAGGCCGCTTGGAGCGAGGTGCCTGAGGGTGAATTTAGGAGGCTAATTTTAGACACCCTAGGTTTGAAAACTTCAGTCAAGCCTCACAAACCCGCTGTGGCAAAGGGGGTCAGAATTGATCCTTGATCTCAGCATGGGGAAATCGGAGACGCTGCCTGAGTCGTGCTTTGCGTCTCTAGTAGTACTCCCCCACCACCTCCAATGTTAGATCTCTGGCACGTTTGTCTCTTTCACCAAGTGTCCATCCATTCCACCGACAGCAACTCTCGCTCCATGTAGATCGATATAAATCCACCCTCATTAGAATGCCAGAGCAGCTCTCCCCTTGCAGCCGTCTGCCCCTGAAACGCTCTTGCCTGGCCAGATGAGCTCGCTTGACCCCTACCTGTCCCTGGCTTAGAAGGGAATTAGTTCACTCCGCCTAGCCTAGGGGGGCTCTGGCAGGCCAAGGGGAAGGGGAGGCTTTAATCACCTTAGCCGGAATGGCAGGCAGCATCCCTGAGACTGGCTCTGCTGGAGAGTTATCCAAGGTGGGAGCTCGGCTGCCGCTGCAGCTGTCGGATGAGTTCAGTGCTGCAGTTGCACGGAAGCTGAAGCCAAGGTGCAGGGGAGGGTGGATTTGATTCGCCGAAGGGAGTGTTTGTTGCATGCTGCAGCACTGGGGGACCGGTTGCACCGCGACACCCATGCATGGTGGAGTCACTGCAGCAGTGTCAAGTGGGGAGAGAGCCTGGGGGCGGGGAGGGGCTGGCAGGTACCCGCCCTGCGGCAGGCAGCTCTGGTGCTGGACTCCACAAATCCACCAGCATCGTCCATCTTGTTCTCCGCGTGTAAGCAGGCCCTTCCGCCGCACTCCGCTGTGTGCCCTGGCTCCATGTCCTTGCTCCTTGTCTGTCGTTCCCAGTTTGCTCTTTCATAGGCACAGCTGGGAATTAGGCCTCTAATTCCCATTGGTTTCCCATGGGAGTTGGGTTCTGTCATGAGGGGCAGGGGATGGCTCGTTAAGTGAGCTGGGCTTTCACCCCTTTGTGACTAATTAGCTGCTTCCCTGGTGATGGGTCCGAGGCTGGAGATCAGATGGGAGCCTCAGGTCACGTGGGAAGGGGCCAGGCAGCAGGATCTGGGCCATCTGTCTAATTGAGATGGGGTTGTTTTAGTTTGGAGAAATAAACATCTCCCTGAAGGCAAGGACTGAGATTCTGCCACTGGTGGAAGTCTTACTGCATGTCGTGGCTGATGAGTGGGCCCCACCGGCTGACGTGCTCTGAACTGCCTTATGGACCTCCTGAAAATGTCTCTCCTGGAGAGACCGTGAGCTGTGGGGTGCGGAGTGCGTCTCTTACGGCCTCAGTCACGCTCCACCAGGGGAGGACTGCTGCAGAGGCACTTCTAGGGCTTAAATTCAGTGCCCCCAAAATGTCGTCAGGTTTGAAATCCCAAGACTCAGCGGAACGACTGCGGGCAGGGCTGAGTTAGCATTTCACGTGTGCAGAGCAGCACACTGAGGAGTTTGCGGCGTCTGGCAACCCAGCTCCTCTCTGCTCTGCCCAGTGTTAGGCGTCAGGGTGCCATCTGTCAATGTCTGGTGTTTGCCACACTGGCCTTGGCTGCTTTTTGAGACATTGTGGCCTAGTGGTGAGAGCAGAGACTGGGCGGCAGGACTCTCGGGGTCTAATCCCAGCTCCGACACTGACTTGCTGTGTGACCTTGGGCAACTCACTTCCTCTGTCTGTGAGAGCATGGGAAGGGGTCATGACACCTTGCTCTACTAATTACTGGTTAGGAGAGTACCGGGGCTTCTCTCTCATTCTAGGGGTCCCCTTATCAGGGCTTTGCTCCTCCAGGCTCAAGGGATTGCCAAGCAGGCTTAACAAAGCAAGTATGTGAGCCAGTGCAGCAAATGCTTAACTCATTGAGCACCAAAATTTATAGTCAGCTATCGGTTAATATCAGTGACCCAGGTTGCTGCACATCCTGCCCCCCAGGGAAATGTGGTTTGTGACCTATGTCAGCGAGGTGGCAGGATCTGGTAAATCCCTTGATCACCTTCCATTTAAACAAGGCAAATGACATGTAGGACTTGGTGTCTTTCATCCTGTCCATCCCATTCTTAAACTGTCTGTAACATTAGGAGAGAGAGAGAGATCAAAACCTGTTAGGTCCCATCAGTCCATGATGTGTTTTCCAGGGCTCTACTTGGGGATCCCCCCGACAAACACCACATACTGAAAAAGTGAATCGGGGGCATCTTGAACTGCTCAGGCTCTAAGCAGTGCTTTAGTCTGTTTACGTCTGGCGCCAGCTCTGCCTGCAGAGAGGGTTCCACATCACGAACTCTTCCCTTTATCACTGAGAAGCAGCTTCCGTATTTCCTCACACGAGTGAGCATCGATAGAGTTGGACAGAAAAAACCATTCATGAATTGTTGGTTGTTTTTTTAACCTTCCCCTGTCCTCCCCCAAGTCCTGAAATTTCATTGAAACATATCAGACCCCTTTTCCCCCTGATCCAGGACTGATCAAAACCCTGGAGAAAAACTGAACAGATTGAATTCAAATTTTGTTTGGGTAGAAAATTGAAAATCCGCCCTCACAGGTTGAAACCCTAGGGTTGAAAGTTGGATAATTTTGACCAGCTTTACTCTATTCTATTACGAAGTCGTGGCAGCCACTGTATCTGCTCTTTTCCCTTCCTGTTGTCTTTTGCTCTTCCTTGCCGTTGCTGGATTTACTGTCTCCACTGTAGCAATCGTGTAAGGAATGCCGTGCAGCAGTTGGCAGAGTCGATAGAAATGGTCTCTGGCGATGCTACGTTCATTGGCAAATGGCTTTGTACGGGCTGTGCATCCTTGCACCGGTTTCCCCTTTCTTGACTCTTCTGCGTTACCTTTCAGGTGCTGAGAAGCCAAATGAGATGGTGCTGGTGACACCAGCAGCGCTCCCTTCGCTGAGCGACCCGCCCTCGGTCACACCATGAGATGCCCTCCTGGGGCTGACGGAATGCTTGACCATGAAGTCGCCTAATGCTGTGATCTGCAGGGAGAAGCGAGCTCTGACTGTTTATCCTTATGGCTATGAACGGGTTGGCCGGGAAGAGGCCAGAGGTGAGGACGTGAACTCGGCTCAGATCAACTGCACCATAAGCCACCTGGAGCAGGCTGGTAAGGGGGATTGGATGTTGGTCCTAGGAGATGAAACATGTTTTCTAGTCTTAACCCCCTCCAGCCCAAGGTTTATTCCTTAAAGACCATTTTCCAGGGCTTTGTCCTATCAAGGTCTTAGATATCCCTAGAAAGAGCTTCCTTTGGTTTTGGTGATTTGCTTTCCAGCTAACCAGATCTCCGGGTCAGGAGACTTTTCCTCATACAAGCCAAAGCAGCTAGAGATTTTTGAGATGTCCCCCTTGAGACCCTTAAACGTGTCCGATTTCCAAAGGTCAAGTGCTCAGCACTTCCGGAGGGCTTCTAACGCAAGCTACGCCAGGCGCTGAGAATTGTCGGCAATCTCAGCAGAGAGATCACGGCCTGGCTGGATCCCGGAGACCCGAATTCCCTTCTCATCCATGCAAGCTTTTTCTCTGAGTCAGAAAACATGAGCTGGGCAGTGTGGGGGGAGCCTACCCAGCTGCTGACTAGGTTGAACCTCACTCAGGGTTCAGCAGGGGCTATCCATCTCCTGGGATGTCAATCTGGCAACGCACGACTCTCGTTAAACCTTGATGCTTCAGTTCACCCCGGCCTGGACAGACTCCTGGAGCCATCTGTGCTTCTGGATGAATCTACACCGGGGGACAGAGAAATTGGCCTGTTACTTGAATTGTGGGTGCGCCAGCCGTAGGGGTCAGGCTCCATGGCGCTGGGCACTGCTCTCCGGTAAGACAGCCCTGCCCTGAGGAGCTTTAAGTTCAGAGAGAACAGGTGGATAAAGCAAACAGCTGTGTGTGTATGTGTGTGGGGGAGCAAGGAAACTATGAGACCATTCCTTTCATGCTGACCAGTATGGTCACTGCACACCAGCTGCCTACCCGTTGGCCTTATACCTCCACCCCTTCTGTTCCCTCGGCTCCCAGGTCCCCTGGAAATCTCTTGCATGGGACAACCAGCATGCGCCTTCCACCTTGGCTCTTCCCTTCTCTGTTCCCCCAGGGCCAGCCTTGTCCGGTGAAGCGCTAGGGCTGTCCTGTGTCTGTGTCACTGTGCTTTCTCTCTTGGCCAGGTTGGTACTGGGGTCCCCTCACAGCAGCAGAGGCCAGACGCGTGCTCTGCCCTGCGCTGGAAGGCTCCTTCTTGATGTTCCAGCCCAGAGACCCTGCTCACCCTGTCAGTCAAAACCTCGGTCAGGCCCACCCACATCCGGATCCGCTACAGCGCCGGCCGCTTCGGCTTTGACTCGTCCGTCCTGGCCCAGCCCAAGGTCCAGCGTTTCAAGGGTGCCGTGGACTTGGTCCAGTTCTACTCCCTGGCCTCGCTGAAGCAGGCCAGACGACTGGAGCCGTCGGAACAGGAGCTCACGTCCGCTTCCAAGGACCCGGCCATCCACCTGAAATTGATCCAGCCCCTGTACGCTGAGGTGCCAGCCTTGCAGCACTTGTGCCGGCTCACCGTCAACAGGAGCGCCTGGCAAGTCACGGCCCTGCCCTTGCCTCCGAGGCTCAAGGACTACCTGCTGAAGTACCCCTACTTGCTCTGAGAGACATCCCCTCCCCTTTCTCACCTCTCCGTCCCACCCTGGCAAAACATGGTGCTCTCCCAGCACCCCGCCCTGCTCCGAAGGGCACCTGGTGCTGCTTATCTGGAATGTGGCCCCTGCAAAAGGCCGAGATCTCTGGTGCTTGGATTGAAGCGGCTGGGGGCAGAAATAGTGTGTTTCAGTCTCTGTCTGGGTCTGGCATCCCCAGCTGGGGCCATTTAATAAAAATTCATTTTGCTAGTGTTTGTTCTTTTTCCATTGTTGCGTCTGTCCATTGGCTTCTGGTTTGCTTCACTGAACTTCCCTTGGCCAGGGCTCCCATCCTGTGGGTGAAGCGTCTCTTTAATAGAACCAAGCCCTGGTGCGTGAATGGGGCGGAGACTTTTTTATTTTCCCAGAAGCACAGTGATTTTTCAGGGCCCAGTTTGTGGCACCGTAGAGGGGCCTGATTGCCAGAGGGTCGGTGCTCAGCGCTGCCTGGACCTCTCTCTAACGCATCTCCAGCCATGCACCCAGACTCACTAGACGCAAGCTCTCAGTCTCTGCAGGAGGGCTAGAGCCATTCGGGTTTTTCTAGGAAAGCGTGATAACAAACGCATCTGCTTATCGTTCTGCTGGAGAGAGCAAACGTGAGCCCTGTGCATTTCTCGGAAGCTGATGAGTTTCTGTTGAATCTGTGCAGGAGGATGAGATGCCCTTTGGAACTGGCTGCCACTGTATTTCAGGAGCCACTGGCTTGGCCGTGATGCCCTGTTTACTGCTATTTCCTCTTTCTCAGCTCGAGATTCTGGATTTGCTTCCTGTGGAGCTTCTGAAGGATTTCAATGAGGGGCCGCAGGTAGCCGCCACGCTCTCCCTCTCTGTCTGTTGATTTATTCTCCCTCCCCTCCCCCCGTCAGTGCCACAGCAGCACTAAATTCTTCAGGGTGGGGACTGTCGGTTTGTTCTGTGTTTGCGCAGCACCTAACACTGTGGGGTCCTAGTCTGTGACGGGAACTTCTTGGTGCCAACATGGCATAAATAATAATTAGACTTAGGAAGAAACCCTGTCCCCCAAGCCTGTGCACTTAGTACCACAGGGTAAGGCAAAGGCTAGAGCCAGGAGAGCTGGGTTCTGTTCCCAGCTCTGCCACAGACTCCCTTTGTGACCTCAGGCAAATCACTTAAGACCAGGTGCTCCCCTCTGCTTTCATGAGAGGACTGACTTCCAGCCAGTTTCTTCCGGGGAAAGTAGAAGAATGGGAAGGGGGAGGCTGTGTCCGGTATCTTACTCTCTGGGACCACATAGAAACCCTTGAGACAGGGCTCCATGGGTGACTGGCTCCATAGGTGATGCAGGGAGAGGACCAGGGAATAAATCTGTCATCGTCCCCTGGGTTTCCATTTGGAAATCCAAGTGGGAGCGACTTGGCAGCTGGTGGAGTAGGGCCGCTGCTGGGATTCATTTGGTTTGCTGCCAGTGGGTCTGTTTTTAACTGTGACTGATCTCGGAGCTGTAGAGGATTCTAAATCACATGCAAGCCCCGTGGCTTTGGAGCCAGTTCAGGCTGTTATGCTGCCCTGTGGCATGGGATGGGGCCCACACGGGGGATTTCATACCGAAGGCCATGGGCTTTGCTCGCCTTGATCTCACAGCGGTCGAATGCGTCTATTTGCAGACAGAATGCACCCCCCTGGGCGTTGGGAGCAGCCAGGAGGAGGAAATTCTGTCCTGTACCCGCATACAGCCCTACTGGAAGGGGCTCTGAGTCAGGATGCCTGGGTCCCCTTCCCGGCTCCACCACAGACATAGCGCAAACAGGGAGGAGCACCTCTGGAGGCCTTGTCTCATGCAGGAGTGCTGAGGGGGAGCGGGCTGCAGAAGGCTAGTGGCCTATGGGGGTTGGGAAGCTGGGTTCTAATCCCACCTCTGCCACCACCTTGCCGTGTGACCTCGGGTAAATTATTGACAGAGCAGTTTTCTGAAGTGGCAGCCGATTCTGGGTGCCTCACCCGTGGGAGTCAGTGGGAACTGTGGCTGCTCGGCACCTCTGGAAATTCAGGTCCCAGCGGCCAACTAAGCAGGGCACCTGAAATCAGTGGACCCTTCTGAAAGTGTTGGTCTGACCCTCCATCCCTCAGTTTCCCCATCTGTAAAATGGGGCTGATATTGGCCTCCCTGCCAGGGTATGGGCAGGCCCAGAGTGCTAACGTTTGCTAGCTGCCAATTGCCTTGTGCCATAGAAATCCTTATAAACAGCCCCAGCAGGGGGGCATAGCTGAGAGCAGAGTTCCTGCTATGTGAGTTGAACAGAGAAGGGCTGCACGAATATCGGCAGCCCCTTTCCTGGCTTCTCCCAAGACAATCCCACAGTCTGGGCCTTTTGGGTCATTTCTTCTCCTTCATTCCCAAAGAGGCCAAGGCTCTAGCAAAGCAAATTCCTAGCTGCACCCCCCTAGACCAACTGGCCCTCTTCTCCCACTGCAGCCATGGGCTTGCTGTCCTAGGGGAGGTGGGAAACTGCCTGGCACCCATTCTCATCGCCGGGTGCTGACAACTCTCCACCGGGCCGGCTTGGCTATTCCTCACTGGCGTGGGTGGGGCACCTGGCTGGTGTCCCCAGTGCGCACCTACTTCTTTGCAGAGACTACCCCCCTTTGAAATGCATGCGTGCTGTTAGGGTTCAGCTCTATCACCTAATGCTCTCCTTCCTCCCTCTCCTCTTTCCCTCGAAAGCAGCCTGCGCAGCTCCCAGCATGCCTGGGGGCTTTCTGAGAATAGGATGCCGAGAGGCTTACCAGCTTCCCCACCCCCGCCGGCTGCCTTTTGTTGTATAGATCCATTTCTCAATGACCCAGTTAGCGGTGCCACCTGGTGCCTCTGCACCCGCAAAGAGGATTACGCAGCTGCCTGCAGGAGGGAAGGGAACTGGTGTGAAGAGGCTCGCCCTCCTCCCCTGCTAAGCCAAGGCAGGGGTTTGGTGCTGCAGAGGGGCAGGGGGGAGGATCAAGGCTTGGGCTCCCCAGGCTTTTGCGAGATGGTGAAGATAATTGGCTGGCACCTTTGTGCATCTCCCCAGGCCAGCTGTATAGAAACAACTCTGGGCATCATCCATCGGAGAGTACTTCCCACCCAGTGTTCATTATCTAAGCTCACCTCCACCCTGGGAGCTAGGGGAGTATCAGTTTCATTAGTGCCATGGTACGGGGGAAACTGAGGCATGGAGACGTGGGTTTGTTTTTAAGGTCAGAATGACCAAATGATGGTCCTGTGTACGCTGTAATCTCTAGCATCTATAACACAGTAATCCTCCTGCATGAATAAACTCGGTTTGCTCTGCAGAGTAGATAGGACTGAGGCAGGTTCTCAAACCATGCTACAACCTTGGATGAAGCGAGGAAGGTATTAACCCCATTTAATGCACAGGAAATGTGAGGCACAGCGATGAAGTGTCGCATAGTCACTCAGTAGTGGAAGGGGGGGGGAGCAGGTGGCCTGGCTTTAACCCGCTTCTCCTGTGCATTAATCTCTAGCCTATGCTTCCTTCCATTCCACAGTTGCTCTCCAGATCCTGCCTATGCTGGTCAGAGCTAAAGCCTTGGCTACAGACTCTCTGAAGCTGGCCCTCTGCATTGTGCACATCTAGGTTTTGAAGCAGCTGGCCAGGGGACCAATCAGTACTTTATCAAGAGTGGAGACACCTCCATGGGGGATAAGGCATATAACATGTTGCGGACGTTGGAGGATCTTCCCTCTCCTCGGCATGCAGGTAGCCGTAGGACTCTCTCGTGTGCACAGAGACAGAGACTGTCCAGGGGATGTCAAACTGGCACGTCCTGGGATTGCAATCGAAAAAACTGGCAACCCCAGGTGTAGCTCAATGCGGTGGCTGCCAGAGGCAGACAGCCTCCTCCCCTCACTGTGGACACTTTGCATGCTGCTTTAATCAAGGAGAGAGCTGCTCCTTCTTCCAAGGGAATTGCAACCCCAACTGCAAGCGTGGGAGCAAGCCCCAGGGATGCATCCAGCACGCCGATGGCCTGTGCAGGCCTACTCCTCCCTCTCTGGCCTAGAGCTGGGCCCAGCATGCACGACACCCTCCCTCTCATCAATGGGTGGTGGGGAGCAGGGGCCCTGGCTCAGTGGCACCAGCCCGGGAGGAAGGAGGGGCTGCGCCCCAGAGAAGCCGGCAGGGCACGGTGTGCAAGAACCTCCGTGCCCGTTGCCCCGCTGGGGCCAGCTAGCTGCTGCCAGGGCCACCCCTGGGCTGTCCCCCTGCTATAGCCACATGCTGCCCCTTTGCAAGGCGAGACCCCCGCCCCTGCCCCAAAGGGATGCAGCCGGCCTGGGGCAGGGCAGCGCGGGGCGCTCGCAGGGGGCGTGCACCTGACAGCACCAGCCTGGGGGCTCCCCCTGGAACCCACCAGGGCTAGGGGGACACTAGCCCCCCCTCCAGGGTCTTCACCCCCCGCCAGCCCCATCCCCAGCTGATTGCGGAGGCGAGCGGCTGCTGCCCCCTGGCGCCTCTCCGCTGCACCAGCGGCTGCAGCAGCCTCGACCGCCTGGCTCCGCCCCTTTCGCCCGCCATTGGCTGAGGCCCCGCCCCGCCGCGGCCGGCTGTCAGTCAGTCACGCGCCTGCCGGCCGGGCCCTTCCGCGTGGGTGGGACGCAGCGGGAGGGGG